>JBAMYA010000023.1:14000907-14039977 GCA_037176975.1 Arrhamphus sclerolepis | reverse complement strand
TATATATATATTTTTTTTTTAAATTAACCTATAAGTCTAATGAGGTCTCATTGCCGATAAATTCTAACCACTGAATCTATTTATGAAAATTAGAAGAAAAAAAAGAATATGCAGTTGCGGATTTATGAAAGTGCAGGAAAACTGGATGTATGTTTCTGTGCTGAAAAGTATGCAGAAGCAGGCAAAGACTTAAATTTGCTTAACCTATTTTAATAAAAGTCACATTACCATTTTCCTAATGAAAATATTCCCTAATTTAAGACCTTCATTACTACAAGCTGATGTGCATTGTATTAATCATTGCTTTAATATAAGCCTATGCCAATATTTAGCTCCAATAGTTGAGAATCTCAGCACAGGATTATTTAATGCTGCCAAATAAGACCCAGTTACCAATGATATATTAAAACTGTCTCAGTATTTTAAGATAAATAGGGTCCAGGTTTAAGTGCATATGTTTGTGATTAAGAAAAAAAAAAGCAAGCAACATATTTTATGGAGCTCAGCACCTCTTCTTCATCACTAGCAGGTTTTATGTGTTTGGTTTGGTCCATGGTGGCTTGGCAACATGACACAAACTAGTAAATTTCATCCAAATGTTACTTCATTCAGGTCTGGATAAATCAAGTTGTGAGGCGTTTTATAGTTCATGTTCTAAAACTAACTAGAACTAACTAACCATTCTAGCGTTTCCACAAGCGCTAACCTCTGCGTACAGACACCACCTCTTTATTTTACAAGAAGGGATCCTAATTCAGTTCCCCTGAGTTTTATATGTTCCTGAATCAGCACAGCTGGTGTGTCTGCAATTTGTCCGTGCTAGTGAGACGTCTGCTGTGACCTTATTACCCATCTGTTTCCCTGTGAGCTGTGTGGCCGGTAAGGCAGAATTCAGCCTGCCGTCAGCAGCCCTGCAGCTGAGGGGAGGAGCGTTTCTCATGAGCAGCTTCGCCAGGTATAAATATTACATCCATCTATCAACCTAGCAGGAACATAAATTTGGAAAGGCCAAGGTAGAAAGAAAGAAAGAAAAAAAAAGGATGTCAAATATCAGGTGCGGCTTTATTAGACTACACCAAGTCCACAGGATGTGAAGCAGGTGTGAACCCAGGTAGAGAAGACTGAATCCTTCTTGGAAATACAGGTGTCCATCTGGCAGACCCTGAATACATAGTTGCAAATAATTATTCATGCCTGAAAAATACACTTCTCTTTTAATTCCAAAAACAGATCATCTGGGACCGAAAGGTTTATTTCATCACATATTTCATATCCTGCATCTTCTCTTTCTTCAGCAGCGTATGTGAGTTTGCCACCCATCTGCTCTGCTCCAGCTTTGCAGTGTGAGAATCTTTGTGATGTATGAACTTTATTGTCCTAATTGCTTCATTAGCTGCACCTGTGAAAGTGTGAATAACGTGGTGTATTACTCGCAGGAGAGATCATCATTCTAGTGGCTGCTGGTCTTGGTGTTTGCCAAGATGCTTTCATGTTGCTCGGTTTTCCAATAAATCCTTTTTCTCCGAGCTTACGTGTTTCACGTTGTGTCTCAACAAGCGACGCTCTGACACATTAGGAGCTCATCCAAGCTATTTCCCTCTGTGTGGTTGATTTGAGGGATCCCCCTCCCAATTTGTTACAACCTGGCTTGTTTGGCTGCAGCATGAAATGGAGACTGAACTCTTGAGAAAAGTAAAGCACGTGCATGGGCCAGAGGGGTCTAACAAAAATTAAAATTAGATGATTTTTCATTGATTTTACTGAGCACTGACACAGAATATAATTTCAATCATTTTCTAGCACACCATTACACTACCTCAAGAAAAATATTTTTTAAAGGACCATAATATAAATCCTTAAAAGCCCCTTTCTTGGTCTCAGTCATGATGATCATGTCTTATTCCCACAGGACGGCAGTCTGTTGCACAGAACAACTTGAGCTTTGAAAATGAGCAGACTTCACCATCCACACGAGCATCCACACACACGAATCTTTATAGCTGATGATGCGTATCGTCAGCTAATCTCTGTCGCTCAGTTTCCCCCACTCAGCTCATTTGATCAGAACAAATGGACAACAGCACACTGGATGTTGAACAATGTGGTCGAATTTCACTAAAGCGCATCATTAAACCTGAGCAGGACTGACACATGTATCTCTCTCTGGACTGAGTCAGTACTTTTATGGTCAAACGGAGCTCTGGATTACTCGTCAAGCTGGATTTACTTTGCATGACTAAATCATTTAAAGAGAAAGAACTACTTGTGAATCAGAAAAAGACAATTTTAAAGAAATGTTCCTATTTTTCTTCATTTATCAAAAAAAAAAAAAAAAACAACAAAAACAACAAAGCCATGGCTTTGAGAATACAAGAGAGCAGTAAAGTAATTTAATCACAATGTATGAAACTACTCAGGATTAACAGAAGACGTGTGTTGGTATAAACTACTGTGTCATCTGTGAATATGGAACTGAAGCATCTCAATGTTAAAGATTTTGTACAGATTTTTTGTTCAATTAAAGGCACTTAAAGGTGGTGTCATTGCTGTTTTTTTTCCTCCTTTGTAGGCTAGTTATTCCATGAAATCATTTACTAAGTTATTATTATCAAATCACAGTCCTTGTGATTAATTCGAGCGGCATTAGAAAAGAGGCCTGATGGCAGGATTATTTGGAATGTAAAACTGGTGATTTAAAGGAAGGTTTGCTCAGAGGGTCCCCCTACAGGTGCGGTAGGTTAAGTTGCTTTTATGACTCTTGTGTTGAGATTTTCCACTTGTTCAGTCTTGCTTGGTCACTCATCATGACTGGCTCTGTGAGCTGGTTTCTTTGCTGCTTATATGTGACAGAGTGATGTGGGGCTGTTCGTCCAGGTCAATACTTTGGCTGTTTTGTTATCTTTTTTTTCTGATAGTAGGGACAGCAGACCCTATAGAGCTCGACACTACTTTCTAAAAGTAATCCAGTTTCCCAAACTGTTGAAAAACTCCATTGTGCTGCTGTAAACTGAAGCATTTACAATATTTATGTCTGTCCTATGGTTTATATAGACTTTCAAGTAAAACTAACCTATTTTGACTCTCATCTCTTTATTTTATTTTTCATTTATCATTTTTCATTTTTCTTGATGGATAGAAAAATTCTTCTACACTTATACGTTCCATTTTAACGGTTTTGTGTACTTGAGATAGAGTTTTTTTTGTTTTTTTTTTTCGTTTGGGTTGTAATGTTTTTCATGCCGCCGCAAAGCGAAGCAGGTCTCCAAATCCTGAATTTTTAATTAGTCAAAGAAGGGTGTGACCTACATAGTCTCACTGAGGCAAAAAACAGGAATGTGACTGGTCACTTGATCCTCTGCCCATACTCGCAACCCTCCTCCACTCTCTCGGTCCCCCTCCGCCCCCAAAAAATCAGAGAAGCTCATTTCATCTAGACAGGGAATGAATGAGGGCTTCTACAAAAACAAGGGCTCTTACTTGCGGGTCAGTGAATTGCTGAGATGTTATGTGTGCCTGAGCGGTGAAGGGCTTGTGTGAGTACACTGGCTGGCACCTTCTCCTCTCTTATTACAGGACAGAACAGGCAATGCTTGACCCTTGTACCTGAGAGACACTTAAGACTCTGGTACGGTTTCAGCCGGTGAAGTCATGTGGATGCTGTTGCCTGTTTGCCAAGCGACTGAGTGGCTGTCGTGATGCGTGCTAGATGGAGACTGGGGGACATCCTGCATGGGTGAAAGGTTTCGTATCAGAGTTATGAACCTCTAAATACTGAATGTTAAAGTGCTGAAGTCTCCACTCTCAGCCTCCTTAGATGCCACATGAATTCAACATCTTAACAAGTACATTTAGAATGAGATTTATAAATAAATAAACAAATAAATCAGAAAAGTTGTAAAACATAAAAATCTGATGAGCATCAGTTTATTTATAGTTTCCAATTAAAGTAAAATCTAAATTTAGCCCACCCCCCTCCCTTTTCTTTTTTTACACTTAATTGCTGCAGTGTAAAATTAATAAAGTAGTTGCATAAATCAATATTTTACAAATTGTTGAAAAGCATAACAGGCAAAGAGGTGCGACTAAAATCTCCAGAGACTGCTGTGAATGTATTTGGGGGTTTGTAGCCTGGCAACAACTGAGCTGATGGTGCCACATGCAGCAAGACAGATGATTTTTATTATCATGTATTTATTTATTTATTTATTTATTTAGTGTTTCCATAGAGAACATTGTAACTCGCTGCCAGCAGTACAGTTTGTCCAAATTTGCGTGTAATGCGATATGCAGGGTCTCTCAGTGTTGTCATAACTGGAAAGATGCTCTATTGTTATCCCACTGTTCTATGACAATGACGATATTGAATTGAACTAAACTTGAATGAAACTACCTGTTCTGGCAACTTTTTCAACATGTTGTCGCCAACGAGGATCTTCATGTGCACATCGATTATTTACACTTTAAAAGCTGATCTTCATCTCAGTTTTTCTCGAATTTCCCGTGAAGTGTAAAACGGGGGAATGTGCAATCAGACTTACGAAGGATTTAAGTGGCCCTAGCTGGGGACTTAGACTGCGCCGATAAATAATGCATCAGTGTCTGAGGGGGGCAACACAATCTTTCTGGGATGACTTAAATGAGGACTCTAACACTTCTGTCACTATCAGGTGCACCTGTTTAATTTATTAGGTTAGGTAAGTTTTAAATCATTTGCTGCTTCGACGTTTGGTTTAGAGTGGCTCGCATTGAGGAGGTGCTGGTCTGCCAGTCCAGCAGTTTGGATCTGACTTGAATGGACTGCATGAAACAAATTTATGAATGAATTTTGGTCCCCTCAGGAAAAATTATTTATCGCTTCAACATTTCATCTGCAATAAGGTCTAAATCAACTTTTAGCAGCACAGATAAAAAGAGACCATTGAGAGCATGTAACAGGTAGAATTGCTATCATCAGTTGAGGCCAGTAGTGCAATTTCTTGCCATACTCACTGTGAATGGAACTGCACAACTGGGTGAAATAATTTTTGAAGGGGCCGTAACTAACAGCACATTACCATGAAGCCAAAGACGAACAGGTCTTTCATGTTTTTCTTTTCTGTTTGTCCATCCATCCATTGTCTATACCTGCTATTTCCTGTGCAGGGTCACAGGAAATAACCTATCCCAGCTCCCTGCAGGCGAAAGGCAGGGGTCCACCCTGGACAGGTTGCCAGTCCATTGCAGGGCCACATGGAGACATACAACCATTCACACGCTTACCTACACTTAGGGACAATTTAGGAAGACCAATTAACCTAACATGCACGTCTTTGGACTGTGGGAAGAAGCCAGAGTACCCGGTGAGAACCCACGCAAGCACGGGGAGAACATGCAAACCCCACACAGAAAGGCCCCTGTGGAGGCTCGAACCAGGAACCTTCTTGCTGTGAGGCAACAGTGCTGACCACTAAGCCACCGTGCTGCCTAGCTTTGCATTTACTTGGTGTAAATGATTTTGCCAAGAACTTTCTGTGAAAGATGGATTGTGCAAAATGCAAATTAAAACTGAAATCCACTAGATAAAAATGTGAGTGTTGTGTTTTTGTGTAGAAATACATGAGTTTTAAAATAGTGGATAAAAAAAACAAACAAACAAAATAATTAAATAACCACTGGAAATAATTTGAAATACAATTTACTTTGGTTTCCTGTGAACCTTCTTGACCCAAAGCAGATGCAGTAATCCCCATCCATCTGGTATCTGAGGCAGTTTAAAGCATCTTCATCACTATACACGACTTTACTCCAGTTGTTTTATGTACAAACAGCATTCCACGCAACTGAACTTAAAATGGATGATATTCTGCAGCTTTAGGCCAGATGAGTCTGCTACAGTATATTTCTGCGTGCGCCCCCACGTTCATCCAGTAAAAACAATCAACGGAACATATTTATGAAGATTGCTATAGATTATGTGAGCTGGAATTCTCCCTCTTGGGTTTTAACTTTTGGACTTAGACCCTCCGCAGTGAGACTCTGCTTAAATTGAGGACTGCAGGAGGGAGGTGGCAATGTGTTTATTTAACTGTGGGCTGTATCTGGCCATCATTATCTCACATTGCAGAAGCAGCACTGTAAACATATGCTTGTGGCCCACTCAGCTGCAGCAGTGTGGCTGGCAGGGGCAGCAAAAAGAGTGGTAAAGAGAGGGAAAGATCTAAGGATGCAGAGGTTAGGGTTAGGGACAAATCCATAGGAAGAGGAGAAATCTGAATTTGTAGGATAAGGATGAAGCCACTTGTTCTTTATGTCCTATGCTGGAACTAGGGACTGCAGGGATTTATGTTTTGGCCTTAATATAATCACTAAAAGAAAGGCTTGCTTTGTTGTGGTCATAACAGTTGAGGAACCCTCTTGCTGTAAAGCTCAACAAACACTGGAAGCGAAGTTTTCGTAGAGCCGTGTGGCCTAAACAAACTGCTGTGGAGATGAGGGAAGTATAAAACAGGGCTGAAAAAGTGGTGGAGGGAGGAGCAAAAAATGAAATGGCGTCTGTCTTAGTTACAGTTGAGAGCGAGCAAGAGCCAGATCTGCTGCTTTTTCTTTTTTTTTTCTTTTCACTTTAATCAAAAGCAGAGGCGCCCTGCAGTAGAAAAAGCATGACGAAAAGCAAAGTTTACATGAGCTAAAGGCTGAGAGGGGGAGGCGGCAGCAGGGGGAGACGGGTAGAGACAAACAAACAGACAACTACTGATGAACAGCTGCACAGCACTTCAACAATAGAGAGGGTGAGAAAGAGAGAAAAGGAATGAGACGAGAGAACGAAAGAGCACCCTAGTTACAAAAATGGAAAGTCCACATTTTAATGCAGTATGGAAATATGGTCCTCATTTCATGATTCAATTCCTGCTCCTTTACTTTTCCCATCCCTCTCTAACTACCCTTTCCCCCAGTATACTCTATTTTGCAGCTGCAGTCGGGTTGTAAAGGCCTGTTAAAACACAGAGAAACCAGTAAAATGGATTGAATAGCTGGGGAAGGCGTACCCAGGGAATGGAGCAAACGTTTAGAGTAAAAAGTTGACAAAGAAGAGAAAAATGCAAACAGAAAAGTTGTGTAAATTTCAACAGCGAAAACTCCAAAAATCAATTAGAGCGATACAAGTTCCATCTTGTTACAGATTTTTCCCAGACTTAAAAACATTTTTGTACTTTACCATAACATCTATCCCTCACTTTAATCTCCAGTTCATGTTCTCCTCATCCCTCCTTCATCCTTTCCTTGCGTGTGCAGTCAAACACAACATTCAGGACTGCTGCAAAGTCTCTTGGTGACAGTGACAAGCAAGCTGGTCAACCACAGTCTCTGCGACCCTGCAGGGGTTCATCCCAGCCTCATCCTCAGTGTCTTCCTCTCATACAGCCCCTAATCCTAGCGGCTTTACATCTTAAAACTTCCCCCCCTCCAGCTCAAGACCTCTGCAAGGGAGAAATTAAAAATTTGTCCTAAGAAGTTGAAGAAGCAAGCTTTCATATGGACGCTAACATAACGTATAATGTAAAACAGATCATTATCTCTGAGCATTAAAGGCACCATCCGTCCTTCTTACATACATATATTCTCCTTTCCTGCTTCCAATTCAAAAACTTTGTCCTCAAATGACATCCTCATCTGTTTTTGTTCACTTCACTATCTGTCAAGGTTATTTTCTCTTCTTATTTCACTCTTCTCTTCCTTTCTCTCTTTCATCAGGCCATACCCAGTTCTTCTCCTCAATTCACTTCCCTCCCCGCACAAATCACCAAGTTAGGCCAGGCAGTTCATTATTTCAAATTTACGGCCTGTCCGTTTGGCCTGCCTCAAGGAGAAATAAAATCAGGCTTTGGTTGGCGTGGTGATCAGGAGCCAAACCCAAACCCCTCCTTCTACCCTTTTACAGTTTAATATAAAGTCATATCAAATTAAATTTAGCAAATAAAAAAAAATAAAAATTCTCCTGGGTGCCAAGAACTCTGTGTAACCAAAACATACACATGATCACACACACACACGCACACACTTCATCTCAATGTACTCACATGCAGAAACTTGCATCTCATTTTACTACCCTCTGCCCTCTTTAGGGGGAATAACTGAATTTGGCAAGAACTCTGTGTGCATTTGTGTGCATGTAGAAGCTTGTGTGTTAGGACAAACAGACACTCTGAATCTTTAATATAATACAAAATTGTAAAAATGTGCACAAATTAAAGACACTTGTATGAGCATTCAACACTGCCGTAGATCTAGGATAAACAGCAAAAACCCATGTACAAGGTGAATACAGTAGAGTAATGTAAAAGTCACTGTGTGTGCGCACATGTGGATAATGCATATTAACTCATGTATTTACTCACAGCAAGCGCTGCCGCAGAATTTAATGGAGAGGCTGTATTTTAAATGGATCAGGCTCCATGGTAATACAAAATAATGATCCTTGTGCTACATCAAGGCCCTCAAAGTCTTCCTATCCCTACATGCTCATTGGCCCTTTGGGGATTTTAGCCATTTGAAAATATTTTAAAGAGGCCCGATTGCCCCCAGCTCAGCGGCTCAGAGAAGCCTTAAAATCCTGCAGCTAAATCCCTGGGTTATGTAAGGTAAAGCCCTAAATCTCACCACGCCTGATGTTACATATTACTGTAATTGCAAATGAAAGGAAAAAAAAAAAACTGAAAAAATACAGGGTGGAGTAGGCTAAAGAAAAGGGGACTTTAGGGGCCAGAGGAGGGAGGAAAGAAGAGGAAAGAAAAGGTAATGAGGGAAGTGTGAGAGGATGGATGGAGCTGTGGAAAAAGGGAAGATGGATCTGATCGGGGAAACAATGAGAGGAGAAGTTCTTTGACACACTGGGTGCTTTTCACTGTCTTTCAATCCTGCTAATTTTTTTTTACTTATAAAAGGGAAGAGAGCAGCTTGACTTAACACTGAAAAATAGAATGTTAGCAAAAAACAAACAAACAAACAAAAAAAAACTTGGCCTAAAAAAGAAATTCAGTTACATATAGTCTAATCATTCTACTTGACCACCACGAATTATCAATCATCGTCTGCTCCATATGCCAACAAACAGAATGAACCAGTCCCACATGCAATTACAAATTCTATCATGAGAAAAATTAACAAACAACAATGTCAGAATGCATTCACCACATCACAGCTGAGGTGACTATTTTTTCTACATCTAAATATATTTTTTTCTGTGCACATTTTGTTTGCGATCATCTCTGCACTTATGAACCTCAAATGTACATGGAGGTGGATAAGGCAGTTTACATTAGAATCAGGGTACATGATGCAACGCATCATCTGAAGCTGTACACAGGCTTTTAAATGAACTCTTACTGTAAAGTAGACATGGGAGTTATGCAGCAAGTAGCGTCTTGAGGAATTCAGGCGCTTGTTAAATAAACATTATAAATCTGCCAAGGCAAAGTTAAGTAATGCAACATCCTTGATATTAAAATCTTCCATCTACTTACATGTATTAAAGCTAAAAAATAAATAAATGAACAAATACATCCCCAATTTCACTCTTAATTTAGACAAACGTCTTTAAAGCTGCATATAAAACAGGCAATCTAACATGCTGATGCTGAACATACATATGCTATTTAGGACTACACAAAGTCCTGCCAAGGCTGATGGAAATGTCATCAGTTCTGTAGAAAGTTAACCATAAAATCAAGTATATACAAATTCCATGCTGTCAATGCAACTAAATTAAAAAGATCGTGCAGTAACTGTTAATGTTTGTATCATATTTTACATAAAGCCATCTGATATCTGTTGTGATATTGCAGCAAAAGCCAAAAAAAAAGAAAGTCTGCTGATGAATGATTTGATCATCAAAGTTGTGAACTCATTAATAAACCAACCAAAAAGGTCTAAATAGAAATCCAGAGACAGCTGAAAGAACAGGCCCTAAACAGAAAGGGATAGTAATTGTTTAAGACTGTAAAAGCCTCTGGGAGCTATCCCCAAAGCGGTACCCACACAGCATTACCGCCATGTAACCCAGTCTGTTGCAATGCCCATTAAACACCATAATGAAATTAAGCCTGCATTACCACTGGCACCAGGGACTGGATTATGCCTTGCTGTGGATTAAAGGGCTGTCGGTGGTGCAAACTCAAGGAACGTTGTGAGTAAGTGAACGATGAAGAAGGTTAAAGGAGGAGTAATAAAATGCCTTTCGCATACATCACTGACAGTGTCTGTGCTATTGGCTGCCATTCAAGAGGAGGGTAGTCAAAAAAAACTAAACTAAAAACCTTTAAAAACTGAAGAGATGGTAATGTGCACTGGCTGGGGATGTCAGGTAGAATGAGTTAAAGGGTTGTGTTGCTGCTGTCTAGAAGTCATGAGATCAATGGAGATTTCAGTTGGATGGCACCGCTACAGCTGAGGACAAGCTGACAAAAACAGACCGCAGTGACACATCTAAGAGATAAGTTATGAAAGACTGATTACTAGTTTGGATTCCCTCATCTGGCTAAGAAAATGACAAGGGAAGTAAACATTTCCTCCTATCCTTGAGTAAAGGCTTAAGCACGCTTCAAACAAGGGCCACTTAAATACCTTTTGTTCAAAAATAGCTGCTGCTCTTGAAGGTGGAATACTTGTCAACGTGATCTTTCTCAAATAACTCTTTCCAAATTCATACTAATAACTCAGTGCCTGAAAATGGAGACCAGACTACAACTTGGATACATTGCTGAACCTGCGATGCAACTAAAACAAGGTCATAAATTGTATTTTGTGCCAGATAAAATCAGCAGATTCTACCTACCCATAACAAAACAACACAAAAATAAGCATTAGTAGTTGAACACATTGAGCATTGCATATTTATTATTATTATTATTGTTGTTATTATTATTATTATTATTACTATTACTACTACCACTACTACTCATAATAACAATAAAACAGAGACAGGAATAAAATGTAAATAGTTTGAAGATTAACTAAAATGAACTGGAACCCATTTTTAATATTAAGTTGCAATTTTATTTGTATGCAGATTTATGGATCAAATGACATGTAACTTGTCGATGGGCACAGTCAACATTTAAATTCCTGATGAATAAACATTTTGCTGCAGATCCTACACCCTCTGTGCTAGATTTCTGCATCTGCACACAATTTAAACCGTGAGTCAGCAGGCTTGTCTGCTGGATTCTCTGCTCACAGCAGTGAAAGTGCCATTTGCTCCCTTGGATCATCATCACCACTCAGTTTACAATGAATCAGATCTAATGTTTGAAAAACATTACAGTTTTATGAGAAATAAACTACACAATAGTTTCCAAACACACGCATTGATAAAGCACAGCGGTAACACAACAGATCTGGAGACACGCCTGGTGAATCCTTGATCCTTGTAACACACAAAATAAACAAGCTGACACCGATGAGCACTATGACGCCACAACTTTGCGAGGTCAAAGGTTTTGGTCAAAAGCAACAGACTTGATAACGGAACACAGTGCATACATCAGAGCAGCGTTAAAAGGCAGGACCTAGATAATACACCAACACCAAACACTGAAATATCGAAGTAAAGAACAGTCAAGCTATAATTTTCAAAGCCATTTTTCCCCTGTAAGATGAAGAACCACAATTATTTTTCATTTCTTGATCTTTTTATATCCATTTTTTTTGCAAAAAAAATTATCAATAACTGTATCAGACCAACTGAGTCAAACCTCATACACATCTGTGTGTTTAGAAATGCATCGTATCTACACGTGCACTTTTTTTAAAGGAAATATATACACCCTTACTAAACGGTACATGAGTGTTTATTAGATGGACACATACATGACTGTAAATAGATTCCCCTGTTTTTTGAACCTTTGATGT
This sequence comes from Arrhamphus sclerolepis, assembly GCA_037176975.1. Classification (NCBI taxonomy): domain Eukaryota; kingdom Metazoa; phylum Chordata; class Actinopteri; order Beloniformes; family Hemiramphidae; genus Arrhamphus; species Arrhamphus sclerolepis. Next base: position 14,028,091 of record JBAMYA010000023.1, on the reverse strand, counting down.
TTCAGTTAGAAACAAAACTGCTTTAAACTCTCAAAATATGAAGAGGGTTTAAAACAGCTATCTCAGATATATGTTTTGCAATTTGTTTCTCAGATTATTTACATTTATTTGTCATTTTTTTTATTTGATTAGTCATATCTGTCCTGCCTCACTCTGAAACTTCCCTTCCTCTTTTTTTCCCTCCTCTTCTTCTGTGTATTTTCCCCTAGAATGGCAGCCAACATGTGATTTCACTTATCTTAGAGTGAAATTAGAGTGGAGAAGAACAGCCTAATGGTCATCTCCCCGTCTCTACCTCTTTCCCTCCTCTCTCTCCTGAATTTGGCAGGACTTAATGAAAGGACCTGTATATTTTGCTCGGGTTTCAAATTGCGCTGCCCAATTAAAAAAACAAAAAAATGCAGATGTGGGCTGCTCTCCACACCTACGTAAAAAAAGAAAGAAAAAAAAAATAAAACGTCTGGCGTGCCAAAGGAAAAACACAGACTACAGAAGTGAAGGAAAAGAAAACCCCAGTTCCTTAACTGGAAATGCATAATAGGATTGTGTTTGATACGCGATCTTGTCTGCAGGAGTCATCACCTGGATGGCCGTTGAACTGAAGAAGCAGGGGACACTTTTATTTTATTTTTTTAAATGCCCACTGACTCAAATGTTTCCTCTGGTGAGCCGTTACAGTTTAAAGCCTCTAGTAAAACTCGGTTTATGTTACACAACCTCCAAAGTGACAAATTAAGTCATTACAGTTAATCACTACCTTTGTGGCAACCACAGATGTGGTATTCCCCGAAGTATAGGCATGCTGAGACAGCATGGTCAGGTCACTGAGCAAATCCCCTCAAAATTAATTAAACCCAAGAAAAGAACCAGAGAAGATGATTTTGACTGGGACAATTTGTTGTACATGTAAAAGCAAATTTTATATAAATACCAAAATATCCATTCAGAAGAGATCTGAAGAGATCTCACTAGGAATCTACTCCAAATGAAAATAACTGGCAAATTAAACCAAATACAGATTCTCATGTTTTATTCTCTAGTCAGCACGAGTGAAAGAAAAAAAAAACAACAAAACTTGAATTTGCTGAAAATACATTCTACATCATTGTGGTTTGTTGGTGCCAGTTAAAATAAATGAATAAATAAATCATTGCCATTAATAGGTTGGTATTCTAACCACTCGACTTGTCTCCAATTACAGAAGAGGAAACGTGTTCTTTGTGTACAAATTGTCAGCTCTTATTGCAACGTTTCACTAAAACTAACAAAGCAGTTTAGAGACCAGTTTACCCTTAATCTTACCAAACAGTGAATACAAATGAAAATGGAAAATGAGAGTAAAACATAATAGAGGCTACCCAAATACCGCAAAATAGGGCTATTTTTATCCACTAGGTGGCAGTAATGCTTTGCATTCAGAGCTTTTTGCGGAGAAGACCACTTCTTGTAAAGAAAGCATCGAGCCAAAACAGGCGATACAGATCATTTGTTTTACGTGATTTTCAGCCATGGTGTACTACTGCCATGCTGCAGATGTACATCATAGACCCAAAGCAAAGAAGCTGAACATCTATCCTTTCAAGGCCGACGTGGCATCGGTATTGTGGCCAAAAGATCTCTCTGACAACATGGTGACAAGATGGAAGGCAGCGATTCAGCATGAGAAGAAAGACAAAACAGGAAAGAATATCCAGCGTGCTGAACCTCACAAGAAATTCCAGTCTGTGTTCCCATCATTTCACACTGACGGCTACGCGAGTGGTAATCCCATCTACTTTGCCTGGAATAACCGGAGGAAGCCACCACTCCAGTGAGTGTAGACTTCATGTAAAGAAACCAGAGGCTATCCCAGTGACAATAAATACATTTATATCACGTTGTCTGGAGTAACTAAAGGAAGCTGCACTACTGAACCAAAAGTCTGATAACTTCCTTTTCAACTGTTCCCCATTCAGGGTCATCACAGCAGTTTTATCTGCATGCAGATGCAGTTTGGCACAAGTTTCCTGCTGGATTCCCTTCCTGATGCAATGGGGATTTGAACCCAGACCTCCTACATGATATGCCATAAGCACCACAGCCACCGAGGCAACCAACACCTTAATAAAGACACCAAACAAACTAAACAGACAGAGGACTCCAAGTCTTCATTTCAATCGGGAACACTGTGATCATTCTTTTGCAAGAGCAAGTATTGGCTATATTTATTTTCTAAAGTAACACATTCACTACATCAAAACCTATGAAAAACAAAACAAATACTGCTGAAGCTGAATAAGTTACTATGAGCCTTTGAATGCTTCAATTCTGCTTCACAGCTCTCCAGTTGAGAGGGAGAGCACACTTACATTGAAGGACACTGAAGGAAAACTTATTGCAGGAAGTACCTCACCAATTGTAACCCCACTGGGATCATAACATAAAATGGAAAAAATGAAGAAAAAAAAGGAGGAGGGACGAGGAGCGTAGGATACAGTCAGGGAGAGAAAGTGAGAGGCAGAGTTGGGAATGGATACTAATGTTTTCTGCAGAAACTGCTTCTGAATGTTTCTGTAATTGGTGTGATGTGAGAAACTGAATATTTCCATACCAACTCTCTTCATCTTTCTTGTCCTCTTTTTCTCTTCATCTTTTTTTTTCCCCTTCTCCACTTCACCTCTTCCTCATCCTTTATCAAAGATTGTGGAAATACAGCAAATCCCAGTCAACTCCCAGCTTTTCTTTGAGCCTTTGAGGCATACACACTTTTAACACCAATGGATTTAAAGCTGAAAATTAACAGATAAGCTTTGCCTGCAGAGCATAAAGAACACCTACAGGAGGAGAGGACACACTGACTTAGATGGCTTATTCACCAGATATTTGATCTATTCATGGTTGCCTGTTTCTTTGTCTGTTTAACCCTCGTTTTAAAGCCGCATTAACCCTCTGATATTAACAGAGCTGTAGGAGCTGTTTGAATGCAATTGACAATCTGATATGAGTTTGAAAAAGAATACATACTTTATTTTGTGAAACTGCAGTTTCTGGCATTTGCCAATTGCTTAGATACAGCGGTCTTTCATTTTGGTCTAAAACAGACACACCCATACATGGGAAAATTGTTAGCAATGGGAATGATAAGGCTTATTTCTGTTCTGAGGTAATACATATCAGAGCATATTGTACAGGTAAGCTGGATTTTTAAAAAAAAAATTAATTTCTATTAAGTACTTTATCGATCTCCAAAATTAGGAAATTATAAATTGCAGCAACAGTCAGCAACTACGTCTCTTTTACGGACCTTTTATTGCTGTGGGAGAATCTTGTGTAGAAGTCTGTATTTCAGCAGTTCTGTAGAAGCTAATAGAAGAAGGGGGATGCAACAAAAACTATATTTGTTAATGCACATGACCTCTGCACATGACCTGTGCACACACAAATGTCTGCAAACCTCAATGAACTGAAACAGCTTCATACAGAACATGGGCTAAAATTCATGAGACTGATAACATGCACAAGCACAAGCCACTAATTCATGGAATGTATAACCCCAATTCCACAAAAATTTGGGACACTATATAATGTAAATCTCATAAACTTTTATTTATTCTCAAAAGAAAAAAAAGAAACTGAGACATTTGACCATTTCATGGAAAATATTAGTTCACTTTGACTTTGATTCATTTTGACTTGATGGCGACAACATATCTCAGGAAAGTTGGAACAAGGGCAACAAAAGGCTGGAAAAGTAATTAGCGGAAATCAAAAACAAATGGACGAGCATTTGAGTACTAATTAGATTAACTGGGAACAGGTCAGTAACATGACTGGATAGAAAAAGAGCATTTCAGAGAGGCAGGATCTAAAGACAGACAGACGTTTGCCAATCTGTAACAAACAGTTTCATAAAATGTTCCTCAACATAAAACTGCAAAGAGTTCCACCATCAACAGTAAATTATATCACCAAAAGATTCAGAGACCTGCCCCCACGTACAATTTCACTGGCTAGCACTTGCTGCCTAGCCACAAGATGATTGACTATCGCTTGCGCCGATGTGTCAAACGTTGAACATTTCTAAACTTTCGATGCCAGCTATGGCCCTGCAGGGGTGCACAGAATCCACAACTCATTTCAGCAGCGCTTGACGTCACTCCGTTCAAAGTGAATGGATGGCGACACTCACTACGCTTCCAACGCATGTGTGTGAGAGTAGAAGAGTCTGGATGCTGAACTGTGTGGTCCTCGGTCTGGACCTTGGGCCAATAGAAATCATTTGGCATATCATAAAACAAAAAAATCAGGCATCAAAGGCCCACAAATGTTGAGCAGCTAGACAAGAGTGCTATAACTTTTCTCTCCTAAAACTAAAAAAAAACAGTTGTTAAAAGAATAGGAAATGCTAACTAATGCCAAACATTGCGTCGTCCTGTTCTTTTTTATGTGCTGCGTTCATTAAATGAGCTAATATTTTTTAATTAAAATGGTATAATGTCTCAGATATGTTCTTTAGTTTTTGCTAATTAGTCTAATTGATTGCAAAAAATGCTGTCTTGGCTTCAGTTATGTAAAACTACAACTGTAATTTGATTTATCGGTGTATTTATAGAAATAGTAATTATTGGAGCTATTTGGTTCATTAAATAAATCCATCGAGTTAATATGCGTGTGTGGCAATGAGAGAAAGCTGCTTGTGTCGTAAAAGTGCCTCGAGTGGTAAAAAGGCAGTATATAACTTTGTTATTGTTGCTCTATTGGGAATAAAATATGTTTCTGAGATTTAGTTTTTGTATAAGTTTTATGCGGCATTTCAGCTTTTTTAAATGGGGTTATATCTTTTATTGACAAACTCTGCTTTTGGCTTGGTAATGATTAAATTTATTTGAAGTTGCATTTATCTACTTTTGCACCTTCATTAGGAACAGATGACTTTTATTTAGTCCTAATAGATAAAGCTTTTTAATGAAAAGTGGTGTACTATGGCATTCTCACAACATCAGCGCCATCCAAATGTCTAGAATCTTCCTCAAAGAAGCAGATTGTAGAGTGATTTCACATTCGCTATTTACACTTTTACTGTATGGCAACTGAAAAGTACGTACTATAGGATAAAATATTAAGGCCTCCCCAAATCGTCTGAAAAAGCAATTCTGATATTTCAGGTTGGCATGCCTCCAAATCTCAGTAGATTTTATAACAGGATTATGCAATTCCCAACAACTTCTCAGAATCTCCAGTTCTTATTTTGTCCCCAATCAAAAAAAGCACAACCTTGTCTTTTAATCCAACTCCATAATCACAGTTTCTCTCATTTGGAGTCTGGACTTGGTGGCCTTCAGAGCTTTGTAAATAGTGTACAAAGCTGTATGGGCACCCTCGTATTACAGCAAAAGCATATATCCGTTGATTAAATCATTAAGGAGCTTTTATAGACTAGCCCTGCTAAAACCCTGTCCACTAAATTTCCTGCCATTGCTCTCCCTCCACGATAGAACTAGAGTTAGTGAAAGGAAGAGGTTGGCTGGAGGAGGTCAGTGATGGTTGGGCTGGGGATTAACTTATTTGAGCTGTCCACAGACTGAAACGCTAAGCGCTCAATCACTCAATCACCGGGATCCACATGCTTACTGGGACTTAGCCTCACAGATCCCACTGACATTGACTGCGGCTGGACCGCTAAATCTATCTGGTCCCAAACTGACCTGCATAGTCCCTGATGATCCTATATCTCTGTCTTTATTGACCAATTTTTCATCACTATCTGGAGCTTGGACTGGATGATGACATCAAACATGGAGGGTGGGGGCGGATAGGTAAATGAGTTAGCAACAGGATTAAATGTTGGCTTAGGTTTTCTGTACATTTTTTGAGAACATTGTCTAACTCGAAGACCTGTTTGTAACATACAGTATTTTTGTGAGTAAACATCCAGATAAAAAGCTTTTACACCCCCTTTCCTTATGAGAAAAAGTACAACCACGCTACTGCCTAACAAGTTCTTTTGTAAAAACAAACAAACAAAAAAACAGTATTTTACTTTTTTTAAAACTATACTCTCTTAGAGGCACAAAACTGAACAGACAGAACACGAGAAGCTGGAGAAATACCAAGCGCTGAAGAAAGAAGTAGAAAAGATGTGGGGTGCAGAAGCAACGGTGGTGCCACTAGTGATCGGGCCACAGGAGGGTTGTAACCCCCAAGATGAGTGGATGAGTGGATGGCTCCAGCAGCTACCAGGAACAGCATCTGAGATCTCCATCCAGAAGATCTAGGATCTGGTTTTCTTTATCATGTATGTGCTCTAGTGATATATCTCATCTGTATGTCTGCCACCCTATTTTGTCTCACTGGAAAAAGAAAAGTCAACACAAACCACCACACCTTCATTTCCATACACTATAGCACACCACACATGCACCACAAACATAAAAAAGAAAATGAATAAAGTAAGTAATAATAAATATATATAAAAAATAAAACCCTTTCCACTCATGTCCACTGACCAGCTGAGTGAGGACAGGACAGAGGCTTTTAAGCTGTAGACCAGAAGGCTGGAAGAATGACTGAAAAAAAAGGCCTTTGAAGACAAATGCTCATGAGGTCTGTACTTTTATCTATCCTCACATGGTAATCAAGTTTAACTCTGTAAAAATAATAAGTTCCGTAGTGGAAAGTGAAGTTTCTGTAATCCAAGAAAAATAAAGGCTAAAAAAAAAAAAAAACAACAAAAAAACCCCACAATGTCCATGGTTCGGGTTTGGCTGGAGACCCTTGGCAGATTTCTCTCCTACTTTTCTTGTCATTTCTCTCTTGTCATCTTTCTCGCTCTTTTTCTCTCTCCTGTATATAATAAAGTCTTAGGTCCCAAAAATACTTCACACTTCCTGTGGCTGTAGTGTGGAAGCCAACAACGCTTAGGAATACTAAGCATATAAAGTATAATATTATGGAACATTATAGATAATAGGTCCAAAAAGACTTATAAATTGATCTAAGAATTCCTTGAAATATTCACACAATTAAAAAAAAAAAAAGTACAAACACATTTTCCCTGCGCTTTGTGTCTGACCAGCCTGCTACACGATGCTCCAACACCTACTCCAGAGAGAGGGCAGATCTTAATCAAATGTTGCTATTATGGGCCACTGCACTTCACAAACACACCCAATATAGAGTAAAGGAAACATCAGGAAATAATTAAGCTAATAGAGCTGTCTCACAAACAGGCAAATACCAAAAGTCATTCAACTGTGTGACAGAACTTTTATTCTTTTAAAGCTTTATTGTCCAAACCTTGCGGAAAAAAAACTGCACTGATGAGACTGAACTGTTGATTCGGGACTCAGGCCAACAACTTTTGGGAAACACAGCCAAGTTCTGCAAGTCTGTCACTTTATTTATTTATTTATTGTACTGAATGCAGGTTATTTCTTTAATCAACAATACACCATGGCTTCAGCATTTGACATTTTTAAAACATTTAATCTTTATTAGTCAGTAAAGCGTCGCCACTGGAGTTTCTCTTGCTGCTGTGGAGAGGATAAAAAAAAAATGACTAACTGAAACAGACATTTTCAGCGTCTAATCTCGCTCTTTCAAGAGTAAGTTCTTTAACGTTATTGAACAAACACTCTTCTCTTGACATATTTTTGTAGGTTGCAGTCACCTTTACAGAGATGAAATGTAAAGAAAAACAAAGAAGGAAAAACTGAGGAATAAAAAGGAAACTTGTGCAAGAGAAGAAATCTTGGAGGGCTTGAGGTGAGAAAAGATCACATTGAAGGTTTGGAGGAGAAGGACTGAGATGGAGAGCAAACGAAGCGGTGCTGGTGTCTGTTTTCCCTCTGGCTGGTGATGGGCGACTGCAGCCAGCATAAACACATGCCTTCATGGCTCACACATTTCCTGCTTCACTCCACATCCCAGCACTGGGCCACACAGGCTCAGGACACCACAGCGAGTTGTGCATGTTTGCATACATGTATGTATGGTATGCATGGTCTCTGCTCTTGTGGTTAACACTGACTCACAGTATTTGCAGACGTCTATCTGTTACCGTTACAACTCTGAATTTGTCTGTGGTGAATCACATGCATACGCACACACATGAAACACGTGCACATAAATCACACAGACAACAGGAAATATAAAGAAAGATATAGGGTTTGGTTTTAAGGAAAGAAATAGTCGGGCTTTTTCCCTTCTGATTCTAAAATATGTGGTTTAACAAGCATTAATATTCATCTCCTTGTTAGTTTTACCTCCCTTCCCACAGGCAGGATATCTAAATGCACAGTACTGTTTTCTCTCATCATGGTACAGGCATGTATGTGTGTGTGTGTGTGAGAGAGAGAGAGAGAATTTGTTCTATGAGTCTGTTAATATAAGGGGGAGTAGAGCAGCAAAGTTTTTCTAATGTATTAAACAGATTAAGCGCTTCTCATCTATGGAAAACACTTTAATCCATATGGAGAAGCTCTTTAGCCACCTTTCAGGCAAACTCAGGTGTTTAAAAATGAGTTTAAGACACAGTGATTATGGTTCGACAGACACATCAGAGCGTGGGAGGCTGAGAGATAATATGGAATAAATAGATGAACATAGAAAGCGTCAGGAGAAGTGATGCAAAAGTTTTTGTGATTCATCATCTTAAAAGACATCTTCCAAGTGTTAGGGTTAGGTTACAGTGAGCCTGTTTTTAATTGCTAAAGACATCACAGGCTGTCTCCAGCTGCACCGTCTCCCATCTACACTATTTTGGTACGTTCCAATGCATATTTATATTATGCCAGATTGGAGATGTAAATTTGAGCGATGGTTGAGGGCCAGGCTGGCTCTTTTTTGCATGCGTTTCAGGCAGGTAGCTTCAGAGCAAACAGGTCACAGAGGCAAGTCTTTTCCTGCCGTTATGATAAAGAGGTTGTAAAACAGAAACTGCTGAAAGCGGTGGATGAACATTTGGCACTGCTTTTTCACACTGTAGGATGCAGAGTATCCCTTAAGGATCATTTCTTGGCCTTAAACAAAACATACAGCGCTGAATAAGTGTCCAAAAAGCAACAGACAGCGGATTTCATCCATCCGGAATGGATAACATGCACTTCTCCATCCATAAATTTGGTTTAGGATGAATCACAAGGAAGACATCCTGTTTAGTCCTGTTAACGAAAAAAAAAAAAAAAACACAACCAAATTCCAAGGGAACAGGAACTGGGCAAAATATATTTGTGGACCATTTAGAGAACTGTTTCAAATGTTGCAGAAAATGGTAAACTAACGCAGAATAAACCAAGTCTCTATAACTAACTGATCATTGACTAACTTATAAATGCAGCCAGAAATACACACTGAAAACTGCACTTATCAGCCTTCTGATAATGGCAGAGATAGTGCAGTGCATTGTCATAATTTGTTGCTAGGTAATGATGAGCGAAGAGTATTCTCAACAGACATCTCAGTTGTCTGGGACCCAAACGCATTCTATTTCCAGTGCACGTGCAGAAAAAGACATGTGTAACAACATGTGTTAAGTACATTTAGTAAGGTCATTATGGTACACAAGATGAAAGCTGATCACCAGTGAGCCTATCAGCTTACATGAAAATTAATATGCGTCACACAAACGCTCATGTGACATTTTGTTTTTCCCTGCTCCCTATCCCTCTCTCTGTCTGCTTTTCATTCAGCCTGCAGTCTCCTAATGGCTCAAGTGAGGTCATTCTTTTTGGAGAATGTACCGAGTAACCCCTTCCAGTGTGTACGTGCATATGTGGCTTTGCATATGTATACTTTATATAGCCTATCTAAGCATGCATTAAAGTGTGGGAATATGAGTGCATTTTTCCTGTGCAACCAGAACCATTTGTGTTACTCTGAGCTAAGAAATGGACCATTTCTGCTGCAGTCTAAGTTCAATAAGCCAGGTTTGACATAGCATTCTGCACAAACTGTCTGGTGGTCAAGCTTTTACTCTAACCCTACAATTATGACTACTTTGTTGCATGTGTGTGTTCTTGTTAGAGAAAAGAAAAAAAAAAGTGAGAGTAGAAGAAGAGACCAAAAGATGGCTGCAGAAAAATATAGTAAATCCAAAGTCCAGTGGTGACTATTGCAGTGTTTGTGGAACTAGGTTAAGGATACACTGGGAAAAGCTAAATACCGCAGTACACGTGTGTTTTACCACATACAGAAAAGGCAACAGCTGCTGAGATACTGTAAACTACAACAGATAAACTATAAGTTCTGTACCATAGATAATCAAAACAATGTTATTTTCAAATAGCAGTTTTCACCAGACTTTAGGAAAATGAACTGTCTTTATCTTTAAGCTGCAATTAAAACTTGATTTGCTCTCATGGAAAAGAATCTGCCATGTTAAATTTTCAATCCATACCATGAAATGTGATTCAAATAGAAAAAATGAATTGGCTTAATGATCTAAAAAACATGCAATGATGTTCATACAGAGAGTTAACTGTACTTTGCTGCAATGTGCTCTAATCTAATTGACCAATGAGGGTCATCAGCTAGAAGCCTGTCCTCTGGTCCTTCCACACTCTATGAATCACCACGCACCTGACAACCACCCTTTTCCTGCCTGCCTGCCTTCCTATCAACACACAGTAGCAACTTAACACCCATCTTACCTCTCGCAAGCTGCACATAACAACAATCTTGTCTATCTTTACACTTGACTCTGGCATTATCAACCCTTTAGCTTAGTGTTTTTTCACTCATAAAGAACTACTGAGTGTCAGCCTGCTTGACTGCCAGCTTGCTGCTCCCATAAAGACATAGGAATGAGGGACCAATCTCATTAGGGGAAGATTAGGCCAACATCTGTTTGCTGTCCCAGTGCCACTGCTGCTGTTGCTGCTGTGAAGCTACGATGCGCGGCAATGCCACAGCCGAAGTAGTGTACCAGCTAGCATACAACTGCACCGACTTTCCACTCAATCTGAGCTGTTATAAAATACTAATCGCCGCTTTCATTGGCTTGGGGCAGAGAGTTTGTGGTGGCCTCACCATGCCTGTGTGTGTCATCTTTGTTCTACTGTATGGTCCAACCCCACAAATAAGTCTCAAATCACCCAAGGGATATGAGTAACAGACCATGGACAGAACCCAAACAGCCTTGAGAGAGAGAGAGAGAGAGAGAGAGAGAGGAAGAGAGAAAGGGAAAGCAACAAGTGAGTAGGAGACAGAACTAAGGGAGGGGTGGAGGGAGAAAGGCGAACACGTGAGGAGGTTAAATACAACAGAGGGTTTATTGTTTGTGGTTCCTCAAGGGGAGAGCTAACCAAGTGAAGGGGGGAAAGAGAAGAGAGATAGTTTGAATAGTGGACTGGCAGAGACCAGAGTGTAAGGCAGACCTGCTCAGTCAGTCTTCCTCACAAAGAGGCAGTACGATGATCACGCTAATTCTGCTCATGAGACAGCCAGCAGGCCTAGAAATCAAACATCTATGGCACATGATTAAACGCTTTGTAACATGGAGGACAATTTTACACACATATCATTCAACGATAAAACTCTTGCACATTCCAACATTCCAACTTCCAGGTTAAAGCTAATGCAGAACTAACATTTGCAGTTCAACAACTGACCACTAGGGGCTGACTACAAAATTGAGTTAATTTCCATTGATTACTTGTTTATATGACCAACTTTGCAACAGTACTAAACAGCCTGATTCAAACATTGTTTTGGTCTATAAAAGCTAGATTTCACATCCATTGGGTGAATTATTATCAATTTTTTTAAGCACATTATCTAACTATTTAAAGCATCAAATATAACTATGGCGCTAGCTCGCATCATTAGCACTATCTTAACTTCAGAACCAATTTTTCTGAGCTGTGAATAAAAACCGAAACCAAAATAAAAACAGAGTTTAGTTAGTCATATTTTCAACAGAATACTTTTTGTTGTGCTATAACACTCCGCGACTAGCAGGGGGTTGGGCTGGAAGAGTCAGAGGACAACGCTTAGCTAAGCAGCAGGCAGCTTGTGCTCACCGTGTGGTCACCACCAAAACAATGTTTGGAACGGGAGGTGTTGCTGCGAACGTTCACTGGCAGCTCCACAGCTCCTCCAGTACGGCTCGACTGAAGGAGCCACAGTGAATCATTTCAGAACCAAGCAGAAGTCCGTTGGGACCAGCAGTCAATCAGCCGCAACACGTTCGCCGACGCTGGTAGGCTTCTCCCTCTGCAACAGGTCTAACCCAGCAAGACGACAGATTTGAACAAACTTTATGTAAAGTATTATTAATTAGCATCATTAACTGAGCGAGTCAAACAAAAATAGCTGACTCTGACTGACATAAGGTAGATATGTTGCAGTTGGCTTTCAGCCCTATGTGCTCTTGTCATTTGCAACATGGCACAGCACGGTACGAGGCACAAGCACTCAAAAGCACTTTCTAGTTGAACAGTCTCACTTGAATAGCCTTACCTTTCTTGACAACTCTCACAGTACATGTGATAACAGATTTATAAAAGATAGCTTTTTTTTAAAAGTTGATAACAGACTCAAAATGAAAATAAAAACTTTGATATTTTTGAAAATGCACCTATTAGTTTACATGCAGGAATATTGGTGAGTTCTGTTTCGCTACTTTAATCTCTATGTGATTCACTGGACTGACTGGAGGTGGAAAATTCAGCCTACAGTTGTTTTATCTAAATTTGGAAAATATGCTGGTCATCACAAAGGGTAAAGCATCATGATGTATTTTAAACTATTATTGAAGCCAATAATAATCAATAGTCTCTGAAACTTGCTGAAACTTATTTTAGGGATTAAAATAAATATATTCTTAATAAAGAATCCTGCATATTCAGAGTGCTAGGGTCTTAGAGATAAAAAGATGAATATAAATACTCTCGATCAAATTTACAGAAATGGATTTTACATATTGGGTAACTTGTGGTTAATAAAGAGCTAAATTCTTCAAGACCATCTGCTCAGCTGTGATACACACTGCTAAATTGTTGAAGACATGCTGAAAGTATTGTAAACAATGGGGTTGGGTCCTCTCTGCTGGACAGAATCTATCATGAAAACATTTCTAAATTACACAAAGATCTCCCTCCCTCTACTTTTACTTTTAAATTTCTGCTCCTTAAAATCATTGCGTATTTGACAACAAATCTGTCATTATCTATATATCCGTGGTGGGCCAATATTCAACAATTATATCAAAGACAAATAAAGAGTATGCTTGGAAGTTTCGACCACTTGGAAAAATCCTTGAAATCAGTGTTGCATTAAGATATTCTTTTAATAGGATGGCTGTGTGGTGTGCTGATTTGATCTAATATATTGGACTGTTAACAGCTATCTGGATTAGCACTCAGTTATAAACATTTTATTTTGCATTGACTCAAGTGCCTGTATGTACAGTACATGGAAAGCAAGGCATATGTACACATTTCTTTGTCAGCTGCAGGAAGAAAACCATTGCATAATTATCTGTGTAAGGGCCAAGTGGTTTCTCTTTCTAATTTTCTAACACTTGCTCATTTTCTTCTCCGTCTTTGACAGATTTTAAGAAAATACTAGCAAACAAGCAATTATATCTGTCAACTTGGGCCCGTTCTCCCTTCCAAAAGACATGGAGCAGAGGGAGAGGAGATGGATGAAATCACCCTAACAGATGTTATTTAAATGAATATTGCATTATATGTGCCTCTATTTATTTTTTAAAAAAGCTGCAGCGAACCAAACCAAAGGGGAGCCAGTGATGACTGCTGCCCTTCACTTGACAGAATAATTGCTTTTAATACTTCAGTGTTTTTCACGTTTTAATTTCCTTTTACCCCCTGCTTGTCCTTCTACTACGTTCCTCCAAGTCTGAGCAATCCCCCCGATGTTAAAATAATATCATCAGAAAAGAAAGTAGAGTGGTGGTGGTGGTGGTGGGGGGGGAGCAAAGCTGTCAAACATTGAGTTTTAACACAAACCATCTGGTAGAACGATGGAGGTAAACAGACACAAACAGAACTACGCTGAGAGAAAGAGGGAAAAGGTTGGGGGTAGAAAGGGAGGCAGTTAGGGGATGAGAAAAGAGGCAGAAATTTTGAAAGGAGAGATAGGGAAAGATAAATTGAATGTTATGGTGGAGGAGTATTGAGAGATAGAGCCAGGAGGGGAGGGAATAGCTGAGAATTTGGATGCAACAGAGGGAAAAGGCGGAGGATGAAGAGGAGATGAAGATATAGATAACTGTGAAGGGTGGAAGTTGGAGAGGGCGACAAAAACAAAAATGTAGGAACAAATGAAGGGGCTTTTGTTGAGACGGGGGACACGTCATGAGAACCCCAAACACTCGTCTATGATGCATCCGTTATGACAATGGAAGCGCTTCATTCCAAGATGCTATATAAACAATCCCGAATTTCATTTAAGCTCACCTGAAATTAATCAAATTCAACACTTAACTTTTTAACCAATAAATCTCGAAACTTCAACTTTCTTAGGTAAATGATTAAGTTTGCAAACTTTAACTTGTGACAGCGATCTAGTACTGACACAAAATTTCTTTATGTGAAAAATTATGGCATCTTTATTGTGGTATAGAAACTGTTCATCACCTTAATCACGTGCCCTTCTAGTGACTTTTGACATTTAGTTCACATTGAATATTGACTTATTTCTTGATTGTTGTAGCAGAAGAGCTGGTGCAGCCATGTTGACAGGAGTTGCTGCCAGTAAGGTCTCCGAAGTGAAATCAGCCCAATGCGAAGATCCAGAAAAGTATGATCTTTCAGCACAGATGAAGTCAAACAACTGCTTTCAGCCAGAAACTGAACTTAACTTAGGGTCCAGGCCTAGCAGCAGAGCTTGCTGGCAAATACCTTGTGGCAAGGTAGCTCACAAATGCTATAGAGGTTATGTAGATGCACCACCACAAGCTACAGAATAAGGATCTGTTGGAATGCACGTGGCATTGTAGGCAGAAGCAGACGCCCTCTTAAATTTTTGCAATGGAAACTGTCTAGTGGGACACAGCATTTGTTGGGATTTCTCCTCAAAGACAAGTAGGTTGCTTCAGTTCAAATTCATGCTGCAGCTTTCACTGTTATAGACACTTAAGTGCTCTAAAGCATTTTTAATTTAACCTTCCTTTCACGCAGAAGACTGGGGGAGGCTGTCCAAAGACCCTGTCAAGATTTCTGAAGCAAATGTGCAGAACTGTGGTCTAGAATTTGATGGCACTAAACCATGACAGAAATCAAAGGACCTTGTGCCTGGTAGAGACCAGAGGTGAGGGAGATTATCAGGTTGATAAAAGAAGAGCAAAATCATTTCAGTGGGAGAACATTTGCCGTAGAGAGTGACAAGAATTATAATACTGTTTGGACTGGAGTTGGAGTTTGAAGTTAATCCAAGATGCAAACACAAGTAAAGCTGAGAATTAGAAGAGTCTTTTAAGGAACTCCTGAACTTCCATCTACTCCATGTGGGAGGTAGAACTGTAATGTGTCACAGGATCTGAGTCCCTTTGTGAACCTAAAGTCATTGAAATTGTTACAAAACGAGATATTTACATAGTTGAGGTTTAAGGTGATGGATGATTATTCCCATGGCCCATACATGGATAGACCACAGATATGTGTCGCATACAGAAATCCACTGATTGTGTATAATACATAATCCTACAAGTAGGTATTATAAGAATAACAATTCTATCATGTCTATAGGGTTCACATCCACAACTACATATTAATAGAAACTAGCCTTGACTATTCACAAACAAACATTTCAAACATATGCATGAGTAGTGAAACAACCTTTAGGACAAAGGAAATCCTTACAAATTTCCATCAGACATACAAGGAATTTTGTGTGTGAAACAGATACGTTTGATATACAGTAAATTTTCAAGCATCACAAAGCATTTAAACGAGCAGCTTAATATTGCTAGTTAAAACTACTTTATAAAGAACAAATTTACTGATGTTGAGGTTTGATGGCTTATTGAACAGAGAGTGACTGCTATAAGCTCAAACAACCCATTATTCTTCCTGCACTGACAGTAAATGCCAAAGGACATGGCCTATGATGTAGAATCACTAATCAATAAGGGGACTTGTGTTCAGAAGAAACAAACCATAAAAAGTACAATGCAAAAGTGAAAGAACATATGGATGTGGAGGTAAGTGACTGAAAAATCAACATTTAGAGTCATCAGTACAGAAATATCTTACCTAGTTTTGAGACAGCAGCCAATCAGCAGCAGAAACATGGAAGGAAAAAAAGACAGACAGAAATTAGAATCACATTTTCCAGAAAACATCCTTTTCGTGCGGAGTTAAAGTGTTGAGGAATTATTTCTGACAGTCCAACTCCAAATAAGAAATATGCTAGCAATTTTAAACTAAGAGCAGCTTCAGACTACGTAACTCTCAGCCTTGGCAGACTGCTGTGCTGATCAGACTCAATCAGGAATCTAGAAGTTATTACGGTGTTCACCACATAACTGATCAGCATCAGAAGGTTTGTCAGTGTGGACACTTGTGATTTTGTTTCTTATGGTGCATTTTAATGTCTCAATGGTGTGATCATAATTCAGTGCTAACTGGTTAGTACAGATAACTAACCTTGAGTTGACATCACATGGATGGATATGGACATGCACGACTGAAACTTAGCAGGGAAGCATTGCTTCAGAATCTAGGGCAAAATGTCACTTGATCAACCACAAAAAGATCTTGCTAATTGAAATGTAACGAGCCTTGAAGCAGAAGAAATGTAGTGTTTAAAATATTTTTTTTATTTTTGGCCAGTGGGTGTTGCTGCTTGTGCAACTTACTTACGCAACAACTTTTCACCAATAATTTTTTTTTTTTTTTTTTTTTATTATTATCAAACACAATTTCATCTGCTTAAATGGACTTCCCACCACTGATATCATCCTAGGAAGTGATAACAGTATACTGCACAAGCATAATATTTCAAACTGGATTTATAGAGTTTTTCTAGTCTTCTGATGGCTCACATTCAACCATTCACATTCAACCATTCACAAACACATTCTCTTGGTCTATAGAGATGTACAAAGATTTTTTTTTTTTTTTTGGGTATAAGGTGTAGCCTTTGCTGTCATACACACAATCACACACCAATAAGCACATCTGAGGCGATGTGGGGTCAGACAGTCCGACTTACGGACTGTGAAGTCAAGGATCAAACCACCGAAGCTCGGAAACAAAAAACGCAGAGAACTAATGAAAACAAGCTAAGCAGGTAAATGAATAAGTGAGCAATTTTCGGTTAAAAAAAATGCTTTCGTTTAGCCGTCAAAACTCATATTGTCAGAGATCCCCTTTGCCTCTTCATATATTCCTCCTTGTAGTGGCATGGCCCTTGTCAGGTGACACAGGAGCTGATGAGCCCTGACAGAGGGTCAGCGCCCTCACTTCCTACTCTAATTGGTCCTGGGTGATAAACCAGTCCCCCGGGAGTTGGAGAGATGGAGGCTTGGTGGAGGAGGGAGGACCAAGGAGTGGTGGAGAGGAGTGAGTAATGGGGGCCTTGCAAGGCCTCCTCTAACTCAAGCATTTGGTAATGCACTAATTAATTTTAAGAGTTCAACATCCCCCTTTTTGGCTCTCACTGGAAGCAGATGTTAAGAGGGGAGAGGGATGGAGATGGGGGGTGGACATGGTGAACGCTGGCTAGCGAAAACCAGACACAAGGAAAGGAGAAGAATGTGTGTGACAGATGATCAGATAGAACGAGTGTTCCAAAGGATCCGAGTCATTTTGCCAGCCTCTGACAGGTGGAGCAGATGACAGTGCAATTTCACACCTCGCTGAGCGAATGACAGATTCTTCTGTGTTGGCAGTGAGAAGAACAAAAACATCTCCCTAAGAAACAGCACACGTGTCTACGCAGTTCAGTAGAATCTATTTTGTTAATTGAGACTGATTTTAATTGAATTAAAATTCCAACTCAGAATACACGGCATATTCAAGAGACGTGTGTACAGAATGAGATCAATGTATGTTAATAAAGATACAGTGATGATGGATGATGTCATCTGTGAACACAGGAGAAAGTTATTTCTTTTTTTTTTCTTTCTTCTAGTGTGTTCAGAGGAATCTGGAAGTGATCTGTAGCACTGAGAGAATGGTGTGTGAGTGTGTGTGTGTGTGTGTGTGTTGAGGTTAAAAGGATTTAAGATGGTAAGGGTGGTGGTCCCTGTAGTCTCAGTTGTTATAACCTCTGACCTTGCAGCACACTCCAGGGCCTCCCTAAAGCCACTTCAAATGCACCCTGCATGGGACCCTCATGTGGTGCAGAGAAAAGAAAGTGAGACCAAGCAGGGAGGGCAAGTCTCAGCTGTCATCAGCAACTCCAACTAGCATGTACATTAAAACCTAATCACAAAACTAAAGCACTCGATTTTCTTCTGCATCTGTCCAGGATATGACGTTACATTTAGTGTAGACATTACGACAGTCTGACTGAATAATGGACTTAAATGAACAGTGTATTGCAACAGACATAATGAGAGATCAATTCATTGTTTTAAATGTGAATACTTTTTCTCCAAAATTTCCAGATGCCACATTACTTTCTGAGAAACAATAATTCAGTTTTCACTTTAATTATGATAAACTTCTATAACATTTGAAGCAAAGTTTGACTGCAGATAAGAATTAGTTAAGATGTTACTTTGACATGAAAGAGCTTTGTTGTTGGACAGTCTCCCTATATTTCCTTTTCTTTTTTTTAAAGTTGTTGTCTTTGACCAACGTTGTTTTCATTTCTGCTCTACCTGAGAACAGCTTCCCCCTGCATCTCACTGCCTTAAACGTCTGATAACGTCCCAGTCCCAGTCCCGCTGCCACCATCATTTCCCTGACGTAGTTGTTTGTGTGCTCTGATTAGTCAGGTCTCTGTGGTTTACCTCTGACCCAGGGAGGACTCTGTGGTGGCATGGAAGATGTGTGTGTGTGTGTGTGTGTGTGCGCAGGAGGTGCAGATGAGAAAAAGTTCTACATTTCATAAAACCTCCAATTAAAAAAATTAGGAAGCAGAAAGACAGTAATTATTTTATTACCCACTTCATTCTAGCACTCTTGATATCCCTTCTTCTCATAGCCCCGTGGCTATTTCTGACCTCAGTGAAAACCAACACACACGCAATGTGAATCTCTGATCAGACCCACAGCTTGTGAAACATATACAGTACATTAATGTATATACAAGAGTTGCATGTACAATATTGATGCCGCACACAAGGCCACCCACTGCAGTAGCAAAGACCATTTATTTTGTCAACAGCCACCTTGGACAGATTGACTCTTACTGGGTCTCTGCTTGCCCATAATGCAGTAACTCCTACAAGGGGATATGGTTGAAGAAAAGGACAGGGAAAGCCAGCACATTTACTTTTTACATTTTACTGTGCATATCAATGATTTAAAGGGAACTATATTCTTGAATTTAATTGTGAACTGCATTTTCAAATGTGCATGATACAGTGGAGAATTTTGGATCAAGTTGCACACTAGCAAGTATTCGCATTAAAGAGCACATGACCATTGTTTTCAAAAGTTGGCACTACTTACTGAGATGTTGATGAAATGTCCATAAAAATACCACACGGATAGATTATAAAAGCTCCCTTTTTAACCATGACTCCAGAGCCACCCAAACTGGGTGATGCATGGTGTGGAGCCGAGTGAAGTTAAAAATGGGGAGGTTGGAAAATTCTGATCTGAAACGGTTCTGTGATGTAACAGTATCCAACAAATACAAACTGCTCAGTGAATGAGAAAAATCTTGAAGCATTTCTGCACATATACACCAAGAAAAATCTTGTTGGAAAACTTTTCCCGGGTGTCGGGTATTTTCATTTAACTTTCCCTCTCAAGTTATCTTAAGCTGCTCAAAAATGTGCTGTATTACAAAACTGTATAATAAGAAGTAAATGTTGCTTGACCTTGGCTTTTATAAAATGTTTCATGGAGCCTGATGTACACATCCTTCTCCTCCATCACTGAATAAAGAAAATAAAGAGATGATGAAGTCAAACGGCAAGAAAGGCAAAAGAAAAAAAGAAGAGCAGTCTGAACAACTATCTACTTGTGTGTGTGTTTTGCTGCACAATTACTCCAGATAAAGCGTAAAAAAACATTAACCATCAATTATCACACTACTGAGCCAGCTGAAAAAAGCTAAGGGGCTGTTACGTTTGATAATGTATAATTTTGTACATGTTAGTGCAAAGAGTGTCCAGCTGAGGAAGAAAAGAGACTTGCTTAGCAGACAAACATGCAGTCCAAGAGAGGATAGTGCGTGTGGTCAGATGAGGGCTGGGGAGGGTTGGATTTTCATCACATAGTCCTTCATTTCCTGTGAGGGCTTGCTAAAGAATTTACAAACAACTGTTAGCCATATTGGTGATCTCAGCTGGCAATCTACCACCCTTTTTGGGCTGATTTGGTGTTTCGACACTTAACAGATTGAACTGGGTGAGTCTCTGTGTGCTCACCATAGAGTGTTCTGTCACAGTAGTCACCTGCTCTGAGCTCTTTGCACACACAGAGGAAAATAATGATCTGAGGCAGTAGCTATACTGCAGTTTTAAGCAGAAAATGCAAGAAAACCCTGGTCTTTCAATCACTGGAATCTTTTTCCTTATAGTTGTTTTAGTTTGTGTGTTTTTCAGGGGCTCAAATGCGTACCACAAACATAAATGTGCATGCCGGCAATCTGACTCAGAGAACAGAATTTTCTTCTGCACGCATCAAGCTTCCTGGGTCTGGGTTGTGGGCCCCATGAGGAAACAAGACTTCAGCTTGACCTTAACATTGTCAGTTTCCCTGTTCATACAGACCCTGGAGAATATCCCAGCAACCTATAGAGGCAGACACCATGAATTTTAGAGTCAATGAGCATAACAAATGTTAACAATGCAGCCCATCTCATCGTCACCCCCTTTTCAACCCCCAACCACTGGGACCATTGTGGCAATTAGTATAATGAATGTGGTTTTGCTGGTAGGTAATCACATACTGTAAAGTGCAGCCCCCTCTCCCCCCACATGCAGGCGCTTGGCTTTTGGTTTGGTTTCATTACACAACCCCCCCCCCCCCAAAAAAAAAAAAAAAGCAGCTCACTCCCACTTGCTTTCCCTCTCTTTCTCCTCTTGCAAAACTAGCCTCCAAACTCCTACACCCTTCCTTTCCGCTCTGTTCAAATCCAAACAAAAGACACATCTGGTCTCTCTCTTACCACCATCCACCTACCTTCCCTCGTCTAGTCCTCTCCTCTTTAACTCAGTCCTTGTTTTCACTCCAAGTCTTTTGTCAACTGTTTATATCAGCATAAAAGGCGTGTGTGAAGTTTGTTAGAGGGTCATCCACACAACCCAAGACTCCAACTTAATATGAATGAAAGTACTTCCCAACCTCAACTGTCCAAACTTCTGACAGTACACAATAATCACTTTTGTAGTTCACTAATGTAAACGTGTTCTGGCCTTTTCTCTCTCTGCATCTGCAGTCAATTAAAACTGGATCTGGGATTTTGCTTTTTCTTTTGTTTTTTTCCTAGAAATTAATTGAAGTATACAGTGAATTTCACAGTTAATCCTTTTTTCCAGTTGGGATTCCCAAACTGGATTTTTACTTTGCCTTCGTCCGCACTGGTGAACAAGTCAAGGGTGCAGAATGCAGGTGACGAGCAGATCTTCAGAGCTGGCTACGTGTGCTAAATCTGGGTATGCTGCTGATAAAATTTAGAGCTATTATTGATTAATCTCTCAGTAGGTTGTGCCCAGTCGGCCTCCTGAGGAGTGTCCTGTCATCACCAACACCCTTAAACATACAAACACCATTAAACTCCCAAAAACAACATTCACAATGTTATTGTTCCTCAACAGTTCTACAAAAATGTGCATAATTTTATGCTTCTGTCAAAATGTCTGTATGTGTGTGTGTGTGTGTGTGTGTGGGGCGTTCAAGCCTGCACACTGAGACTGAATATCATATCCAGTTCTGGGTTCAGTTATCAAACTGTGTATCTGTCCCCCTTAACAGGGTCATACGGTCATTACGACTCACAGTCTGCTTTACTTCTGCCCCATGAGCTGTCAAACTACACCAGCTTCACATCTGGAACCAAGGTGCTATTGTCAAACAAGAAACCCTCCCCTCTCACCTTTTTTTAGTGCTTTCTTTTTGTTTCACTCCTTTTCTTAAATCTCTGTCTCTCTCTTTTATCTCTTCCTTCCCAGCTCTTTCTCTTACTTTCTCCCTCCCTCCTCTGGTTTTATAAAGAAAAACATTCCTGGTGTTCTGTTCGGCTCCAGCAAAACCTGGTGCTTATTTTCAGTGCCCTAAATTGATAGCAAATGTGAGGACAGATCCCTCCTCTCCCTCACTCTTCCCTCCCTTCATTCCCCCCACCGTCCCAACCTCCTCCCTTTTTGGCATTAACAGTTAGGATACGTGGAACATTTTCATGACCATATTGAACCCTGGGGTTTTATGTTGTTCAAGGTGTTCTCCTTCATATTCATCTGCATGTGTTTTTGTTGAATTTCTGGGGAGAGAAAGTCTGCAGCCTGAGAGTCTCCTTGAGAGCAGGACTGAGTCATAGACTTGTTGTTTTTCAATAAGCCCCCCACTGCACCGTGGAAACCAAACCTGGTTAGCCTCAGCTGTCTCTACCCATAATTCAACAACTCCTGTGTGTTTGCTTTTTCATTGTGTGTCTCCCTCACTCTCTCTGACTGTAAGTGAAACTCTAACTGCTCCCTTCATTTTGATGCAATCAACTGAGTTATGCTGGACCAAAATGCCCTCTATTGTTATGGATGTGGCCCAGGGAGAGAAACTGAGCCTTATGGATCGACCCTCTGTGGGTGAAGCTTATAACAGGAGAAAAAAAACCAAGTCAGCTCCTTCTGAAGTTTGGCTTAGCTTCAAAATTCAAACCTCTATTTAAACACATGAAAGGCATAGCCTTTAACTAAACATTTAAAATGTCACATTCATGTTTTCTCTCTTTTTTGACACATAAAAAAAATACAAAAATAAAGCAAATAGCCACATCAGCCTCTCATTCTTTTTCAAATGTTAAGCAGAACTACTAAGTGATGAAAGGACCTACTTCACTCAAGCTGATGATATATCCTCGGAATTTGTGATTATAGCCATGTCAAGAGATAGGAAAAGGTCTTCTTATTTGTATTTTGGGTCACAGGGATCTGCTGGAGCCTATATTCCAGCTCAGTTTGGGAAAAAAGGCAGGGGCACACTCTGGACAGTTTGCCAGTCCATTGCAGGGTCACATACAGATAAACAACCACACACACACTCACACTCAGTCCTGTGGGCAAGCTAAAACCACAAATTAACCTGAGAGACATGTTTTTGGACTGTGGGAGGAAGCCAGAGAAAACCCATGCAAGCAGAGAGAGGACATGCAGACTCCACACAGAAAGGCACCCCATCAGCCACCCTGCTGCAAAGATGTGAAGTGAAATATACAGAAGAAATGCTGTGCTAAAGATACAAACAAGTTGAGAAGCCTCAAAAAAAAAAAAAAAAAAAAAAAAAAAAATGTAGTCATGTGATCCATCACTGACTCTCTTCAAATGCTAGCTGTTGTTACTTTACTTTCTGCCACCTAGTGTCCAGAATTGTCCTGCAGCTTTAGGTGGCTTCTGGGCCTTGCAAAATGATAGGTAAGTTAGCTTGGTGGTAATAGAGCTCTGCATGGATGGAAAGTCAGGCCTGCCTGTTTGTATTGGCCAACTTTCAGCATTCCACATGTCTTTGCGATTTTCAGCTCCCTGACCTCAGGAGACCCTCCACGCTACTGTAAGTCATACTCACACCAGGAGCACAGATGGATCAGGAAAGAACACTGGACTCCTATTGGTTCTTAGATGCTTTATAAATACATGTGTAATGAGAAATACTGCCCACACTGCAGCTTCCACAGAAACAACTACAATATGACTTGAAAAATCCTGCAAATGTCTTGAATCTTACATGTCTTCTGGAAAAGAAGTGAAGGATATTCTACAACAGCTTAAGTTCACAATACACAGCATGAGCCAATAAATTATTGGATTATATGTTCAAATATAGATAGCTTCAGTATGGCTGCTTTGGACTGCCAGCTTTTCTTAATATGAATAAATTGAATTCCATAGTCATGGCGAACTGTACAAGAAGTGAGAATGAGTGAATCTCCAAATATGGTACAAAGTAAAGTTCAATAGATACTATGGAGGTACTGTACTGAAATATCCCACTGATTCTCCAAGTGGATCATCCATTCAGGGGCATGAAGTCTGCATCCCCACATATGGACCATCTTTTGCTGTAATGCATTGTTAGTAAAACTAGTCATGGGGCCTCCAACAAAAATTAAATCAAGCGCTCTAACAAAGTTAGAGGTGCTAATTACAGACCCATGGTTGGGAAAAAGGAAAGATTCCATTCTCCTCCAACTTCACCCATATCTGACTGTACAGCATCCTGAATTTGACATTCGCTCACATTATATAACAGTCTGACCAGCTTCTTTACAGGGTTCATTAACTGTACAAGAACTTACTCAAAAGTATCAGTGTCATCTTGCCACACTTTTCTACAATTCTCATCTCAATTGACCAAGCAAGTTGTTCAGCACCAGGATGGAAAGGAAGGAATTCCATTGAACTGAGTGAAACTGCAGGTGAGCAGCAAAAAGGCAAAGACATAAACAGGATTAAGCAACTTCAGGAAATTTCAAGAAATTAACTTGTTTATATATCAGATTTCAAGGAAGTGCTGAGGTGAGTAAGATGAGAGAAGGGAGTGAAGTGTGTCTTCATGTCAGAATCGAGGAACAAGTAGTGCCTTGCAGCTGATCTAAACAGGATCTACTTGTTGCTGCTGTGATGTGACTTGCTTCACTCATTTGACCAAAACTCCTGCAGGAGCTGAACTCACTAAGGCAGTGTTAATTAAGGTGCAGACTGGCAAAACAGTCTGTGTGTGCTTGTGTGTGCGGTCCTTAACACAACATTAAGGTCCAAGTACCACAAATTATCTGACAGTTTCACCATAACTCAATGTGTCATAAAGTCATATAAATGAAAATCTGATTTATTAAATATTCTCAAAGGTATATGTGTCAACTCTAACAGAAAGGTTTTCTGCAACAGCAATTACCCCACCTCGACAACTTGTGGTTTGTTTTTGCTTTTTAAATGAGTCCAGTTTTTTCAATTCCAGGCTGTCAAATAATTAATTACTGTACAACCTACAATAAACAAATCATAATGTCATAAATTGCAAAAGCAAAACAGAAGTGTAGCAGGTAAAGGGAAGGGAGAATGAAGACAAAAACGCAAACATCCTAGCAAATGTCAAATCTGCCCCTGGGTGGACTGGTCCTTTTGAACTTGTACGTGATATACGGAGAGCCCAATCATCAGCGGTCAGCATGCTCAATTATTCACAAAACCAAAAACAATAACTGTCAACCACAATCAACGATGCTGAGAACAAGGCCTGGATCAGGTCCATCTCCTAATTCATACCTCTTCAAATGGAGACCAAACTGTCTGCTGTCCCCGCCCCTTTACCCAAAAATATTCCCATCTCCGCCCTGTGCCCCGGGGAAATGTGTCAGGATTGTTTACGCAATAAAAACAAACAGGCATCCCAGTGCAACAGCAAGAAAGATGGATGTGGGTTTTGACAAATTGAGAGATGAAGAGAAGAACAAGGATGGAGTGGAAAGGAGGAGGGACAGAGGCAGGAACAGTATGAATCAGACTGAAAGAAAGAAGAAGGGATGGAGGGGGATACTACAGAGGGGTAGAGTGAAAGTTGTCATAAAAGAAAAATAACAGGAAGCCTCAGTGCCACCCAGTGACCACATCAAGGCTTCTCTAATGGCAGTTTATGTAGAATGCATATCTGCCTGCGTGATGGATGTGCATGCGTGTCAGTATTTTTGTGTGTTCATGTGCGTGTGTGTGTGTTTACCTTCTGTAGGCATTAAAAACGGCTCTGTGAACACATTAGTATTATTCTCAGCATAGAATGATGTACATGGTACATCATATATATGACAAAAGACCACTGCACACATGTAAACTTTGATTTACTGTCTAGTACATCCTAAAACTTGCAATAATGCTATTAAGCTGCTCAGCGTGTGAGTGAACCGCTTTTCACAATGAGTCCAGTCAGAATACATATATATTCAGTTAGCAATTAGATTAGTGCTACACGGTATCCACCCTTCTTTTCTTTCCTTTCTTTCATGCAAAACTTGTGCATAGAGTTATATTGTTACAAGAAACATGTTTCTATTTTGCAGCCAAATGCTGCACTACGTTAACAGTTAATAGCTAATTTTATCTCTGCTTTTTGTTCACCAGCTGCTTGCAACTAAACTTTTGCAAGGAGCTGCAAGCTTCATGACCATGTATATTAACAGAGCTTAAATCAAAATAAACCTTTTTTTTCTGTTTCTGTTAGACAACAAAACAAGTCTGAAACTGTGATTGAAAAGCAACCCATTAAGACTGCGTCCACTCGGGATCATCATCAAAGCATTTCAACACTGCCGTTCTTGTGCTGATAAAAATCTCTTTTTGTAACCACAGTATCCTCTAACAAAGTTGCTGTTGACTTTAATTAAACACAACAGACCTCATTCATGAAATCTTCATAACACATGTGAATACATTTGCACATAAATCACCTCCTCACTAAAAATATTTGGATTCACAAATGCTTCACAGAATAAAAAGAAGAAGACCTGTCAGACCTGTTAGATATAGGTGGAGCAAAGAAAAAATTTTTTTGCTTTATTTTCATGGACATGACAGGGAGTAACAAGAGCTGACTAGAGGGGACTAAAGCCTGAGTTATGCTTCTACATGGCGGCTACGCACGGCCCATGCATCTGTGATCTTTATACATCTGCGTTATTAGGCCCTTACATACTGACTTCTGCATCAGATCCCCTCTTTTTTCCACCTCACAAGGTAGTGAAAAGGGTGTGAAGGACTGAGACGTCTGGGAATTTGCGACATTTACATGAAAACATCATGAAGAGATCAAATAACTTTTAACTCTTCTGACAGAGGATGAAATTAGTTAGTACTTAACAAGCACACACATCGCGCAACCTTTCGTTTGTGTTTTTCCTTCGTTGTTGTTCT
>JBAMYA010000023.1:13984818-14000807 GCA_037176975.1 Arrhamphus sclerolepis | reverse complement strand
CTCTGGGTTTCTCAAGCGCCTAGAGATGACTTGTTGTAAATAGGCGCTATATAAATAAATTGAATTGAATTGAATTGCTTTAAAGGATTATTAAAGGATTATTAGCATGGTGATGTTGTGCTCCCCCTCGCCTCCCAAACCTTCCATCTTCAGACCAGGATGGTGTTTACCTGCACCTGTCGACTGGATGCCACTGTGGGATGCCCACTGGCGTGATCGACCTGCAGTCCAATCCTCCAACCACCACATATTTACATATTTTTCCTACCAAATATTATATAGATAGCTAGAAAGACAGTATATAAGGGCATTGTTTTCACTGTAGTAATATACATGTACTTTATTATTATCATCTCTTTTGTTTTCTTTTTTTGGTCAGAGTTAAATATATACTGTTGTACATGGCAACAAATAGATTTCTTGTATTTGTCAGGGTGTGCCTGCTACTTTAAGCTAGTGGAATAGTTATATGTTGAAAAGGACTGAGTGTGTTTTTGCATGCTACCCAGAGCAACCATTTCAAACAAGCTAAAGACTTGCCATGAAGCAAATGAACTGCTATGGACATGTCCAATGCACCTGGCATAAAGGGTCATGGAGAGCACTTGGGCTTTCTAATCAGCTACATTTCACCACTGTTTGTGATAAACAGTGTAAAAACCAGCTGTTGACCAGAATAAACCTGAACCAATAGAGCCAGACAGACTGCTATGGAGCAATGGAGAACTGAGCCCATCAGAGAAAAAAATCTGTACTTTTCACAAACATGATAAAGAAAAAAAAATTCTGACCACAAAAGAAGCTCTGAGCTTGGAGCTATTTTACTGAGTTCTAGCCAGGACAGATCCCCTGAAAGTACAAGTAAGATGGAAAAAAAGTGGGGAAAAAAGGGAGCTTTATTTAGTTTGCAACCTCCATAAATTAGTGTGGGGGAATAATGTGTGTAATTTGCCTATGCTTGTTTTTCATTAGAACATAAAATATGTCGGAATTACTTCATCAGAGACCTAAAGACCAATGAAAAGTAGATGGAAGAAACAATGAGCAGAATGAACGACTTCTTTTTTTCTTATTTTAAAGTCAAGTTTTGGGTAGTATTGTATGCATCTTTATGTAAGCGCCAGATATCTTTTTTTTTTTTTTTGTCTTTAACTCAGAGGTATCGACAACAACAGGCAAAAAGCCCACAGAGCCAGTTTTCTCACTGTATGAAGCTTTTTTTTTTCTTAATAAAGAAAGTGAGGGGGATATGAACGGGGGGGGTTGTAGGCCGGTTGTAGGGCCAAGAGGTCCACGCCCCCCGGGGCCACACTCCCCGCCGGCGAAAGGTCCGCCCGCCCAGAGAGATGGGGCTACTCCCCACAGCCTACGCTGGCTGGTCGGCACCTACCCCGATGCCCAGGGTGGAACCCCCAGAGCCACCGGTGCGCCCAGCTGCAGGAGCAGCGGGGCTCAGCGGAGACGTGCGCGGAGCACGAGAACCCCCCACAGGGAGCCAGATATCTGGCCACAGTCTTTGTACTGCCAGTCCAGGTTTGATTACCTGGCCTTTAGCCCTGTGCTGCACGTATTTCCCTGCTCTCTATCATCATTTCCTATTAAGACACTTTCAATAGAAGCCATCAGGCCAGCAAAATCAAAAAAGAAAAGAAAAGAAAAAAGGCCATAAGGGAACGATAGCACACAAAAAAATGAATGTCAGCCAATTGTTTTATTGACAAAAAACAACTCCAAAATTATGTCAATCAACGGCTACTGCAAAACTGACAATTATATTTTTAGTTACTCAATTATAATGCTATTCATCAATTAATTTTAACCACCTATCTATTACAACCATAACGTCAATTACATAGTTTTACAACATTTTACTTTAAAACAAGCGTTAACTACAAAATATTTGGAACTGTTCAGTTTGTTAAAAACATTCAGCTGGTGATAACTGTTTTTCATGCACTCTTTGCACGATATAGCATTTTCTGTCCATGCACAAGTTGCACATTGCATTTACCTTGGAATTCAGAACTGGGAATGACAGCTCACTCGATCTAACAGTGTTCAGTTGCAGTGTCAGAAAAAACAGGGCTAATCATTGTCTATATGTCACAAACCTTTCCAAATTTCAGACTAGCCATTGCCACTGCAAGGAATTGTTGGAGATACTTTTTCTTCACAGTATTTTAACACAAAAAGTGTAGTGACATGTCCGCTGATAAACAGTGAACACTACTGTGTGTATATCTGACTTAGTGTGAATAAAATAATACGGAACAGTAAAATTAGCTGGGTGTTCTTCTTTGTTGATGTGAGTGGCAGCCATGTTGGAAGTTAGGGTCTGTGATGTGTCTCCAACTTTGTGAGTTGGAGTTCCAACTTCAGGGGTGTTCCAGTAGGAACTCTGGGATGGGACTGTGTTTACTCTTCCCCTGGTAACTATAGAAGTATCCTCAGAAATACATGAATCTATGGTGCAGGCACTCAAATGAAGCAGAGGACAATACTGTCTTATATCTACACACAAACCAGTTTTCTGAATAGCTGCAAACATTGCAGCCCAGTGAGACTTCTTGAGTTTACTGGTGTGAATATTCTTATCACACGGCCTCCCAGTGTAGGTTTGGGAATGTGTAGTTTGCATCCATGCCAAAAGATGGAATGTTTCATTCCAGCTAAGCAGACTTAAAAGTTCTAACAATGTGTAGCACATGGGCCTTTGCATGGAAGGAGAGCTGAACAAGTGTCAAGAAAACCCCCATTCCCCTCTTCCTTCCCTCACCATTCACCCACTCCTCTTCTCCTTTCAGATTTACTGCTCTTAAATTGTTTGGCCTCTGCTTTTAATGGTCATCTCTGGATCATCAGCTCTTAAAATAAACACCAAGGCTTGGTTATGGAACAGAAGCTTAACTGGAGCTCACAAACAGGGTGGTCTAAGTCTAATCATACACCGATCAAATGTTACCACACTAAGGGCAAATAACAGAGCAGATCAGGTCCATTGCTGTTGCTGCTTGAAACCTCCAATTACTGAGTAATAAGTGTAACTGAAATATTCAGCTACTTGGAACCCTTTGCAAATTGCTTCCCCCACAGATGATTTTCAAGAGATCAGAGCTTTTGCAACTTTCTAGTTTTGTGGTGACAGATTGCACCAAGTCAAAGACCAGCACAAAAGGGGCTCGGTTGGGTCTCGTTTGCCTCCAATGCAAACCCTGGAACCCTGCCTTGCAAAATAGTGAGTCTCAATCCCAGTTTCCAGCTGGGTCATTTTTATGCACGAGCATCACAGTGCATGC
The DNA here is from genome assembly GCA_037176975.1 of Arrhamphus sclerolepis. Taxonomy (NCBI): domain Eukaryota; kingdom Metazoa; phylum Chordata; class Actinopteri; order Beloniformes; family Hemiramphidae; genus Arrhamphus; species Arrhamphus sclerolepis. The sequence continues at coordinate 13,997,511 of JBAMYA010000023.1, read as the reverse complement.
CGATCGCAAACTCGACTGTTTCTCTTCATGTGCACATAGAAGTTCCACAGACATCAGGTGTGAGGAGGACTCAGGTGCTGGGTGGACCCAATGAGGACTCTCATCTGTTTTGTTGCAGACAGCTTTTGTTGTCACTCACCCTACTTCTGTGGCACACATGGGCATAACCACGCACACACGCACTCTGCTGGAGTACACAAAGAAACACTTGAAAGCAGTCTTCACCCACTTCACCTCCATGGACTATAGAGCCAATGGGGATGTAAGCTTGATCTTAATATATGAAAATCAGGCTGCATAAAAAAAACAAAACAGGGGGGTCTGATTTACCATCAATGGTACTAACACTTGGAAAATACTGTGTGAACAATGTATACAATTCTGTCCTTGCCACTCTCACGTTAACGCCATAGTCAACACACACAATGAGAAATGATTATGCTAAATAAATACCTTAAACGCAGCACAAAAGACATCCTGAGCACTTCTTATAATCTGTGCAAAAAACACAGCTCCATAGAACCTCACATACATACTTTATCTTAATTATTGCTCTTGTCAGTACTTTTAGACGGCAATAAATCCCTCCTAATTCAGAGATGACTTCTGTTATTAAAGGCACAACAAGTAACTGACCTCAAAGATCAGTAACATCATCTTGTCTAAATGACTTAGAAGACTGTGATATTACATTTATAACATGAAATATGCTTTTAATTTGATATAACATCCTGATTTACCCTAAATGTTCACTAAATCAAATTTTCTTCTTATATTGTTAGCCACACCGAGTTATAAGTATAACAAAACATCCTGGTAACTTAAAACTACTATTCCTAAAATATCGACGCTCCATTTTTGAATAATGAAAGGGTTAGGAGTTCGGGACTTTTCTGGATATTGATGTTTTAATAAGATTGAGGGAAAAAAAGAAAAAAGGTCTGATTTTACCATTATTATTTTTCCATATGGGAGAGGAGTACATGATATCCCCACAAGGAAGTTAAGTAAAACAGCCGTGATTGCCTGCAGATGAGTCTTTTAAATCACAGGCTCATCCACTTTTGTAATTAAAGTCTGAACTGCAGTAAAGATCTTTAGAGAATAAAAAGCCCCTGGGTTGGAACGAGCCTCACTAAATGTGTGAACAAAATCGATGTCCTAAAATTACAGAGATATTTTTGTGTTTCTCGGTAGGCTGGTATCCAGTGAGAAAAGTAAGAAACAGTTTATTATAACAGGAAGAAAATCTAATGTCATGTTTTTATTTCTGTAAAAGAATACCATTCTTTTAAAATGAATATAACTCAAATAAATTCAAACTCAAATAGTGTTGAATTAAGGTCTCATGAAAGCCTGTACTGCCCGTGACGTCACATTTATGCAGACCCCCTGCTCAGCTGCGTACCTACCTGCCTATCCATTTACATGAATGCAGGGGATACCCTCTATAGAGTGGAAATGATCTGAGTAGATTCCTCTGGCAGAGCTCTATGCTCTGGTTGCCCACACAGTGGGCTGGAGCGCCACGGAAGCAGCCCAGCACTGCATGGCCACTCGCAGTGCCAACCAGGCCAGCCGCAGACGCTTCTTGGATATCACCTAGGTAAGGAACGCTGGGAAAGAAATAAAGCTGCGTGGCCATGAAAACTCCGTTCATCTGCCTGAAGCAACAACAACTAAGTGTTAGGTTTCCATCACAAGGAATTTTAAAGATAAAAAATGTCCAAAAATGGACAAGCAAAACTTTTCATGTGTAATAATGTGTAATAAACTCAAACAATGTAATTTCGCAAAGTTGCTTTTAACTGAAGCTCCCCTGTATTTCACTGCTCTCAGGAGACGGAGGGAAAAAAACTAAACAAAAGCATTTGCCTACCTTTTAAGAAGTGCATGTTTTAAAGTTGCCAATAAGAATTCAAATTAGGCAGAAATTATAGACGGCAGAGGTTAGCACTGACAGTTGACACTATACTATCCAAAATTAAGCCGGCGAAAAGGAGCTGGCTGTTCATAAGAAAAGCAAGCAGATGGAGAAAGTCAGTGAATGTGTCAGGTGACTTCTTTTAAGCGGGAGCCCAGACTTGGACAGTCCTGACTGTTTTTACAGAAAGTAAGAAGGAAGCGAAGCCGAAAAAAGATGATGAGATGATTACCTAGGAATGTAAGGCTGAGACGAGTGAAGGCATATCAGTAAAGAAAGTCTAAATGAACACTGAAAGGTTGAAAAACCGCTTTCATCACATGATTTGGAAAACTCTGTACTCACATAAAAGACTTAACTGATGATATTAAAACAGAAACAAACTCGAGTGTTAAAATAATTATTGTCAAATAATCTTAATCTAAGAGTAGAACAGTATGTGAGTGGGGGGGGATCAAAAGGAAACACAGCCTTCCTTCTTCTCTTCACAAGCCTGTTCACATCGTAAATCCCTCTTCAGCTCTTTGTCCCAATCTGAGTGTTGCATTTGCTGTTCTGTTGCTCAGAGACATGGCAAACATATTCATTCATCCATTTCCTACAACATGGAAGTAGTTATATCAACAACTACTTTACATCCACGCTCTCCTCACTCTCGCATCTCTAAATGCAGAGATGAAGGAATGCTGCTTTTTAAGTGATGATAATGGAAAACAGAGACCCAGGTGCACTTTAAAACATGCTGTCCACATTTCTGAACTCACTGACACTGTCTTTGCCTGAATTCAAAAAGTTAAACAGCTAGATAGTCTAAATAAATATCTAAATAATCCAAAAAAGCTTCATCTTTTTTTTTAAATAAATAAATGGAAAATGATGCTCAAATCAAAGACATGTAGCGTACAGTCAGTAGCTGTATTCCATAGATCATCACAGGGAGCAGGACCCCCACCTCTACTGCCTCATATATTCTCTCTGTTATTTTAGGGAACAAAGGAGGGGCTCTTGAGGCCATGGGTGGATCCATGAAAAGAAGAAAGGAGCCCTGCTCCTGGTCCTGGCTGAATAGGGGCCTTTCACACTTAGAGAGGCCTGTTTACTCTCCCTCAATAATGGCTCTAATTTTCTGATCATTATTAAGTAATTCCATCTACCCCCACACCCAGCGTTTAACACTTTCTCCCATCACTCAGAGCACCACGTCTCTGTCTTGGAGGGGCCCCAGGCCCCAGAGTGATGAACAATAAATGTTCTTCATTTCCTCTGAATCCATCAGCCCTTAATCCCGATGACCATTTCCTGCTCTGGCCAGGAAGACTTTTAGTTTAGGTTAAAATTATGCAAAGGCACACAGTCTATTGAAATAAAAGAGGAATCAGGCATACCTGCTTATTTGCCTTAAAACATTTCTTTTCCACGTGCGGCATTGCTCTCTGCTCTGATTAAAGATAATCTGCTTTCCATCCTCCATTTTGTTCAGGACCTAGATCTACAGAGGCACCATCACACCAAGAAGCACTCCTGCTAAAACGGCCTCGCTAAATTTCTGTGGAAAGAATTTTCAAGAGCACGTGGACCGTGATAGCCATTTTATTCCACGCACTATCGCTGCAAAATAAGAACTGATGTTCAGCATTTTCGCCTTTTCTGGCAAACCGCTGTGAGAAAGCGCCCACAGGAGTGGTGGTGGGGCATAAGGGAATGTGCAGAGGGACAGACGCATCAAGCAAAAACAAGGATATGGAGGGGGGGAAAAAATGTTAAAATGTGAGCGAGAGAAAGAAAAGGATCAGAAGGGAAGAAGTTGGCATACACTGTGTGTCGGTTAGAAAAGCTGGCACCTTCTAAACGGAGCTGCAGCGTTGGGTGCCAAACGCTGCCAACCAGCCCCACCAGCCTGAATATGTGCCCTCCCTCTGTCTTTGTTTTCAGTCTGGTATTTTGCATTATCTTTATTCTACGCTTTTCTTTTTCTTTATATCAGCGCTCAATATCATCCTTACAGGAATGAGCGACATCTGTGTCCCTCTAAAAGGGAAAAAAATAAAATAAAATAAAGCAGAGAGAAAATTAAAAGAAGAAATGTATTTGTTGCCACATTGTAAAGATTCATTTCAAGGCTTTTACTCACATTATTTCATCTAAGAGGATTTTGGTTGTGTATAATTGCTTTTATTTTTGGTTTTAAATAAAGATCCACACAAGAGAGCAGTTTTTTTGTTTTTTTTTTTACACACCAGCATCTCTGTGTTCCAGTACCATTTTCCGTATGGAAAGAGCTGTCCCAATTACAGGGCAGTGTCCGTGTGCTCTGCTCCATTGGACCACGAGAACAAGGCACAAGGCGGACTGATCAGAACATGGCTGCTGGGATATCGCCCAGAAAAGATGTTCTCTTTCTTTTTTCCTTCCTTTCTACTGCCCTGCTCTGCTGTGCTCACCTCTCCTCTCCTTTCCTGCTTTCTGCCCCTCGGCTCAGGCGGCTGAAGAGCCAAGCCACCCCTCCTGTGTGGGAATACGTATGTTTTTAGCGGACAGACAGATTTCAGGTCTGGCGCCTGTACAGAGGAAGGAGAGGACTGGTCATGCAAATTCACAGAGTGAAATGAAACAGTGTTAGACTAAAATAATATACAGAGGAGAAACTGGAGGGAAAATGTGTGTATTTTGTGCTCGCTATTTTGAGGAAGGAAAAAAAGATGTTAAGGAAGCAATTACTCAGTCTAGTTGAATGTGCTACTTTTTCTTTTTTTTTTTAAGTTACATTTGTTTAATATTATTACATATTTTTGCAGTTTATCAGGTAATTACTTGACTAAATGAATCTTATTTGTTGAAGAACTGTTAAAAAAAAAAGTTAGACACACACCATAACATTTATTTATTTTTTAATCTTAATTACAGCAATAATTAAAAATCACTGTACAGTGAAATTAGGAAATTAAAGTTGCACCAAATAGCACTTTCCACTACAAAGATTTTTATTTTTTTTTTGTTGCAAAGCTAAGACCTGACTTTCATTTTCAAATTAAACATAATTGAATTATACACTCTTCTTTTCTAGCATTATTCAATATCCTCGATAATTGCACTGAATATAAAGGCAGGCTACCAAGCCCTCAGAGCGGCTCAGCTCAGTAGTTGGATCTAAACAGTGATGGAAACTTGTGAAAGATCGTCGTCTGAGGATTGGACCGAGTGTGAGCGGAACTGTTCACATTGGAAGCACAGTCATATTGGTATAATCTGTTTACCAGCAATTCCTTACACTCCAAACACCCCAGTCTTCTTTTCTGTTCCATTTTTCCGATGACATGCACACACGCACGCAAATGCACGGCAAAAAGAAACTGGAAACTTGGGGGCTCTGAGGTTAGGCCAAGCTGCGGCTGTCAGAGGCTTCTACACCTCGCTGTACTTTAAAACACCGCAGTGTCACGGGTGCTGTCCTGTTACGGGAAGGGCTGACGATGAAGCTCAGACTTTACTGGACGCATTATTACAAAGGACAAAATAGAATAAGAAATTTTCCATTGAAAGTGTCGGACCAGCACTTTCTTCACACTAGATAAGTGTGACTCCTTTGGTGCCGACACCCTTACGAACCAGTGCCAGGACTCTCAGGCACAATTCTGCTCTCTACGCAGAAGCCTCTGCTCCGTGAAACACAATCAGCTGAGGAAGGGGAGGATTTTTTTTCTTCCCCTTTTTAAAGTGTGTACCTCCTCCTTTTGTTCTTCTCCAAATGCACACCACTGACTTTACAACATGACCTGAGTATACAGCAACTGCTGGTTCTACTTTTACTTCATATATCCTGCTAAAATAATGCAACAGAGAAAAGCCCCGTGTGGAAAAAGCTGATGCCACCTTGTCCATTTCGCTCTGTTCTGCATTATGTAGCAGCGTAACTGATAAATTTTACCTCCTTTTGAAGCTCAGGATATTGTGCAAAGCAGATAAGATGTATTTGATGGATTACCGTGACGTGAAGGTGTCAGTCTATTAGTCTTGCTGTCTGTTTCCAAGTCCCTCCCTTTGTAATAGAGTGATTTAAAAGGGACTCTCTTGGTCATTTATAATGTCAGGACTATGCACAAAGACACACTGATGAGTAAATGAACAACTTAGACTTGCAGTTGCACCATAGCCGCATGGAGATGCACCATTGTCTGGCGCACACACAGTTGGCTTTCAGACCTGGCCCAGGAATCTCTAGTCCATCTGTCTCCAACGCAAAGGACAAATATTGAGGCTGCACTCTCAGAAACATCTTTTTGTCATAACAGCACAAGTAATGAAACCCGTATGCAGCTTGCGCTCCAAACATGACTAATGCTGGAACTGTGCAACTTCTTCAGACTGACAAATATGGAACACGTCGCTTTGAAACACATGACCTAAGCCAAGGTCTTTAGGTGGAGGACGTTCTTGGAGCCCAACCTGAGGTTTGACAGACGTGATCAAAGATGAGATCAGCCACCCCAAATTTCTCCCTGATTTCCTTCACATGCCTAAACCATTATTGTCATATCAAATGCAGCAGAACCAGTGAAAAGAAAAGAAACCACTTTTTTTTTCTTTTTTTTTGCTGACTTTAATCAGTCTGCAGCAGTTATATCATGCACTGTGTGTGCAACCAGGTACTTGTTAAGTCAAAATGATCAGCTTTGTTTTGGTAGTGGGACCCTGCTTTGCAGCTGCAGCGCAGAACTGCAGATCACAGTACATCAGCTTTGATGTCCCTGCTCCCACTGCCCCGCCTGGAAGGGCCAAACTCTATAATTGGACAAAAGCAGAGTCACATTATGATGAGAGGAGGGGGTTACTTCATGTGTGTGTGTGAGGAGGTGTCTCTCCAGTTCTGTCAATCATGCCACTTGAAAGCAGAGTTACCCTCAGCAGCTGGCAACACTGACATCAATGGGGACATGAGGGCCGAAACACAGCGACGGGGCCAGGCGGGTGAGACAGCTGCGGTCCAGTCATCGGGCCTGGCAACTGATAGCTTCCGCAAGATACAGACACTCTGGAATGGAGAGCTAAGAATAAAACTGTAACACCGGGAACCAAAAGGTCACAGTGGAGCCACTGTCTGCCCATCCTCTGTAAACTCTAGCAACTCCCCAGCTTGTCTTGTGGAAAAAAATAATAATAACAATAATTTCAGTTCATTTCTCTTCTGCTCAACTTGTATTTTCAATAACAATGCCGCGGAAAAGAAAACACTCACTCTCAGAAAACATTTTTAAAAAGCAATTGTGAGAAATCTATCAAAAATGAGCAATTGTACATTTTTGATAGGCCACCAGGAGATGGTTTGCTATCTGAAAAAAAATGAAAAAGATCATCTGATTTTTGTGGATGCTTCACTAATTCATGCCTAAAAGAAATAAAAATACGAGAAAGGCTAGTCCACTGGATGTATGTACTGGGTAGAATGGATGCTGGATGCTGGCTCAGAATAAAAAAGAATCCTTTACTACGAGGGGCACCAGGCTGCGTTGGGAGCTAATCTGAGCGGCGGTTCACCACGGCGCATTGTGGAACAGGAAGAGGCGCTCGCAAAAGCCCTGAAAACTCATGCAGAGTTACACGCTGGCCTGAAAGGAGTCTGGCATGTGGGACTCTGGTCACACAGGAGCTGTGCGCCTCCCTGCCAAGGAGAAGAATTAAAGCCCTGTAAGTGTATTCCAGTGTGCGGTGAGAGAATGCAGGATAATACTAAATGGGAGAAGAACGGGCTTTACACCTGACTCTATCTGCAAAGTCCTAGTGGAAGCAAACAGCTGGATAAACACTAAAGCGTTGAGAAGGGTTAAATTAATTCAGCACAATATATAAAATTATAAAAGAATATTGTCAAATAAAAGTACAGACTTCTCAACTACCTTTAAGTTGTTCTAAATCCACCTATTATTCATGCAATTCACTGCAGACTTGCAGCATCTACAAACTTGGTTTAATGACTCACATCACCTACAATGCCACTTATAAAATGAAATAAATAAATTTTTATTCTGTCAAGATATATTTTTAAAGCAACCAAATTGCAAGTGCTCACAATTAATTTTTTCATATTGTCTTTTATTATGAAAATCAAGCTTGAGTCAAAATAAATTATTTTTGCTATGCTCTCCAAATATCATTTCAGTAATATCCTATTAATAAATGCAAAATTGTAATGTCTCAAAGTAATAAAATACAATAAAATAATTATTGTATAACATGTTTATTTTGTTAAAAAGAAATACAAATTTACCTGGTCATTTAATGCCATTATTTAATTTAGCATTTAGGGTTTAAGCATGGCTGTTTAGTTAAATAATGCATGTGCATCACCACTTTAAGCATTAATAATAGAAATACCTAATACAATTAATATCCTAAATATTGTATTTAACAGCGTTGGTCCCAAAGCCCTTCAAAAGAATAAACAGGCCTTTATATTCCATTCTGATTTTTTTTTTTTCCCTCTATTTGAACTTCACTATCGCTAGCAGGAAACACGTGGCAAAAATAAGACACCTCACACTGGCAAACAGCAAAGACTCTGCTTGATCAATAAAATCATACGAGAGGCGAGAGGGGCAACTTGGGTGCTTGCATGCGAGTGTGTCCACTTGTGAGTGCAAGCATAGTGTGTGGAGAGTGGCGATGGGCTGAGACGGCCGAGGCTACAGACAGGCTGACTCTCCCTGCCTCCAAAACTACCTGGGACCGGGCCAGCTGTCACTGCGCTCTCCAGACCACCGCACACAGAAGAACCCACAGATAGACACCACACCGCTACTGACACACACCAGTCTCCCAGTCCACATACACAAGGATTACAGGCACATGACATACTGCCTGTCACGTGAACTCTAATGCATACAGATAAACAGGTCTGCAGATGTTTTTGTTTACAGATGGCGCCGCAAAACATGCACATTTGGATTTAGGCAAATTTGCACACAAATGCTTGAACAAATGTACCAATGCAAACACGTCTCGTAGTAAACACAGGTTGTAAGGATGTCCAATTCTCAGAATCTTTTTAAACCAGATAAAAACATCAACCAGAAAGACTCTTTTTTTTTCTTTTATTGAGCACAGAGGTTCATTTTGCAGACTCGCTTCATACGTCAAGACATGCTACTTTTCTCAGCCCTGACTGAGTTTCAAAACTTGGCAGTGGGTCTGATTGGTACACACTGTAAGGACGGGTCTAAATGGTGACCCAAATGCCAAAGCATATGTGTCAAAACCCATACTGACCTGTGTGTGTATGTGTGTGTGTGTCTATCTATGTGTGTGTATTGTGAGAGATCCTTTGAGGGAAAAAGCACAAAAGGCTCACTATAGGGTCCTCATACCTGGTGTGTGAACGAAGTAGGCAAGGTAGAGATCCAGCTCCTTGACCGTCACCCCAATGTGGTGTGGCTGGACACACAGACCGTGGTTGGAGCACTGGGGCGACTTTACCAGCCGCTCACCATCCGTGCTCTCCAGGGGGCTGCCTTTAAACAGGATGACCATCACCAGGTCCAGCCTCCACACCTTGTCAGCCTGTCGGAGGCAGTCGATGCGGCGGATCTTGCCCTTCTGGTCTGGGTTGGACAGCACACAGCAGGGGGGCTTCTTCCCCGTGATGGTGAGCACAAAGTCCTCGCGGAACTCTGGCCGGATGTCCTTGCGGAGCTTGGCAAGCAATCGTGAGGCCCACTTCTGCTTGATCTCTGGCTTCTCCCCCAGCAGCTCGTCCTTCACTGCACGCTCCTCATCCTTGGTCATCCTCTTTTCGTGCTTCTTGAAGTACTTGCGCTTACGGGCCTGCAGGTTGAACCAGGTGTAGGAGAAGGCACGGACATGGGGGAGGAGGGCCTCAATGAAGGGATGGAATTCATCCTGATGAAAAAGAGAAAGATCTGATGTCATGGCATGCAGTTGATTTAAACCGCTTTGTATAAATTAAAACTATGATGAAAATATAATAAAATATTATAATACAGTGTTATTGCTGGCATATCAAATTATTAAAAGCATACATTTATTTGAATTTAAATACACTGCGGAATGAAAACAAAGAAAAGTCTGACATAATGTAAATATTTTCATCCAGATTCAAATATGGAAAAACATGCAAACATGCAGCCATCGAAGGAAAATTAATTGTAACTGTATAATGTAAGGATGCAAAGCATCCCCTTTTCATTGAAAAATAAAAAAAAAATTAAAAAATTAAAAAAATAAAATAAAATAAATTAAAATAAAATAAATATTACAAGCATTTGGATATAAATGCAAACAAAACACTAAGTAAAGTTGCGCTCCCAGATTTCAGCTGTAAAAGACAAAGTTATTCTGCTGTACCATAATACCTTCACTACATATCTCTGGGCAACAAAGCCCAGTTCTCGCCACAGCGTTCCTGTGCCAGGGTTGCCACACATCGGTCGCTCACCACCGCCAAGCTTTGCCGCCACAAGACCACTGTTGAAATGTGCTGCTAAAAGATCAGCCATACCATTTCCTATCTCTGCTACCATGCAAGGGAGCTCCAACCAGACTCACATTTCCACAACAAACTGAAAGCAGACAGAAATCAACACAGAAACCACACTGCTAGAGGAAGACAGACGGCCTGGTAGTTACCATTTTGCACTCTCATCATAAATTTGGCACAGCGTTTAAAGTGGAAAAAAAAAATCTCCTGCACCAGTATGTTTTTTTTTCCTTCCTCTCGGCGCTCCCCAATGTAAAGCAAGTACTGGTTTGGCAGAGTGTGGAGAATTAGCAGATGAAAAAAAAAAAAAAAATTAACTTGTGGGGGATGGGGTTGTGGGGGGAGGGAAAGGGGGTGAAATAATTAGCAAAATATGCTGTTCAGAAGAAACAGTGGGCCAAAGTTGAAAACCAAAACAAAAAAAGCCCAAGATTTTAGACTAAGAAAAAACAAATCACTGCAGTCCAGCCATAGCCAGCAGTTCATTAGTGAAAAAAAAGGATAAAATCTTGTTGTCAAAAAATATCAGCTAAAAACATTATCAGTATTGCACTCTGTTAGGATAAACAAAAAAAAAAAAAAAAAAAAAACAACCTCAACAATAGGGAGATTAAAATTCACTTAAGAATAAAAAAAAAAATCCTTTTAACTTTGGGGAAAAAAAATCAAAAAATTTGAACCTTGGAGAAAAAATCCTTGGCAAAATGTAATTGGTTGAGGTGTCTTCTGATCCATGGGCCCTGTGCAAGACACTCACACACATACACACACACAGTCAAAAACACACACAGATGGGGGGCCAGGGAGAGCAGAGCACAGAATAGGGAAAAAAAATAGAGCCGAATCAATGTTGGACGAGCGCATACGACCGCTGGCAAAGCCGAGTGCTGCTTCTTTTTTCCCCCTTTTCTCTCCAACTCTCTCTCTTTCTCTTTCTGTTTCTCGTTGGCCGTCTCTCGTCCTCTCCGCGTTCTTTCCCTAACCATTGCTTGAGCCTTTGCCAGCATGAGTAGGGCCCACCTATTTGGCAACGAGATGCCTGTAGCCCAGCCAATGTGTTCGCTTCAAGAGCTGAAAGGGAGGGAAAGGAGAAAGAGGAGAGGTATGGGAGGGGAGAGGGGTGTAATAGCAGGGAGAGGGAGAGAGTGAGCAGGGGAGAGAGAGGGTGGGGGAGCAGGTGGGGCTGTAAGAGAAAGCGCACAGCCTTGTCCGTCGCCGCACAATTTGCCAAATCGACAAGTTCCACCCTGACACGGAGGCAAAGTTCAGGGGAGCAAGTCTTCTCCTGCACCAGCCATGCCAGCCCTCATCCTGCCGCCGTCTTTACTATGGCGCCATAACTGTTTCGTCTCTCTCAACCTCCACACGAACCCCCACCCTCCTCTGCGCTCCTCTCTACCCGTCTCTCTGCTTGCAATGCCACCTTGGCAGAGGTTGGCAAAGAGAGGACACACAGCTTCAGAGTCCCTCCAGTCCCCACCAGTGGCAGCTGCTCATGGGTTTACCATGGCAAACAAAGAGGCAGAAACAAACCCAGGCAGCTCCACGCCTCTCTCTGCACACAGGACTGAATGACGGGATGATTCAGAGACACAAATACTTAAATGGTTACGAATTTTAAAAGGGGGTGGGGGGTGGCAGCGGGCAGAAGCAACAGAATTCACCTCAGCTGTTTCAAACAGCGCTGCAAGCACCAAATTAATGACTGTCAAGAGAATTAGTGCCTCCCACAAAATCCAAAATGTGCTTAATGTTTTCTCTCTGCAGGTTTCAGGGTTTGGTTTGGGTGCGGCGGCGACTGCCATGTTGCCTCATCGTGAAGCATGTGATTCAGGGCTGCACCTGCTCTATAGACAGCAAGACTAAAGGCACGACTGCTTCTGCATCACATACTTGCAGCTCAGGCTTGTGACTCCAAACATAAAATAAGACTCAAAGAGAGCAGACTCTTCATCTCCGTGACAACTAAACCTGCAAAATGTGAGCAAAACTGTAAAAACAAGAGATGTGTTTCATACAAGAGGAAATATTTGCCAATTAAAATGACAGCTAATTGGAAATCATGTACTGAAATGGACATTTATGATAGGAAACAAAAGCAGATTTTGATAAATATTTTCCAGTAAGATTGATAAAAATCAAAGTAACTGCTAATTGCAAATACATATGAATATATATATGTGTATGTATGTATGTATGTATGTACACACATATACACACACATATATATTCGTATATTAAAGCTTGTATGTTGGGGGGATGGTTGACCTAAATCCTCCAA
>JBAMYA010000023.1:13963933-13978331 GCA_037176975.1 Arrhamphus sclerolepis | reverse complement strand
GTGCCGAAAGAGAGGGGGAGAAACGGAAGGAGTGTGATCCAGACTAGAGGTACAACTCAAGAGCGCAAATGCACGGAGAGAAGAAGGTTGGTTGAGCAACTGCATGGGGGGGAAAGAAAAAATACAGCTTTCTGGCCTAACATTCATAACCTCCATCTTATTTTTAATTCTCATTGGTTGATCAGTTCCTTAAAATACCAGATTTATTGCCTTTGTAGCTCAAGGTTTAAAGGAATGACTTTACATTTATAAAGTTTGCCTTTGGTTTATATAATCTGGTCCAAAATGATTCAGATATATACTCTAAAGACTGAGTCTATGGTCTAAAAAATAATTTTATACATTTTAAAGCTTTTCTTTTGTCAGTTTCCCACTGATGTTTCCATTGTGTCCTTGTTTAGCTGCTGAGGACTATGGGAAAAAAAGTTATAAAGAATGGTGTGTTATTATGTTGTTATAAATGAATTCTGATAAAATGGTATTAGATAATAAACACAAAGATTTACCAATAGTTTTATCCGTATAACAGCACTTTTCATACTATTGCATTTTGCCGTTGGATTGTTTTTATATATTATACAAAAACATGTCACTGTTATTTATTGCAACTATTCAATATGCTGCTTAAATAATCTGCAGTGTCAATCTTTACTTTTTAATGAATCAAGACCAGTACACAAAAACATTTATCCTGGTCTAAAAAGTATATATATTTTATTGAAAAAAGAAGAAGAAGAAAAGCTGCTGCTTTAAAATTCAAGTATGATTTATTTTAATTAGTTGCTGCTTTTGGTTGAGTCTATTTTGTTTATATCATGAATAACATTTAGCCGCTCTGCATGGATGTGGGTTTTTTTCTCTAAGCAAATTTTATGTAAATCTTTTTTTTTTAATACTTGTAATGATTTCATGGCTTTATTCAAAAAAAACAAAACAAAAAAAACATTGCCATCATTAACACAAACTTTCTTTGATTATGATAAGTTATATATGTCTATCTATATATGTATAAATTAAATTTTAAAAAATCCCTGTACATGAGGAGACATTCTTACTTCTGTTAGTTAGCAGCCACATAACCTTGAAAAGGGTTTTTGAGGTTTATGGTCACGATGAGTTTGCCGGCATCACACTCTTAGTGGTCATAATGACCACAGTCAGCTAGTGATGTGGAGAACACGAAGACTCTATGCACATTACTTATGGACTAAAGGACAGAAATAACATGTCCACATGAATAATTGTCCTATTCACTCTCTGCTACAATCACATTGTTGGAACCGCAGCCGGCATGAGGGAAACAGCAGTGTGGTGACTCTGAGAGGCACAACGTAAGAGACAGACACATGGATGTAGACAGACAGACGCTGGCTGCCTGTCAACACTCGTCTTCCGGCCTGTACTTATCTATAAAAAGGCACGATAATGTGACATCACGTTAAATCAACAATTTCTTTAACCTTATTGGGAAACTTGTGGCTGCACAGAGACTCGAGACCTGACAAACCAGAAAGGTCAAAGTTTTTTTTCCTAAATTGCTGGACGTGTTGATTGCATTCAGCCTCAACCCTGAGGCATATGTGCTCAGGCAATCATAGCGCAGGCCAAGATAGAAAAATTCACTCCTGAATAAAAGGGTCCAGGAAAGTAAAGCCAACTACTAAAACAGTGTTGAAGGCATTGCAATCAGACAAATAAAGGGCTAATCTAGCACACAATCAAACCAGAGATTTAGCCTGCTCTCCTGCCAACAGCTAAGGACCTCCTCTTTCTGAACAAGGGATGCACTATTGACTACCCACCACCCCAACCACCCCCCCACCCCCGTCCCACCACGCAGACACACACAACCCCTCGTTCTCTCTCCCCACTCTTCCCCTTCTGCCAGTTTGAAAGGCGTAATGACAACCTTTTCCACTATTGGGCATTCTGTCTTGCCCTTTATGCAAATGCTATGCTGCCATTCCCAACTCACTTTCCCTCTGGTTTCACCCTCCATGTCTGTGCATGCATCCCTCATGGCTGTCTACATAATCAATGTTATATTTATTTCAAAATCAGCCAAGTAAGTGAGTTTAAGCCAAAGCCATAAGCCATGATGGTCTGAGGACCTGCATGTATGGATCTGTATAGATCCTGAATGAAATGACAAGCTCGCTGCACATCCTGTAGGGCTGTACTTAGTCTTTTGCCCTCAGTGGGCAAAAAAACAACAACCAACCAGGCGAAAATTTGGCAGAGGTGTGGGTGTTATGTGTCTGTACAAGCCCTGATAAAGACGGGCATCTCCTGGCTAAAAGAATAGAAGAAAAACAAAGAAGAAGCAGGAGGGCAGGGGATGGACAGTATGAAAAAGAGGCGAGAATGAAAGAAAGGAGAAATATTTCTCCAAGCTGCTGTCTGCTTTTTGCATGACATTTACATTCATAAAAATCTTACAGAAACTTTTTTTTTAGCAATGGTTCTTCACTTTCACAACCAGAGGTTGAAGTGTGTGAATTTATATGGACAAAAAGTATCAACAAAATTCAAATTAAAAGTGCAAAAAAGATTCACAATGCTTTTTCAGGGTCGGCTACGGATGCAGACAAAAAAAAAGAAAGGTTAAGGCACGTTACAGCAATGCATCTGAATTCAGGTTTATTAGTAAAAATAAGGGTTGAATAATTTTATTGAAGAAAATTCCAGCATGGGTCACTGACAAGACGACTTATGTGCTGGCACAGGGACTCACAGGACAAGAGGGGTCATTACATTAGTCGTGCGTAAAGGACACAGCAAAAACCTGAAGTAATAACAGCACAGAGAGTTTGGGGTAAAACAGGAAAAACAAAAACATTAACCTAAAAGAAAAAAAAAAAAAAAAAGATGTTTTAAAACAAGCCCTGGGACAGTGATAGTGTTAGTAATGACGGATGGAGGCTAAACGATGAGCTGCAAATGCAGTTAAAACAGAATGTCCTCTTTTGCTGTACGGTGGTACGATGGTCTCTCATCTGCAGACAACACGAAGGGAGTGAGGACCTACAACAAATGCTACAAAACGTACCAAGTACACAGAAACACCACTTTCTCCTTGGCTGAGGTAAATCTTGTTCTCTCAAGTTTGTTGTTCCAAGTGTGGCTCGTAAGTGGCCAAAACCAACCCCATACACAAAGCAAAAATGCACATCACATTTTATTTTGATGCTTTTCTTTGAGAACAGTTCTGTCCCTCTCAAGTGAAATCTTGATCTAAGGAGTGATAAACTGAGTTTTTCTTCCTCTGCATAAACAAGCAAAGATGTCTAAACCCCAACAATCCAAACTCAGCACCACAGCAATCTCCAAACATAAACTTTGATTTCTTATTTCCCAAGCCTCCACACAATGGCGGCCCTCATCTTCCTGAAAGAGGATAGACAAATAAACAAAACCAAACAGGTTGGTTGTGGGAGAATTAACATTTTTGACACCCTTTCCTCTTTTTGGTGAATGCCACAACACACAAAACACATGCATCCCTTTTCCCTCCTCCCAAGCGGACTTCCTCGTAAGAAGTTGCTGTAATAAAATTTTCAGGAGCTGCGTGGTGCCAGTGACAGCGGCAGTAATGAAAGAGGAGCCGCTAAAGCAGCAAAAGGAAGAGCAAAACAAAGCGTGGAGGAAAAGCATCACACTGATGTCTTAAGTTACTTCCAATAAACTCTGAATGCACAATTGATAGTGATAAGACAGTTCATTTGTTTGCTTGAAATGCTTTATGCATGTTGTAATGTAGTCATGTGTATAACATTGGACATTACTAACTAGTAATGTAGATGCGATTAAGTATGTATATTGTATATACATAACTCAATAAACATTTTGAAAGAATCATAGGACCTAAAACAAATTAATACTGTTCATGACTGATGTAAAGAGTTTTATGTCTCTAAGGTGCATGTATTTTAGTAAGAACTATATTCCTTCTTTATAATTCCTTTTATATCCCTGCTGTTGTATAACTTTTATTACTATTTGTTCATTGTGTGTGTGAGCTGAATAACCACATATAACTTTTCTTTTTGCTTATTTCTTTTTTGACCCCTGACATTATTTGGTGATGTTATAGTGCTCAATAACGGCAGAATTTCTATTAAATGTAGTTGCAGATTCAGTAACTTTAAAACTATGAAATGTTACGCTGGCATGGAAAACACACATCAAGAGGCATATTAGGATATATAGGAGCAAAATTAGCTTTTGTCAAGCCAAACCCAAAGACAGTGAAAAATACTGTGTGCTTGTGAGTGAGCGTGCACGCGTATGCATGTGCCTGCATGTCTGTACATGTGTAGTGGACGTAGAGAGAGAAATGAATGAGGCCTTTTCTTACAGCAGGGCCCAGATCAGAGCTTCTAACTATGGGATTTGGTGTTGTTGCCTTTCTCCCCCTGGAGGGAGTAATTAGGTTAGGGAGGACAACTGCCGCATTGTTTTAACAGAGGAGGGATTGTACAGGCCAAAGTCCCACCAGCAGCATGCTTCCCTCACAACTAAAATGCCAAACGGATTCTGCGACGCTGCACACTCACATGCACGGAAATAATTTTTAGGGGTCTCCTCTGTTAGTTTTTTAAAGGACAAGAAATATGTCTTTTCATGCAGCAGAGGCCTTACTGCTGTGCACTGTATATCCTATGAAATGTCAAATACAGTCCAGCCATCTCAAATATCTTCCTGTTGTTAAAGTTGTGGGATTCTGGTTCTTTTTGGGACTCAGTTTTCTTTAGAGTGACTGTGTATACCATCTCCTGTATCCGGAGGCTTGGCAACACACTCTGCCTGTAACTAATATAATATGGTTATGATGCATTTGCATTCCTTCCAGCCCTCTAGGAAATATAATATGCCTATATCGTCTGTTTTAATCACAGTCTGCTTCCAAGGAAGGACAAAGGAGAATACAAACAGCCACGGCTATAAAGAGTCTTTCTCAAATATACTTCAAGTTCGTTTAAATACATCCACTACTGACTGAATGAGAGTAAATCAAATAAATCACGCTGGTAGAAAAAGTATAATGACATGGAATACTCCCCAGTCTACTGTATATACAATACGCAGACTTCAGCCTCTTTCACTCCCGCCCATTTCCCTCTTCTTTCTACCCCCTTCTTTTTTTCTTTGTGCAGCATTTCTTTCCATAATCTCTCGGAAGTGAAAGGGGTAAATGACTATGCCGTTGTCTCACTTCTCTTCAGCATTCTGAAGACTTTCAGCTCTTTCAAGTATTAAAAAAAAAAGGAAAGAAAGAAAGAAAGAAAGTACCATGACATGCTCCTCTGCATACCCACCCACACAATCCCAATTCACTTTCATCATAAATCTCCAAAGCCTGGCTGCAATATACAGTCAATTTGTGGTCCCCATATGAGCCCTTACTCTGGCTAGAAAATGCTTGTATTCAGGTGTGCAGATGGAGAGCAGGAAAAAATTGAATAAATGTGTGTGAAAGGATATTCAGCTCAAAAGAAAGGTCCATAAGGCCTGCAAGTGTCTTTTCTCCCAGGCATCTTGCCACAGGTGGCAGAGATGATTGCTCTTTATTCCAGATGATGACTATAATGAGGTCAATTTTATGTTTTACTGGCCTTTCTATAAATGTTGCTAAAGAGACCAGCAGTTGCTTGACACGTGAGACAACCAACAGCTTTTTGGTTCATTCTCCCTCACATCGCACCACAAAAAATGAAGGCGGTCAAATCACAACAGAGGGCTTCTATGGGAATCCTGCTTAGAAAATACCAAAACTATGTGTGTTAATAACAAAAAAGCGATGAGCTAAATGAACAACTGAAGTGTTTGAAGAGAGGAGATTATCTCACTTCATGAGCTCAAAGAGTAACGTTAAATCTGGCCACCTGTGTTTTCTGTCAAATATTCTACCTTTCACACCAATCCTGAAGCAATTCCTCTGAGCTGAGACAGAGCAGAAAGTTTATATCTGAATTCCCTCACAGAGTCTATTCTGCAGCTGTGGTTGAGATAGTCGCTAGCTGGCCAGGCCAAAAGGAGAAGCCACATAGTTGTGTTTGCGTCTAACTCTGAGCCCTGTTTGGCCTCAGCCTTCGCTACTCAAATCCACTCAAATCTGATCCTTGTGCTTTTCCTTTTTTGACACAGGGTATTTGACTCTTCTGTACTCTGCGCCATAGACAAGGGGGTCTCAAACAGCCTCAGGTTTCATACACCGTCTACCAGACGCAAGCTACAAGAAGCAAAGAGTATGCACTCATACCAAACACATACACAGACACTTCCACACAAACAGAGTCATTTAATAGCACACAAACTCCCGCCCTGCAGCACTGCTTGCTCACAGCTGCCAGGCCTCTTCAGAGTTCATCTAAGGTAAAGATATGTTATATTATGCAACCAAGTATAGATTTTCCAGCCCTGGTCCTGTGCCAACTTCCTGCTCCAAAGAGCAGGCTCTAGCACTTTGTTCCCTGGGGTGACAGATATTCCTTGCAGGATGGGGTGGCAAAGTAGATACACAGACCGAAACAGACTGGGAAGGTAACAGTCAGAAAGAAAGAAAGAAAGAAAGAAAGAAAGAAAGAAAGAAAGAAAGAAAGAAAGAAAGACCTGTAGCTTCATCCCACCAAAGATATAGCTTTCTACAATTCAGTGTCTAAAAATCTCCCTTCCTTCTACTCTTCCCCAGCTCTTGAAATCAGGTCACAACTGTTTTCATTACTGTTTGACTTGCGGGTTCATGAGCCTCCAAGCTTCAACGTTCCTCCACCCACCCCCAAGACAGGAAAAGATTTTTCCTCCAACATTAACCCAATAAATGCCTATTAAGCCCAATCGTAACCTTTAAGCCACGTTTATGGTGAGAGTAAAGGAAAGTATTCCTCAAATGTCAATGCTGTGTTTAAGCCACAGGTATAATCACTCCTAGAATCATAATCTTAATTGTTAAAACGCTGAAATAAAATACACTCTTGCTTGGTCCCTGGATCAGCTTATGCAAGACCGAGGCAATGCAATGTGATGATGAAAGAAAACCCAAGGAAATGTTAGGTTCAATCAAAGAGCCAATCAATGCCTCTTTATCCATCGTTTACTCATGTAAAGCTGAGGAAATCATTATCATTAGCATCATTAACAGGAACCCTCATGAGCTGTCAGTCCAACTTCCTCACCACCACTTCCTTATCAACGTTAGCCTAAAGAAATCTTTCTCCTTTGTGCACAAATGAGTATAATTTCTTCTCCAGTCAACTGGCTCACTTGGACCCTGAAAAGCTACAACTATGAAACAAACATGTAATCACACTGAAAAAGGAGGTGTTGTACTGCAACTGTACTGTTTTAAATAAAACCTTTCATAGAAATCTCAGTACCCATGAAATCAAGCAAATTCTTTGAAGGAAGGACATGAGATGCCTCCTTTGATGTTGAGTTTGGTAAGTTCAGGTAGTTCAGCTAGTTTAAGTTATTGAAGTCAGGTTGCTGATGAATAAAAGGCTAAAATGGAAAGCTAGAGACGACAACAAAATGATCACAGAGTAAAATGTGATCAACAAATAGAAGGACACATGACAGTGATGAATAAACTGTGAAAAAAAGCTAAAATATAGAAAATATGGTTTTATAACTACAGCTACAGTCTGTTAAAAGTAAAGTCATGTAATACCTGCAGCTCTTACTTTAGGCTTAGTCCCTCTTCCGTTAGATGGCTGTGCAGATGGATGTTCAGAATACCATGCATAAAATAATCTTTCAATATATCTTTTTTTTTCTTTTTTTCACTTCTTTTGACTGTAGCATGCAGCTTTGATGGCCACTGCAGGATTGTCCTTGAATGCTATTTCATTTCGGAAAAATGACCCAAATTGATGGTTCAAAACAACTGATGCTTAACTAAAAGTAAACAACTGAGCCAAATATTTTTGCAATAATACCCATAGTATCATTTGGCTGAACTTCCAAATGAACATGATCAATAAATACATCCATAAATAAAGGAAGACGTTTCCTTCAGCGCATTCAGAACACACACATAGTTTCCTGCTCCACTCATAATGAGTGTGATTTCTTCCTCTGAAAGAATGCACACCTGTGTCTCATCTGATTAAATATGTGCAGGTGTGTTATACATGATGCACCACAAACCAGAGCCTTCATACATAGTTTAGTGGAGATCAAACAGACTTTACTGCAAGTGTGGAGATAAATTGTTTCAGAATGAGTGGAGCAAATGTGGCTGCAGCGACTCCTCACAAAACGATAATGTGCGTACCTTATTTTTATTGATGCCTGCATCTGCGTTCCTTTACTTTGTCTGTTATTTTATCTCATATATTTCTTTATCTTATATTGAACACATGTTTGCGAGACTTGACTGTTATGTGATAGTCTACTTGTGGGTGTCTCAGGGGACAGACTGCAGTCAAACATACAGAGAGTGGAAGAGTGGACGGTGCTCAGATTTCATCCGGATTAATCTGGAAGGTTTGTAATGAGGGGTCTACTGTATATATTTAGCCAGTGCAGTGAGATGTAGGTCAGACAGGCAGGCAAGAGAGGCTAAACAACATGCCCAGATTGCCCACGCTGAAGTGACCTTGAGTGGGCCGTTGATGATCCGTGACAACAACTCTCCATCTATTCCTGGTGACCTGTGGCACACTCATGCAGAGGCTCTTTGTTTTGCTGGGTCATACGTTTCGGCCTTCAGGTGCCACAACAATGTTGTACACTTTAATATCATGCTCTGCTTTTCTTTAAAATAACCGTTTCGTATTTCTTAGAAGAGCAGAGAATGAATTATTGTCGATGTTCACTCCGTTTGTTGAAACTGGCAGTCGTTCAAATTTACTCAATGCAAGAACAAAGCACTTTCAGCAACATTTCCCAATCGATCCATTGTGGGTCTTAGATGTGAGCCAACCATTAATGAACATTGTGAAATGTATGTTTTGTTTGGGTTTTTTTATCTTTTATACGGTGAACAAAAAGACTTTATAATTTGAAATCCTTTACAGTAGTGGTCGCTTTGGCTACTAAAACCAATAAAGCAGCTCCAAATTAAATAAGCGCTCGTGTTAATTTGCAACCAGAAAACTATATGTTATTGAACTGTGTTAGTATTCATACTAACCTGTTTTATGTTGTTTACTTTAATTCTGAGTTTGGTACATATAAGCTGTGACATCACAACTGATTTGCGAGCCAGATGGCTTCAGCTGAAACTAAGTTGAATATCTATGCGTCTTCAAAGATTCCCAAAGGGAGCTTTTGTTAATGCGGGTCATCAATTTGAAATAATATGCCAGCTGTGACAGATGTGGTGACACTTGTCAACGCAATCTCACTCCAGAATGTGTCAAAGCTGTTGGTCCACCAGACAAAATGTTTCACAATAAAAGCTTCAAGTTTTTGAAATTACTTTGATTTCTGGACCCCAGAAATCGTTACATGCCGATGCCATACCTTAGATGTTTTGGACAGCTGCCTTTGCTTTCATGATCAGTCTGAGGCGGAGTGGGTTCATGAGGAAGAGAGTGTGCAGAAAATTTGAATTTCTCTCATGTGATGTATCTGTATAAACCCAAACTGTCATACCTTCTCTTTCTCATATGTAATTGTTTTATTATCTATGCCCAAATAGCTCCTGAATGTTGATGAAGTCTTAAACACCGTAACAGATCAGTCGTGACAGGGATACCAACATCTGCGTTATCTTTCTTTTTCTTTTTTATTTATGATCCAATATTAAAGAAAAAAAATGACATGATTCATGCTGAAAGATCATATTTTGTTTAGGTGATTTTTAATACACTATTCTCCTTCCTTCACACACACTACACTCTATCACCCCCATGACTAGTCTTTTTCTCTGCTTTCTCTTCTATCATATAATACACTATGTTTTTTTTTGTGTTCCTCTGTATTTTCTAGCTCAATTATGTAATTTAGCACCCATGTGTGTATGTTAAGTCACCATAGCAACGGCAAAACATATCAGCAGCCGCAGAACCGCACTGGGGTTGCTGGCACTGCCAGGGTTGTGCCAAAGACTAATCCATGCCAGAGGTGACATGAGTGAAGGAAGAGTAAAGCAAGTGAAGACAACATGGCACACACATGCGAAAATCACACAGAGACAGACACACCACCTTATTCCTCTCCCCTCTCTCTCCTCTCACTCCTCTCCTTCCTTTTAAAACACAAGCGCACACACTGGATATCCTCCCATTCTTCTTGGCTAGAGCCTGCCATGGCAATGGCGGCAAGGAATCCATTCTCTACGGATGCTGGGACAGCTGTGCTGATATTGAATGAGACACAGTTGGTTCTGCCTCTTTCTGCACACAGCTTCAGATAAAAACTACATGCTACTTAATTCAAATCTATATTGCCTGCTGTGAAGATATGCCCAGCTCATATCATCTTTGTCTGAACCACCAAAGAGCTTTCTATTTCTTTGCAAAAAAGCGAAAACAAATAAATAAATAAATTAAGAAAATCCATGGTGACGCATGAGACGTGATGGTCTCCGCTCACTAGCCGACAGTAAACATAGAAAATGTATGACTGATGCACATTTTAATTACAGAAACCTTCATAACAATTTCGGTCACATGCTTGGATGTACAGCGTGTACGAAGGATGACAAACATTCCACAAAATATGACCAGTTTGGAAGCCTCAAGAATGAAAAAAAAAAAAACAAGAATAAGAATAATGGCATGTCTTAGAAAGACAACTCTGTTTCAGCTTGTGGTGCCAATAGAAGGAGAGCACAAATACACAAAATGCAATCCTAAATCAGAAAATCAAGAATGAATCGTTTTTTTGATTTTCTTTTTTCTTTATTTTTTAAACCATTAACTGTCTTTTAATAATTGTGATTTTTAGATGCTTACTGGGTTTACTGTCATGGTGGTGGTAGGCCTGGAATATGACCCCTTAGTGTCCTAAGGGAGGAAAGGATAAAATCCGGCATTGCCTGGATAATATAAGCACCATGGCCAATCCAGAACTCTGAAACTCATGCACGCAGTTCAGAATCAAGAAAGCAAATTGGATCAAACCAGCATGTCCATCAGATGGGCTGTGAGTTAGTTCTTCTGTCTGGAAGCCAAAGACAAAGTGCTTTACTGGCTGCCCCATCACAATTTCTCACAAATAGTTCATGCTGTTGGGTAAGTTACATGACAACTCTATACATACTGTAATAACAATTAGCCAAGGGCACAAATGAACCACGACTCAGTCATGTGATTATTCAGTAGCTATACCTATGGGTGATGTGATAGTCAATTCCAAAATGTACTTGGAGGTGACTTTTAATGTGAAACTACAGTAGGTAATGCCCACACTAACTGCTATGACACAAAAATCAAAGAATTAAGACCAAAGGCTTTCAAATGGTGTTCCCATTTACTGTATGGACTCTTGTGCATATGCATGCTCTTTGCTGTTAAATCAGACTGCAGTTCCTTCAGATTTAATCCACGGAACAGCTGTTTCAACCAAAATCATGGGAAGACAAGGAAAGGCAGCACTGCAGAGACTGTATGACTATGAGGGGACACGTGTGAAGTTAACGCTTCAAATGCCAGATTACATTGATTAAACTGATTTAATCAGATTTTCACAGATAAACAAATTGGTTCTTGCTTTTCATTCTAAATATTGCCTCGATGTATTGATGTAAAGCACAGCTTCAGATAACGGCAGCCAAAGTAGCGTCAAAAGCTGTAACGGAGCCGCTATGAGAATCAGCTATGGCGCTGGGAGGAAAAAGAAAAACGCCGCGTTTCACGCTGGCAGGAGAGGGCGGTAAATGGAAGAGCTGAAACTTCAAAGCAGAGACGTGTCCCAGCTACAGCGCAAGAAATCAGAAATTGATAGGTCTCCATGCGAAGCTTTAAAACGGACGAAAGCGATGTGTCCGATAATTGACCTACAACAAAAACAAGTGCGGAAAAAAATGCGATGAAACTTCTGAGTGATTGCAGTTTGAATCACATTAACCTAAATGAAGATACGTTTCAAAGTTGCAATAAAAAGGTGCAGATATTAAATGTATCATTTGTAACATGCGTCTCTCTTTTCAAAACTGTGATATGGACTTGGAAACACTGAGTCGGAGCTGCAGCCAGAACTCTGCGATGCTGAGCGACAGCTTTGCTTTCCAGAAAATCTGCCTTATGCCCCCCAATAAACTGGTTTAGTACGTTAACACAAAATGGACAAGTATGCCTACTTTTTTTTTTTTTTTCTTTTTCACTAAATCCGTGCAGAAACCATTTCCCTCCATATGCGGTCACGGTCAAAAATCCAGCTGCAGGCCAGCGTGCGTGGCCCTGCAGAATCAGGCTACAGCAACATTTTCTCATGATGAAAAGGATGGAAAAGTAAAAGCACATACACCTAATGCTGAATAAATAGGGACTAAATAGGACTTACCACTAAGGCATTGTTTAGAAGGTGAGTAGGGTAATACTTTAGTGTTGAGAGGGTGTTAAGAGGCGAGGAGAGCAGGGGTCAGCGTCCAGGCGGCACAGGGGGGGCAGAGGGAAGGAATAAGTTAAAACGTCGCACCAGTGAAAACAGTCTCAGATGTTCATAAAGGTCTGATACATTTATAAATGCAATGAAACAAACAAACAAAAAAAAATAGCCTCTGTTTTCTTCCGAACATACAAGCTTGTTCTGCGTCATTGTGATCTGCACTGAGCGGACTGTCGTTGGAGAAAGAGCAGCAAAAACGACCAAGAGCGAAATGTACGCCAATTACAATTATTTCTGCTAAGGAGAAAAAAAAAAGTCTATATATGAAAATAACATAACCTAAAAGTGGTTTCAGTGGTTGTGTTGTTGCGTGCATAAACAGTTATATGAGGCAGGTTCAGCGTAATTCCTGTCTCATTTATCATACCTTTATTGAAAACACCTGAAATGAAAGCAGTTTCCATCTGTAGAAGTATGCAATAGTCTCTCTCTCTCACACACACATACACACACACACACCCTTCTCCCGTCTCCGTTATCTGCATCCATTACTTGTATTGCTCACATCGCTGCTCCTCTCAGCGAAGCTTTTATCACAGTTAATAATTCATCCATTTGTTTACAAATGTTGTCATTTCCGAGGTTAAAGCTTGAGCTGCACGTGAGCCTCGTGTGTTTGTGTGCATGTAACTGTGTAATAATTAAAAAAAATGACACAAAACAGGATATAGTCTTATTCGTGCTTCACACCATCATTTTCATGCCTAGTCAGTGACATACTGCAAGATACCATTATGCAACATGTGTCCTACATTACCCTGTATGAGCCTCTGCTGCCAATTAGTTTTAATTAAGGGAAATGTATGGAGCTAAATAAAAGCTCCTTTGTTTGGGGTTTATCTGCCATGACATATCTTTTTATCCATAACAGATAAAGTCGTTTGGAACATCCATGACCAGACACTTTTAAGAAAAAGTTATTTAAGAAAATGTGGGTAATTTCGCATATACAAAGCAAATAGTCTAACAATGTATGATAAAGCCAGTATAAATGCTACATGTAATCTTCCTTTTTTTTTTCCATTATCAGCTCAGCTTGACCTCTGAGTCTTAAAAACCAGAACACTAAGTAGTATTTAATGGTTTCTTCAATAAAATAAAGAATCAAAGTGAAAATAATAAAAATTCTCTTTCCCTTCTTTCATGTCAATAAGATGCCAGCTTTATGATCCAAGCTGCTAATGTTTTCAAATGGAAACCAGACAAGTCTTGTGTCCATGTCAGAGGAGCCGAGGACATCCACTCAGCCTCAGAGTCGTTGCAGGCGCATGATGGGAGGAAAACTCTTTTTAGTAAAAACCACTGTAAAAACCAGGACTGAATTACACATCAAACAGAGGCCCTGGCAGTCCACTGTCAGAAGAAGCCAACAGGGGATAAACAAGTCTGCTTTATGGGAGCGAGACTTCCAGCAGCTGTATTGGGTGCTTGTTGCAACTAGTTGGATTTCTTCAGAATCTTATAGACATGGAAATAAAAACAGAAATAAAGCAGAAAAATAATGGCTTATTTTAAATTCAGGGTTTTATCTTCAGTTGCAATTTTTTAAAAAAGAAGATATTTTAGCAACTGAAAGTATGAAGGGGAGACTGCTTAACTAACATGTTACACATTACCCCACTGAAGATACTTGAATTGCTATAATGTGCGAGTATATGAGCAAAATGACAAAAATAAGTTAAAACAGCCAGAAAAGGCTGAATCTAGTAGTAGATCTAATAGCACTGTGCTGCAAAGGCCACACACACACACACACACACACACACACACACACACACACACACACACACACACAACTTCCAGACGTGCCCTATTTCTACACATGTATCTACACACAACA
>JBAMYA010000023.1:13884593-13959853 GCA_037176975.1 Arrhamphus sclerolepis | reverse complement strand
TAATAATAATAATAATAATAATAATAATAATAATAATAATAATAATAATAATAATAATAATAATAATAATAATAATGCATACCCTGTATGAATCTGATACTACAAAGCATTCAGGCATCCCAGGACCTCTGGAGGGTTCTTCGTTCAACAGAAAGGTTTCGGTTGCCTGAAATGTAACACAACAGTCATTCATTCATTAGCTATTACTGTATTTAAGATCAAGGAACTTAAAGCACACTGAAAAGCTGGTTGAAAAGTTGCAAAAGCAGATTTGATACATGACAGTCATCCTAATCCTCCTTCTCGACCTATGGAAAAAAAAAAATCCTCAAGTCCCACCACCAGATAACTCCTTTCATCTTTGCAATCCACACACACAAACATAAGCTGGTGTTGTGAATTGCCTTCCTGTGCCCATGTGCTGTGCAGGCCTGAGGCCCAGACCTGCCAGTCACTGTCACTTGAATGGGGAGCAAAATGTTTAGCTGCTGCACACACACACACACACACACACACAATACTCCAACACAAAGCATTTCCTTTCCCCTACTATTTCACCTGCATGGCCACTTTTCTGTCAGTGTGCCCTGATTCAGCACAAATTATTCACACACGCACAATCATACTACACACAGTCAGTACAGATTTGGACATGCATGGGCCATAAGTCTGGCCACACACAGACAAAACACAGCCTGTAGCAAAAGTGCTAAGTGTTTATATTAGGCGCAGTATCATCATTAGTATGCTATGGAACATGCCTGCAGAGCCTCTGAATAAGTATCCATTGCAGTTCTGAAATAAACCGTGACACCCAGGCAGCAAGGATGGAAGTAAACCAAAGACTTAGCATCCGGGTCAGGGCGGGAGTTCTGCCTGGCTCACTTGTCAGTGGTTATTAGTTTTGAGATTAAACTGGTACAAACAGATTTTTTTTTCCAGCCTAAATTGAAATTTATATTCTAGGAATCATGTAAACCTGTTAAGCAAGGGCTAAAATGTACTAGGTTGATGAAAATAACTAAGTTAAAGGGGAAAAAATGTTAACAATGGTACTCTGACACTCAACATACTTTGAACAGAAACAAACACACCCAAAGCAGGAAAAGACTTTTCAGAAAGCCAGTTAAAGTAAGTGAGATACACAGCTCTTGGGGAATTAGGCTATTTAACTATTTACATGTGTGCACAAATACTCACATGCATAGGGTGACATGGGATTGCCCTTGAACAAATACATGCAGAGACGTATGCATAAACACACAGCACTATAATAAGTCCCAGACTGGAGCTAACCGAGCTGCGGCTGGAGACACAGGCTATTCATATCCTACAAAATGAGAGGTTACAGCTCGAGTCTTTTCCCTTTCCCTTTTAACAAAGAAAGGACATCTGTGTGTATGATTTCACTCAATGTCTGTGGCAAAAGGTCTCAGGCAGGTTGATTATCTTATAAGACTAACAATGGTTTTATTTAGCAGAGTTGCATTGCCCATGTGGTGTGTACACAGTTAAACAAACTTAAAACTCAGGTCATCCAAGTGACTTGGAAAACACCACTCATGTTGTTCGGCCTCAGCGCCCAACTTCTGGCATGTCACAATTAATATGTGGGGAAACTGTGGAGGAAAACCATTTGAAACTATTAGTTCCACTAAATGATGCCCTCGTCAAGCTCCCTGGGCTTTCTGTTAAGCTCTTAAACTGCCTAGTCCAGCTGAGGGATAGAGTTTACTTTACTGATTATCACAGAGTAACACAAAAAGTGGCGCACAAGTAGTTTTGGGAGCTTCTATGCGAAAAAAAATCTCTTGCATTTTATAGACAGAGGAGCACTGGCTTGATGTTGCTGAAGGGTAAAACGTTCATAATTTTTGGATATTTGTGTGTCAACTCTTAAAAATAGTTTTTATGCATATTCAAAAATACCTATGAAGTAGCCGAAGTTTACATTTTGCAGAATGTTGTAAGATATTCAATTTTAACAGAAGATTGAAAGTGTTCGGTATGAGAGAAGAGGAGAGAGATGATTTGTAAAATAAATGAAGGATTCCAACCAAGTCAGCACAAGGATTAGCTCATGACTTATCGTACCAGTCCAAAAACAAATGGATAAGATCATGGTGGTTAAATCCATCTTCCGTAAACAGTGCATGGAAAAAAATACGATGAACAAGTTTCCTTTTAAGATGTTGGACTCTCTATACATTTAGTTTATTTAAAACAAAAAGGTCTTTCAGTCACAATGTTTATCACCAAGAAATATTTACGCTCAGTGTTGACTGTCTTTATTTTGGTGAGGTCATGTGCAAAAGTTCTTTTCGAAAACACAATATAATGTTCTGATTGCAGTGGGCCCATCCAACCTAACTACAACTAAAAGTCATGTGGGCAATACTAAGAACCATCTTACTTGCTTCCATAGGATTTGCTGTTTCTTTTCTGTAGGATATGAGATTTGCCTCCACAGGAGACAACAGCAAACTTCAAAGGTGAACTTATGCTTGTTATACTATGTGTTATATTGCTATGCATTGTGACAGCCAGGGATTGTGTTGCTTTTAAGAAATCATGGGTTGGAATGAAATTAAAGCTTATTCATTTAATCTATTTCAAAGTTTGTTTGTCCACAGACTTATTATTCTTTCCATAGATCTATTCGCATCATGCTCTCTAGTGACTTTTTTTTGGTAGACTTGTGTGAATTAAGATAAATGTGTTATATTTCGAATTTACTCTGACCTAATACATATGTGTTTTAAAGGTATTTGCATATTGTGAAAATGTTGTAAAGTCTGACAATAATAAACCAACGTTTATGTGCACTACTTATTTACACAAGCTCTGTGCACGGTCACAGGCAGGAGTTTATTCCTACTTATAAAAAGCTCAGAAGTACTGACATTTTCATGAATGCCATCACACGTGCAAATTTCACTCTGCAAACAGTTTGCGCGCAAATTTGTTCTGCTCACGTTTCATGAATGAGGTCCATTGAGTGAGCCAGGAACTTCTCTGTATACAAAAATATTCCAGAGGCAAATGATGGTCGTCTGTCTGACAGCTAAAGCTCGGCTGAAATAGAGTCACAGCGTCACAACAATGATCTGAAGGGCACAGTCTGCGCCAAAATGGTCGAAAAATAAAAGAATCAAGGTTTTGGAATGGCCTAGTCAGGGTCCACACCCCAATCAAACTGAAATGCTTTGGCAAGACCTTAGGAGGGTTGTGCATGAGTGAAGGCATACAAACCTCAATGAACTGAAACAATGTTGTAAAGACGAATGGTAGATAGATGCAGAATGGTAGGGTTATCTACCAGCTGTGTGTCCATGCATCTGTGCTCATGTTAGCAGCGTCACAAAGAGTAAAATAAAAACACGTTACTTTCCTTTCCTTGAAATGTCTACTTTCTTAGAAATCTCACCTTAAAACTGCAAGTAGCTGTGTTCACACTTGTGTTAATTGAGGGGATTTAGGTTTGTTGGTAGGCATCACTTTAAATTAGAGCTTAGCCGTGAATACAATCTCTGTACAATCCAATCCAATCCAACTTTATTTGTTAAGCACTTCAAAAACAAGAGCTGACCAAAGTGCTGTATAGAATAACAAGTAAAACATCATAAGCAGAAGACAAAACAGTCCAAAAAGACATAAGATGTCTAAAATAATAAAATAGATCAAATAAATTAAAACACAATTAAAGACAAAAAAAAAAAAAAAATCATGAGTAAAAGTAACAGTCATGCAAACAAGACAATAAAATAGGCTAAAATTAAAATAAAACAAAGTCCAATGTCTTGCTACAAAGCTAGACCCACTGAAGATGTGCTTTGGAAAGTAAATTAATACACTTTACTTCACCCACATTTTTAAAAAACAATTACAGTGAGACCAGTCTTCTTAAAGGCTTGTAAAGACTGAGGCTCCCGTTTCTGAACTTTTCTGCATGTGAATAAGATGATCATGATTATGCTACAGATCATGGTACAGACCAAGAAGTGTTCAGTGCTCCTGCTGTACACATGGATCCTCACTTCTCTCTGACAACCACAATCACAATAAGTCAGATATGAAGGGTGGGTGGGGGAATGCCTAAATTGGCTGCCTCTCAAATGGATTAATCGGAGCACATATACATATTGCCCGCCTTCCTCTGTCTCACTCATTCTCTTGCTCACACAGACACAGACCACAGAAACCACCTGGGTTTCCATATTTAAGCAACGATCCACGAGAGGCGGGTATCTTCACAGTCACTGATTACCAGCCTTTTGACAATTCCACTGTACACATCTTAATCATTTGCAGCATTGGCTCTCTGAGCTGAACAGCTTAAAAAGCATCAGATGCCTTTCATACGCTGGAAAACACAACTAATGTCCTACTCGGCCCTGTTTCATTCAATCTTAATTGTATCCTTATTCTTCACCTGGTAACAAGCTAACAGACCTGTGCAGATGTGGAAAGTACATCAAAGGGAAGGATGGATGGGAGGGGGAAACTTGTTTGTACAAAAGAAAAAAAAAATGTGTGGGGGAATATGAAAGGGAAAATTTACGTTGTGTGAGTCCAAGCTAGCGTCACCTTAGGGAGAAACGCTGGAAAAATTTGATATTTTACACATGCATCTCAAGAGGTGTGGAATAGGAGCAGGGGAGGCTGTAATTAAAAGAGTGTGTGTGCATGTGTGTGTGTTTCGAAAGGATTTTTAGTATGCTTCTGGGGCTTGCCACTGTTTTTTTTTTTTTTCAGCACTTCATTTGGCATAAAAGCATCTGATGCCAGATTATTAAGAAAGCTAAAACTAGTATGTGAATGCTAGAATTTTTTTTTTCTTTTTTAAATTTAACAAATATGCTAATGTTGCTATTGTGATAAGTCGGTGGCAAACACTGCTTAATGAATAATGCTACTGGCGCTAATTCCTTATTAAGGCCTGGAAGAAGAGACCATAGGGTGGAAATTCATGTATTGTTTTTGAGATTTTTTTCTTTTCCAAATTAAATGCAGACGATACAAACACCTTCTCAAATTAGGTTGACTCAAGTTATCAGGTTACGCAGCTGGTGTGCAGTCTGGGGTGTCTTGTGAAACCAATTAATGTGAGTGTTAAGTCTTAAGTAAGTCAACGAGGCAGGGTTTAAAAGAAGATGGAAGAGATGAGAGTGGTATTTGATATAACTGAACTCGATTAATATGAATTAATGGTGCTCCACAGAAAGCTAATCTCCGCTGATGTGGAGTCTCAGGTCAAATTTTCCTCATGCTGAGTTGTTTCTGTTGTTTTTCAAGATTGTTTGTTGAACTATGAAATGAGATCATCTCACTCCAGTGGTATCACCTTCCACTTATGAGGACCTCACTAAAAGAAGAAAGATAAAAAGAGACTCTTGTTGTTTTCATATTGTGTAATTTTCCTGTTTATCACAGTTTTTTCCCAAGAAAAATAATTTTTTTTCATGAGTAAGCTTAAAAAGTCTAAATGCTGAAGCTACAACTATGTACTAGATATGGTTTAAACTCAGTTTCATTTGCAGTTTAGCTCTGTATCCAACTGGAAAAAATAATTTTATGGCCCCAGTTGGAATCGAACAAACTAATAAAAAAGTTTTTAAATAAAAGTCTTTTTGATGATCCTTTGCAGAAAGCGACTACCAAAAATCTTAACTTAGAAACATCTCCAAATAACTATTTTCCTTCTTTGTGATACTTCAAAAACTTCTGGGGTTCTTCCAAACTCCATGTTTTGGGTCACTGGAAGTTCCTTTTTGTTTGTTTTAAATCGTTGGAGACAGTATTTCTCAGTTAACTTCAGAGTTTCAGAGTTCAGCTGCCTGTGTCTTCTGTCATGTCATACTACTGTCTTCTGTCTCGGCGTTCCCATTGTTGGTGTCCACACAGTAGCGTAACTCATGCCTGCCATCACATAGACTCCATGTGCTTTCCAGATTATTAGCACTGTTGTGTCTACAGGACGTTCTGGACTCTCTCGCTAGCCGTTATATTCTGTTACTCATGTACAGGTTGATCTTTGTTTCATCTGTCTAAGAAAATGCTGTTCCAGAATGACTTTAGCATCTTTTTAAGAAGCAAATGTCTAATGGGACCTTCATGTTCTTTAGGCTTCTGAATGATTTACACCTTCTGTTGATCACTTGTGTTCGTAGTCACGGTTTTATTAATATCTAACCCCATGTATTATTTTATGTCTAATCTAAATTTGGCAACAAAAAAATTGAACTTTTCTTGTTTTGATTCTGATGGGACTGATTCTGTGCTTTAGATTGTGGTGTAATCACACCTTGCACAGCCTCCTTATGTCCAATTCAATTGTCAGCTCACTTTTATTTGTCTGCTTGCATTGTAAAAGTGTCTTGACTGGTTCCTAGACTAGAGAGGTGCCATATAAGCATGACTTGTTCTTGTTATAATTAATTCCAATTGAGTTCAAAATATGCCAATTCATTCAATTAAAAAAAGCCTAATTATGGGATGTGCAATCCCCAGTTCCCCATCATGCCTACTCTTAAGAAACATTTTGAACACGTTATGACTGTGCTTTGGAATCTTTGTTAGTTTTACCTAAAGCTAAATATAGGCATGCAACATTTTGTTGCTTTGAAAATGTAATCATTTTACCATTTCTAAATTTTAATGACAATTTTATGTAATGGAAAGCACAATTCTGAAAGGCACCTGTAGGTTTGTGACAAATTTGTAACTTAAAAAGTTTAGCAGTATAAGATTAAAAAAAAAAAAAAATCCTCTGTAGCAAAACTTCATCAAAGCAAATACTGGACTTGTAGTTTTTTTCCCCGGTTAATTGAAATACAATAGCTTGAATCCATCTAACATCTTTTGAGTTAACTGTCCAAATAAAAGAATAAACAAACAAACCCAACACGTGACCCTGTGATGGATTTTCCAGCGTCAACCGCATTTCTTTCCCAAGGACATCTGCAGTGTAGGCTCCAGCGCCTCCAGTATGAAGCGGGTGTAAAAACATTGAAAAATTGTGAAGAATACTAAAAGAAGATACAGAGATTTAGGGATAATGTGGTGAACCAGTTTTGAATGACTGTGACCCTCAGACTGTCGGTCAAAACTGCTCTTAAAATGGGAACCATTCTGTAGTGGAAAAAAAGAAAATCACTGTGTGGGCTCTGGAACAGTTGGAAATCATTGCCAGTGGACACAGCTCATCGTTACATTCAGAAACGCAAGGTCAAACTTTACTGCACAAACTTTACCAGGAAAAAACAAACAAAAAGATAAACATGACAATCTTACTTGGGTGAAATCATTTTGGCAAATCATAATTTCTAATCTCAGAGACTCAATGTGTTATTAGAGGCTTTTCAGTAGTTCAATATGTTGATAAATGATAATATATAGTTGCATTTTAAAGCAAGTGAATAAACTCTAAGCTCATCTGCGTATCACTACAGAGTATCGTTGTTTTTCTGGGTTCAGTTTGTTTCTCTTCTGGTAGAACACTAATGAAAAGTAACATTTTTCTACATCCTTTATTAGCATTATATGCAAGACGCTCTATGTCTCAGAAGACATTGCCTCTTCGTGTATCCTCGTCTCTCTATTGTTAAACTGCAACTGCTTGAAAGCTAATCAGACTAACAAGCCCATCTGAGTTCATCCTTTGCTGCTTGACCATATATGTATATCAGAGTTCCATCTTTAAAAGCTTCCATAAGCTATCACAGCCTGCTTCAAACTTTATTTCTTTTACCAAAAAAATGTCAAGGCCACAACAAACATAATAGCATAATAGTCTAGGGCGAAGGATGACATCACAGGCAGCAACAGCCAAGAGGGAGATCTCACAGGACTGCAAATCCGGCTGCCTGGTCATCATGTGGCAGGCTGCACAAACACACAGAAACGTGATTTGGGATAGACTCTCTTATAACTATCTAATACATTTGTTGCTGTTGTTGCTGTGTCGGTGTGGTGGAGCAGTGATGGCTGGCATTAGGGGAGCGACTCTGGGAGGCCAGAAATCACTGTTTAGCCTCCTGGAGGTGTAGTAGGACTAACTAAACGATACACTGACGAAGGGAGGCTCCCACCTAAAGACTTTGAGACATGTCAGTTTGCTCACAGGGTGGTTTATGCTGGTGATGTCTTTTACTGAGTGTTGGTTTGTTATTGAGAGAACATATTTCTTCACAGAACATAACAGTAGTAGAGTAGAGTAGTTTAAGCTCAAGGGGTCACCATGCCCCTCCTAACACTGGACATAAAACTTAGTGAAGAGAGTTTATGATCTTTTACTGAGTGCTAATCCTTTCTTGTGTTTATTTTTTAAATCTAGTCCACTATTTCATCAAGTAGTTGATTATAATGGAGTACATACAACATGTGACACAAATATATCTGTGCACCAGGAAACTTAAAATGCCATGTTTCAATTCAGCAAAGACAAGTCAAATATTCTGTTTGTTTTCCAGCAATTATGGATATCTATAATCTGTAAATCCACAGATAAAGATCTGCCCTACAAACAAGAGGTGTCTGAGTGTTGATTTATGTGGAGGCGATAGGTTTCCGTCCTCAGGGGAAGCTGTATGAATCCTGACACTGACTGACAGAAGTCTCAAGTGCATTCTGACAAACATGCAACTGGAATGTTTGGCACAAGTTTGTCGAATAGCATCTTTGATATAAAAAAGAAAAGAGAAAAAAACAGGTAACTTTCTGCTGTAAGTAGGAGAATAACAAGTTAAGCTAATCCCATGTGAGGCCTGTCCTGAATTCCATATAATTTTTACTGATGAGCTTCTTGGGCAGCTGCCATGTCAGCAAGGATGCTTGTAAACAAATAATTATTCATACTAATAATCTCTCATATTCATGTGCAAATAAGATCCCTGGTAGCTTCAAGGTTGTATGTGGGAGGTTCCTCTAACTATTGCCTGACTTGTCTCATTTCATGCCAAGAAAAGATGTTTCTAAGGGTCAAGGATTTGTTCGGGTTAGATTATGAAAAATTCGCATATATATACATTTTTTTATGAATAAAAAATAAAATGTAAGACCTTAAAGTGCCTCCTTAAAATGTATGTTTTCACAACACCACAGAGAATATGTTTACCACATATTCTGAAAACGGGGATAAATCCAGAACGAGTCAGTAATTGTATTTTTAAAGTACAATTACAAAAACAACAACAAAGAACTCGCAAATAAAAATCTCCCATTTTGCCTGCAAAGGAAAGCTAAAAGTGACCTTGTCAACATAACAAGCAAAAGAAACTTTTGATTTGTGAAGGTCTGGGATTTATCTGACTTCCAGAAATAAATCACTTGCCTAATGAAGAGATAAGTCAACTGCTGTGCGTAATTACGCACAAATCAAATAGATGCATAATCAAATGTTGGCACAAACAATAAGTTCCATTCTCTGACAGCCAAGTTTGTGAACACTGTCAGACTTTTCCTTTAGGTGTGAGTCAAGCTCTCGGGACCTCCCGCGTGTCACGATGTAACCTTTGCATACGGTGTGACGCCTCGTTATTAGCTGCTTACTCTGAATGATATGCGATAGCGCGTCTCAAATGTATGGCTATAAATAGCGTCCAGACGGGCTCACATCAGAGACCACTCCAATGAGGGGACTTATGCTCTCGAAGTGGACAAAACGGCAATGCAGGAGTTATCGGATGGTGGACTAAGAGGGACTGCACTGACTTTGGCAACATATTCACCAATTGTTAAAATAATAAATGTTTTTTTTTCCCTGCAGTGAAAGGTCATGGAGCACTTTAGAAAAGCACTCTCCCCTTATTTAAAAGTAACCATTATATCAAAGGGACTCTCAAATGTGACAGAAGATTAGGGTTGGTGGAGGGACTTGGGACACTCTTTACTTACTTGCAAGTAAATACACACAGTGATTATAAATAAACTAGCTTAACTGTTACATGGTAACCTAAAAGGCTCTTTCATGAAATATGACTATGAACCTGAAAGCTGACTGTATAAACAAATAAATTATTGGTTTATATAACACGTACCATTGTGGTGTGAGGAAATATGCCAACACTCTCAAAGGCCCATTTTCCACTCTCAAAAGTTCGGCTTCCAAAAAAAAAAAAAAAAAAAAAAAAAAAAACTGGGGGAGAAAAAAAAAGTGATCGGCTTCTTGTTCAGCTGAGCCTTATACCGGAAGCAAATAAGCTCTAATACACGGCCCGTGGCCCTGCAGACATTTTTGGGGAATTTGCAGTGAACTTTCTTCAGTCAAGGCAAATGAAAACAGAACCAAATAATCCAAGTCGACTTCTTGATTTCTTCACCCAGAGGGTTTATGTTCGCTTTCAGCTCGAGATATCCCCCCAAAAGTCGTCGGTGTGATTGCTGAGCGTGGCCTGGCAGTGCGCGCTCTGTCCCGGCACCGTAAAGTCCCGCTGTGAGCCACCGACTTGGTCACCGTCTGAGCCCGAGTGACAGAGCACGAGTCCGGCTGCGCAGCGACAGTAAGTAGCCTGCACCCTCTGCTGCTTTCACGCTCACCAAATCAGCTGTTGCTCCCGCAGAGGAGACGCTGCCGCACGCTGTACCCTCAGTGCATGCCGCGGCTGTTATTGATCTGAAAGCGCGGCGGTCCTCCTCTTGTCCTCCTCCACCTGTTCTTCAGTGTCCAGAGAAAGTTGCGGAGAAGAGGGAAACAAAACTCACCGTGCGTCAGCGCGGATATCTCAGCGTTTTGTGAGACAGCAAGCGGGACTCAGTGGGAAAATGCCAGCCGGGACTGCATGTGAGCTGGTAACGGAGCGAAAGGTGCGTCTCTGCGCTGTTTGTGTGTACGTGTATGAGTGACACTGAACAGCCGAAATTAAAAAACACAAAGTGAAAACACAGCGTGGCTGCACGCGCGCACCACCGAGGATGGCCGCGGCCGGAGGAGCGCAGCGCAGGGCTGGTGAATTATTAATAACCCGAGTGGTTCACAGTCTGTCGTGCTCAGTGAGTTACCAGGACGGCAGCTGGGGGTTTAGAGGAATTAAATACGAGCTCAGAGTAAACCATGGACGCAGGGGATTAGTAGCTCTCACCGGCAACTGTGTATGGGCAGCTCGGTACCGACGGCAAGGGTGGGAGGGAGCGGAGGTTGTAGGTTATGGTAAATATTTCTTGAGATTGCGAAAGAGGAAGTCGTTTTGCAAACCCGTTAGTCTAAATAAACTGACGGATGCCTACTCTGCGACCTGATAAAGTGACTGGTATAATCTGCTGTTGTAGCCATTTAGGCAGGGAATAAATAACCTAGAGCCCATAAATGTATATTCTAAAATTATGTTAATATACTCTTATAAATGTCCATACACTAAGAAGCATGGGTTGCTCAAAGATGCTGAAGAAGTTTAACATAGCTGCTCTCAACTGATTCTGCCGTCACTGTAAAACATTGCACAGACAAATGTGATATCAGTTCTGTGGGAGAATCATTTGAGTGGTTTCAACCGCCATTAATCTGTCTAGGCTTATTTTGTAACACCTCATTATTGCCACGTTTTGTGTAAACTGCATGCCTGATAATTCAGTCATGAACCAAAGCAGTTCAAGATAAACGCCCCCGCCTTCACACCAACATGTATTTATTTCATCACAAGAAAAAGCGACCAGTCTGGTCAAAAGTTAGATCCAGGTTAGAGAGAGCAGGTGCCTGGCTCCGTCGTTTCTGGTAAAATAGAATATGCAGCCTATTTATCACTACATGTCAGTCAGCTATGGATATTCAGGTGAAATTTCAGCAGAAATGCCTCCAAGAGATCCTGTCCTGGTTACGATTAAATTGCAAAAAACAGACAAACAAACAACTAAAACACTCGCACAAAAAAAAAAAAAACAACTTTTGATATTTTTTGGAGAGGGGTGGGGGGTATATTTTATGGATGTGCGCAACAAAATGAGCAGGAACAAATGGATTTGTCCTTCTGGAAATGTTGGTATAGTTTCAACTTTATCACCATACACACCCTTTAAAATGCTGAAAGGACCAGAGTTTCTCTGAGACAGGAGCAGCTCAAATACAACAGTCAAGCATATTTTATTTTGTAAAACAGGGAATCAATTCAGTTCTTAAAAAGAAATAAAGAAATAATAACATAAACTGGATATCACCTACTAAAATGTATGTTTTATTTTAAAAAAATCAGATTCTCATAATTGGCCTGTTGAACTTAAAACAACCCAAGTTTTATAGACTACATTTTTTTCTGGAGTTCACTGTATAAAACTTTGCGTTTTAAGGTTTTTCTTTATTTTTATTTCCAGATAGAAACATTCTTCTGTAGTTTTAAACACAGCTCCCACTAGATGTTGTGTAAACCTAGTGTGTATTTAACATGATAGTAGCTATCATTATTTGTGACCGCAGGTGTGCTGGTAATTCATTTTAATGTGAAAGAAGTGAACATTATGAAACCCAGTTTCTAAGGTCAATAAAGCCTTAAAATAAATAAATACTGATTTAGGCCTGAGTTATTTATTTCTCCCTTCAAATGACTCGTGAAGAAACCATGAGTCAGAAGAAACCATGATTAATCCAAAGCGAAAGTATGTATAAATATCATAACAGAAATAATTTATTCGAATGTAATGACATACATTTATTTTGTTTTAAACCCTTCAAAATATCAGGACTGTGTGAACATATTTATCTGGCCCTCTTTTAAAGATATCAAGCAACAAAAAAAAATGTACTGACGAAATTCTATCGGATTTTCCTGACGGACTAACAATTTCCATTTTTAAAACAAGTGATTAATAATGCAAGCAGTGAATATTAATGCGCGTGAATGTGTGTGGCCTTTTCCAGTGAGCGGCCTGCAGGAGAGGGATTCAACTTAAGGCCTCTGTGGGAGAAATCGTTTGTTAGAGTGCAAAGGACTCCTCATTGGCCTAGGTCCATTTTCGGACACGGGGTGTTGGCTACGCTGATGTGAGCATCGCATAATATTCTGTGGAATTTACTCAAACTGAAATAAAAAATAAATAAATAAAAAAACAAGATGTCAAAGTCAATACTTGCTCAAAGCTGTATACTTGTGAAATAGAAAGAGTCCTAAAATGTAAAATAAAATGCATGCAGCTGCACGTTGCTGATCACGCCAAATCATTGTTACAAACTCTTCTTCAGCAGATGATTCACTAAATGTTTAAATTAAATTATTGGCTTTAATAATCTGTTCATTTAACCTATTTCAAACCCATGACTCTCACAAATGATGGATGTTTTGTTACAAGCTTATTATTAGCTATTATTATTTTGTAGAGGTGTAGGAACTGTCTCTTGTCTGTTTCTGTGAACTCCGAACATTTTTTGCTTCTAAACCAAGTTTGTAGCCTATAGGCAAAC
Organism: Arrhamphus sclerolepis; assembly: GCA_037176975.1. Taxonomy (NCBI): domain Eukaryota; kingdom Metazoa; phylum Chordata; class Actinopteri; order Beloniformes; family Hemiramphidae; genus Arrhamphus; species Arrhamphus sclerolepis. The sequence goes on along the minus strand of JBAMYA010000023.1, from coordinate 13,946,469 downwards.
GACAACGCCTCTAAAACCTGTAGAAAAACGGAAACAAGTGGAACAATGTCACCTGTCACATAAAACGACAGCACTGTGGATGGAAAAAGAAGACAACTACATTGTCGGTTTCTAGGCTATACCTTAAGGCACACATAGTTTGCATTTGTCCCTCCGGCCACGGTGCACTCGTCCAAAACACCAGATTGCGCTCATCTACAAAGTCCTTTTCTTTTCTTTTTTTTTTTTGGTCTCTCTCCTGTCCCGGTCCCATATACCGTCTCCCCCTGGAGGTTTAAACAAAACTATGAAACAAAAGTTCCGCTAGGCAACGGCATGCCGAGGAATGCTGACCTTGGCAGGGCCAGTGGAACCGGCTCCACTCACGGCCATTCTCTCGTTTCTTTTTGGTTTGCATTAAGTTGCTTTTGACCTGCGCCAATTTCCACGAGGTTCCACGGTGGTTACAGGCAGGCTGGGGGCATTCTGCAGGCTGCTGCCGCTGGCGCCTGCGCTGAATAAAAAGAGCAACTCCAGCAATGAAATTAAGTTTGGAAGGAGTAGGAACTTTAAATCAAAGTCAAGACAACTCTTGCAGGTAGAGAAAATGACCAGTTGCCTACATCTTTTGATCTTTCACGTATGATAAATAGGATAGGAGAATCCCTAAAAAAAAATAAAGAAGCCCTAAATCCTAAAAGCAGGTTTGTATAATATTAAGATTATTATTTATTTCATAAATTCACAAAAACATCAGGAAGTTAAAGTGGTAACATGGTGCCTTTCACGTGCTATTTTTATTCATTAAAGTGCATGTGCATACTCATCACCTTCAACTGCTAGGGTAAAGTAAATCCAAAGTAATAAATTCTTTAGCAAACAATAAAAACAGTCAAGTTGAAGCACATCAAAATTACCCTCAATGAAGACTTAACATCAATAAATACTGTTCTTGGTCTTATATTGTTGCTGTGAGTACTAGTGCACATTATTTCTAATACAGGCTAGCCTACAGAGAATATAATAAAGCAAAGTACACCACATCCCTACATTTCCCTAATGAATTAATAAACAGACAAACAACAAACATTAGTCTGAAAGTCTTCTGACATTTTTCATGAAAATGTTTATAAATAGGCTACATCTAAAAAAGGCAGATGGAAATTCTGTGACCTTTTGCAAGGATAGAGCTGATTTTTAATCCCAATGCATCAAGAAAAGTAAAGTCAGTGAGTGATATCACTCTTTCTACATTTTATCTACATCCATGGAAAGATGTTGCACTTCTGATATTTGTTTTGTGCTGACGATTCCTTCACTGATGTGGCATCTCTTGATGTTGAAAGGAGGCATTTATAGTAGAAGTGCCTGAATCACAAGGGGCCTTTGAAAAAGATGCTGAGGTTTAATCAGCTCATTTTAATTACTAAAAGACCCTTGAGAAAGTGTGTTGGCCCTTTGAACAGGTAAGAAAAAAGGTAAGAAACCGCTGTTAAGCAGGTTTAGACTGAAGTCAGTTTCTTAAAACCTAGACGTGTTTAAACAATAATGTTGTGCTATATTATGAATTCAGTCCTCTGAAGCTTGGTCTTGATTTTTTTTCCCTTCTTCTTTAATCAGAGTGCAGTTTTCTGCCATGCACCCAGTTGGATGAGGTGCTGTTGCTGAGACACACACTCACATACACATCAATTATACGTGCATACACATGTAACTCCACCCACAGGCTGAGAGGTGGCATTAATAACACCTGATGGAGAAAGGTGATTGGTGCAGCCTTGGGCCATGTGAAGTATCTATTGGCCCAGAAGAGGATCTGGCTAACTGATGCTGAACAGGGTGTGTGTTTTTGTGTGTGCCTGAATCTTTTTGGGTATCCACACTCCCCTGCCTTATCAGGCTGTTCCACGGCACTGCTAGAGGAGTTCTGCTCTCAGGAGGGCAGGGCTACCAGCACACCGCTTATCTTCTACTGGCAAGGAGGGTTTATATGTCTGATTAACTCACTGTTTCTTTGTGTCATGTGTTTTAGAAAAGAAGAGAGCTGGAGTTGTGGAATTATGCATCGTAGACTAACGGCTGATTGTGTGCGTGGTGTCAGCTGTGTAAGTGGATGCAAATGTGAGAAAGGTGTTTACTCAAGTGCAGAAAGCACTTGGTGAACCACACAGTGAGGGATTGCACACACATTCAAACCTCTTGCGCTCTCAGTGAGTCGTAGCTCTCCAGGAGCTCAGAGGCACCCAGGAAGTAACACAAAGGCTCTGTCGTCAGTTCAGGGTTGAGTGCTGTTGAGAGTACGACACCACACAGCACCCTTCAAAAGCTCCCTTGTTGTAATGTATTACAAAGCTCCAAATGTAAGAAAAACAAAAATCCCTCCTTTCTACAATTTATATCAAATTGCACCGTTTATCACCATGCTGTTTGTAGCTCACACTTCTCCTGTAACACAGTGGTGCTTGGTGATATGATTTACTCTGGTTTAGGTCCAGCCGGTACCACCAGAGAATGTTGTCTGAAGGGGGGAAGGGAGGTGGGAAAGGGAAGAATATGCCCCCCTCATCCCCATATAGGAGAAAGCATGGCTGCTATAATCTCTTTTCCTGGCTCTCAATGAAAGAGAGAGGAAGAGCCACTACAGCCTTGGTCTGTTTAGATTTGCCGCCCCTCACCCCAACTCTCTATCTGCTATCTCCTTGTTCCCCTCTTTTTCACAGCCTATCTGTCCTTCTCTTGTTCCTGATCTCCATCCTTCGCTTTAGTTGTTCATTCTGAATCCATCTGTTGTCACACTTCACTGCTCATCCACTATGTTCTCCTCATTGTGATCCTTTCTCACACATTCAACTGTTTCTTGTCAGGTCTACAGTATATGCCTGTACTTGTCTTTTGTGTTCCTTACATGTATCATCTAAGCTTTGCTAACAAGAAGAGCTCCAGAGAGGATAGCAGCACTACTCACTCATTTGGTCCAAACTGAAAGAGCAAAACTTTAGCTACTTGCATTTCTCATAGATTCACCGTTATCTTAGATTAATCTAGTTTAATGAAGGGAGAAAAAAAAAAAAAAAACGACCAATAGAATTACCTTTTTTTTTTTTTTTTACCTTTACTGAAATATCTTGACAATGTTGCATACACGGGCACAAGAGAAGATATTGATTTTCCCCTCATAAATCCTTGCATGACTTTTTTGTAGCGCTACTGCTGCCAACAAAGTTCATATTTGTGGTTGATGGATGACCATGAAATGTGTGCCTCATGATAAACTCGAAATGCTCTCTCGATCCACTTTTCATCTACCACCTTTATGCCTTCAAAGATCCCTGTGAAATATCAGCTTTGCTTCACGTTTAGGGTTAATTAGCAAATGTTAGTATGTCAGCTTATTAAGCTAGAGAAGTAAAGACAGTGAACATTATAGCGCACCTGCGATGCATTTCTGTGCCAATGTTTACTCTTAGTAAAGGCTTAGTTGCTCTTATTTAACAATAAATCATTTTGCTGCACCCACCTCTTTTCGAACACTTTCATAGATATTGTATTACAGCATGAGATTTTTTTTAAAGCCCTAAAAGTACAAAATGTTCCAGTATTATATCCCAAACATTCAGTGCTCCCTCTTTTCTGCTACCACTTCCTCCCATGCCCTCCTCTTGCTGAGCCCCCTCTTTCACACCACTGGGGGGGAGGTGTGTGTTTTGGGGGGTACCATTTGATAAATCACTGTCATTTACTCTCATACCCCTCCTCTCTCTTTGTCTTCTTACAGTTCCCTTACATTTCCCCTCAGCCTCCATCCATCCTATCTGTTTCCCCATTCCTTTCCTCCCATCATTCTACACCATTGCTCCGCCACCTCAATGTGGGTTTTTTTTTTACCATTATTATTATTTTTTTAATGGGAGGAGCCTCTTCTGTGGTGCCATTTTCTGTTTGATGGTACATCCAAAAGAGGATGAATATTCATGACTAATCCACTCTGCATCCTCCACCCTTGAAACACCCCCCACTCTGCCCTGCAGTGGAGGCAACACTTGGTAGTGGCACATGGCGAGACAGCTGTTGCAAACTAAGCCAGGCATCTGTGCAATGGCAGAGTACGTGGAGAGGCAAGACCAATGGAGCGAGCAATTAAGAGACACCAGATAGATCGAGATAAAGAGGGCTGAGAAGGAAAAAAAACAGTTAGAAATGGGAAAGATAGATCTGTAGAAAAGGAGTGAAGGTTGAATTGAACGGGCAGCGGTTAGAGGCATTCAGGTAGGTGGGCCAAGCAGACAGAAGGAAGTGAGTGGTGGCAGGGTCATCTGGGTGAAAAGGAAGGGGACAAGCCAGGGGGAGGGAATTGGGCACTGATGGGAGGGTCTGTCTGGCGATGTGGAGGAACAGACAGATTGAAAGAACATTAGGAAGAGGAGTGAATGAAAGAAAAGTGTGACAGAGAGGACAGTTGGAGGGGTATTGGACATGAGTGACAAAAACTTGAAGAGCATAGAAACACACTTGTCTGGAATACTTTGACTCCAATTCCAAAAAAGTGACATTGTTTTAGGAAATGTAAATATGAGAAGATGTGATTTGCAAATCATTGAACTTTCATTGGAATCTTAAAATTCTGATACACTAAGTGATTAATTCTGAGATGATTAATTGGAGAGGATTTTTAATTTTTTTCATCTGTCAGAGTTTTAGACTCGCCAATCATAGCATGATCAGAATTGTTTTACAATACCTCCTTGAAATTCAGTGTCAGAACTTATATATTTATGTATATGTATATATATATACATGTGTGTGTGTGTGTGTGTGTTTGTATAATATGTATTGTTTTAATTGAAATTTGACACATTAACCTGGAAGTGGATGCTTTTTTTTCTGAGTGAAGGAAAACAGGTGTAGGAGGGTCTCTGTTAATGGCATAAACACAGTTACCACTGCTGTAATCACCACAAGTGTGAGTTATTATAATAAACAGTACTTGGTTATTTGCCAATTCATGTTGTGTCATTTGCTGCTGGTGCAGCATGCTGCTACAAGAGACCTAACTGATTATGGGGAGAGCATTAACATAAGTAGCCTCCTCGCACTGTTTGAACCGTTTTTAAAGCCTTACATGGGTTGGCACGTTTCTTAGAGAGCTGTTCTGATAAACCACTTTTTTTTAGTAAACCAGTAAACCATCCTATAAGATGCTCTATAATGAGACAAATCACTCAGAGTAGAAGAATCAATCCTAACATAACATAACATAACATAACATAACATAACATAACATAACATAAATTTGTACTTAATTCCCAAAAGAACATAAGAACACATCAGATGTTGAAACTGAGACATTTAACCTTTTCACAAAAATATTAGGTCATTTTGACTTTGACTGACAAACTCCAGTCTTCAAAGGCCACTGTCTTGCATATCTTAGATTTTTCCCTGAATGGATCATGAACAAGCTTGTGCAGACCTGGATGACAAGCTGATTTTGCTCCATTTATATGAATCAGGTGTGCTGAAGCAGGGAAACATCAAAGACATGCAGGACAGCGGTCCTTGAGGAATGCAGTTTGAGACCCACGGCATCGAGGATTGAAGGCAACGTATACTCCCATCTAGGCAACGGCTCTTTCAGGGAATGCCTTGCATATTTGAGCAAGACGATGCTAAACCACAGACTGTATCCATCACAACGGCATGGCTTCACAGGAGAAGACACTTTTCACCAATAGAAAGCATTTGGCGCATCATAAAACTAACAACTGTTGAGCAGCTAGAATCCTGCATCAGACATGAATGGGACGACAATCTTCTTCTAAAACTCCAGAAACTGGTCTCCTCTTCTAAAGTACGTTTACAGACAGTTGTTAAAAGAAAAGGGGATTCTATACAATGGTAAACATTACCCTGTTCCAACTTTTTTCAGATGTATTGCTGTAAAATGAGTTGATATTTTCTATAAAATGGTAAAATGTCTCAGTTTCAACATCTCCATTGTTTGCTGTTGTATTTCAAATAAAATATGTATTTATGAGATGTGAAAATCATTGCATTGTTATGCATTGTTTATAGTTTAGACAGCTGACTTTATAAATGCACCCCCGTCTCCCCTTAAAAAGTAAAACCACTAGATTTTGATTATGATTTAACTTTGATGTCTATCAACTAGTAAGTGTATTATTGAAAAGGAAAAGAAAATGCAATTCCTACACTTATAGTGTGGACAGTTCCCGGCTAGCTAACTGAGAGAGTAGGCGCGTTGGCCTAAGCTGTTATTAGCATATTAGATTTTCATTCTATGCAGAAGAAAAAAGAAAAGTAAAGTCATATCCAAACCATTTTATTCCATGACAGTTTTTTTTTTGTCTAAAATAAACCAAACAAACTTTTGAGTATAAATGACATAAACACTGGTGAGGTTTTAGGGAATTAATAACAGGAGAAGAGCAGGTTTGGGTGCTGTGGAAGACGTTCTGACTTCATCCAGTGAAAAGAACAAATGTCATCCATCTTCCTAACATCACACATCATGAAAGTTCTGGAGGGACTCACCTAAATAAGAAAAACAAAACCTTCCAGGACCCACTGATGTTTGCTTACTGTCATGGGGTTGGAGTTGAAGACGCCATCAGACACCTGCTTCAGTGAACACACAGTCATCTGGACGAAGCGGGGAGCACTGCGAGGATTAAGCTCCAGTGGTTTTCACACTATTTAGCCTCTATTACTTTGTAAAAAAAACAACAACTCATAAACATGCAGGTGGATGCCTCCAGAAACGCCGGTATTACCTGACAAACGGCACAGTTTGTGTCTCACTGGATGCTCAGCAGGACTGGAGTATCACAGAGAAATGTATTCTCATCATGTCTGGTGGACCACTTTGTGTTAGTTTTATTTGAAGTTTTAGTGAATTGAATTTAACTGAACTGAATTGAAAAGTACCCTCTGAGAACGTCCCACTTTAGAGCCACTGTTTGGTTTGACTGCTTTGGTCTAATGTGACAATGTAGTGATGGGTTTTCACTCCAGACCATATAAATTACTTTGTGATTTTTAATTTGCATCCGTTTTGGATTACATAAACCTTTCATAAGAATTATACTACACAAGCAGTGGTTAGGACTGGGCGGACTGTACCACAAACTGTCAAGCAAGACAGTATACCACTCAATATGACCCCAAGAACTTATATTTTTAATGTTGTTTTTAACGTTGTGATTAATCACAATTAATCGTAAAAATAAAATTAGTGTTAGAAAAGGAATTAGAGTTACAAGTGAAACAATGCATTGTAAGACTATGTTAATTAATACATTGTTAAAAGTTGGAATATTGTTGCCAAACAAATATATATTACATGTTTTTTTTCCTTTTCTGAGAATGGGCTCAACACGTCTGTGTGTTCTGGTTCAGAATTTAAAAGCAAACAAATATGTCATCAAGGGGAGGCAAGGAGGAAACCGAATTCAAATGTAATGGAAACACAAAACTTATATTCATGAAGTGTTACACTATAGCCAGAAAGCTGTGACTATAGCAGTATTTTAACAATATATCCCTTTAAATATTGCCCACTGGAACTTGGGTTTTGCTTTCTTGATTCCAATTCTGTTGATTGTTTTGTATTGTAGTCCAGTCCAGTCTATCTTTTTGATTTGCCTTTTCTGTTACTGTTGTGCCCCACATGTTCACTAGTTGTCTTAACAGCACTTTATGAATAAACTTGATTTGTTTTGAAACATCTCAGCACCTCCAGGCTTTGTGTATCACAGATCTGAGACACTGCATGTACACAGACGGAGGGAATGTTCCTTTGCCAGCCATGCCCAGTCTGTGCCCCTCTCCATGCCCCCGTAGCACCCTACAACCCCTCCTCCCTGCTCTCCATCTTCTGCATCCCTGCATGGGGCCCCAGTGCTGGCTGCCATCCCTCCCCATCTCCCTCTATGTCTCTCCCTTCCTCCCCACTCCCCCTTCCTCACTCTGTACCCACCCAGGCAGAGGGCCTAGCTCTGCCCTACATAGCAGCAAGCGCAGCAGGCTGGCTCTGAGAGGAACCCTCGGGTTTACAAACTGTGTCAGGCCTCGAGACACTTCTGTGATCAACACCAACCGCCACATGAGAAGAAATAATAACACAACTGCTACCCAGAGACTGGCGTGATTGATGTTGTCAATATGTGAAATCTGGAATAAATTAACTCTCTGATATGATCCAAACTATGAATATTTGTGGAAAAGAAATCTGAGGGTCAAAAGCACAGAAGGCAGCGAATGCAATAGCTATAGCATCTGCTTTTACAATGAACGCAAGTTGAACACAGATGAGCTGCTTTGCAATTAAATAGTAATTTCAAGTCAAGAAGCGAATGCATCATACTGCTCATAAAGTCTGAAACTGCAAACGAGGTACAGAAATAGGACTGCTCAATTGGGGGGCATTTCCATGTTGCCTGAAAAGTATATCATGGCCTTAATAACATTCTGAATCATTTCCTCTGGTGGAAAAACAGGTTTTAATTAAAACTCTTGTCCTTTGAGATAAGCCCCAGATATCTTTGATGGAGTCAATCACCCAAATGATCTTGTGATTATAATTTAAAAAGAGAAACTAAGTGTATTTAGTAGGTGAAGCAGGAAAGCAGCTCTGATTCTACAGAAATATAGTAGAAATATACTAATTGTATATAAACAGCATAATTTAATTCAGATTTGCACAAATACACATAATATGGTTTTAAGGTGAGTGCATGACAATTACAGCAGGAAGGCTTTATTTGTCTTCTCCTTAAGCCTTCAGTGCCAAACATCTTCAATATACTCACAGCAAGTGGCTGAATGCACGTTTAATGTCTTGTACAGCAACATGCAGCGTGCACATGGAAACAACATGGAAAATTAACAGTAAATTGTGCTCTGTGGCAGAGAGATATTTTATCTAACATGAGAGGAGTTAATGGAAAAATGCCATAAAAATGGAAACAGACAGAGATGGACTGATCATGACAGAAATAGGGAGAGACAGGGAGCATCCATCCTACCATCCACCATGACCTGGCAGAGAAGTCATAACACAGCTGCCACCTGAGCCCAGGGTCATTCTGCCTCTCCCACGCCATTCCACACACTGCCACGCTGTCTCTCCCAAGCCAGGATCCTCTTCGTGGGGCTGAATAAATATACCAATATATAAAACACAGTCAAATAGGGGAAATAAAAGGATGGAGTCACCAATCAACAGCTTCGTGGTACCAGGATGCTGCTGCGGCATGAGTGATAGAGATTATGTGTATGTGTGGGTATATACTGTTTGTATGCTCTGGTGTGTGTGTTTGGAGGGAGAAGGGGCACAGACACAGAAATGCCACGGAGACCCTTTCCAAGCAGCTGTGCCTCTCACTTCGCCAGCCCAACTGCTCCTGCTGCCATGTGCAGGATTTTTGAAACACCAACCCCACACCAAATACCGAGGTTTATGCTCAAATAAACACGGACGGGCTTGCACATGTGTGCTGTGGACGTATGTCCGAAGTACAGCATCTTTATATATAAGAATGTTTGAGACACATGGTCAGTCAAAAACAACAAACTCTACCTGGTATGGTCTGCACTGATATACATGCTCCAGGAGGTCCTGGGCCAAGCTTAGATGTCTGAGCCAGGCTACTGAAGGGCCTCCATTGGACGCTCAGTGTAGCAGGTTGAAGCTGAAACCGATGCTTTTGATATGTTTGCTTTAATTTGCTTCTGATGTAGCATATTTACTAGTTAAATTGCTGACACCCACTTCAGTACAACACTGGATTGAGATGTTCAAAAAAACAAACTTAAATGAACAAATCTCATTACATCTCGTGTTATCATCCTCGAGTGACTTCTGGATTAACTGAGAGGGATCAATTGCTCAGACGGATTTCCACAAAAAATGGGTGCAGTTTTAGCCTCTGATGAAATGTTATAGGACAATACATACAATTTATTTTCAGTACAATGAAAGAGATTAAAAAACAAAAACAAAAAAAACAACTATGTATAATTCTTTGCTATGTGCTCGTTGTTTTTCTTTATCAGTTTAATTCCACCCTGAAGAGACATCTTTTACTGTGGCTCCATCTCCAAAAAATATTGCAGTTTATTCTGTCCTTTGAAAAGACTTAAAACCCTTCAACAAATAGTTTTCAGCAACACTCACATCACCAAATCCAATGTTTCTCTTCTCCTCGCTGTTTGCATATAAACCAGATGGAAATCTGTTGCTGATGAACAGAGTAAAAACAAATGAAAGTCATTTTCTTCTGTGGTATAAACAGTTAGTCATTTCACATGAGGACAGCATTATTGTGGATTTTATTTAGTCATGCCTATCATAGAAAATAAAAAGCAACATCTGAGAGGAAAATTGGGATTGCCCCATTGTTTAAATTCTGGGCTCAGTCCAATGAAACGGCGGATTTTATCTGATCCATTGTATCTGTTTGATCAGTGCGCCTGTCTATTCCTGTTTACTTGCTAACATATGATGTTGTCTCTGTGATTGTCTCATTCTGCCTCTGTCTGCACTCTTGGACTTTCTACCTGCTTGCCCCCCCTCCTTTCTACTTTCTTTATGTGTAGGTTAATTAACAGTCACTGACAACTTGTGAAAGAGATTACCATTAACATCAACTGTACTTCCAAATGATGATCCCGCTGTGAGTGTTTGTCTCTGTCTCCCTGTTTTACAAGTGTAGTGGGTGGCTGCAGTGAAAGAGGGGAAGGAAATGTGGGACGAGTGGCAATTACAGGGCCAGTTATGGTGCCACAGCTCGCTTGACAGGCCACACTTGGAATGAATCCCCATTTTAAGGCAATTTAAATGCACTGGATGGGGCTCTATTGTATGACCCCACCTCTCTGCCCCCCTCTCTATCCATCATGCGCTTTCAGTCATGATTCACCCCTGTTTTTTTATTTTTTTTTATTTTGCTGAGGCAAGACTTAAGAGCACAGAGAATGGGCTTGTAGTCCCTCATGGACCCACTCACGTACCAAGGTGCTTACACTAGTGCACAGACAACTCTTGATTTTCCATAAGAAGTGCTTAAATTGGTGTCTTTCTGCCAACAGAGTGATGCTCAACCCTCTTCGGAGCTTTTATGCCCATGGCTCCTGTGCATCTGCAGAAAGGCCAGTATTATATAACTGCACCAGATTCCCTCCTGCATGCTCAGCCCTACAGGTCAACAGCTCACACTGAATAGCCACTGATCATTTCTAGAGGAGTGCACCACTTAGAAAAGTTTCTAATAGAAGAGTTTGTTTAAACATGCACCACACTCCTAGAAGTCCTCTAACTCTTGGGTTCCAGCTGAACAGATTTCATGCGCGTCATTAAGTCTGTGTTCCAGAGAAGTTACACAGAGTCAGAGCCCACTGTGAATTTCTAATCATCCAGCACAATTTTTCCTCTCAAGGCTAAATTTGTGTTTGGACGACAGGATACACTAAAACTTCAACGTTTACACTCTTCCCCCTGCTCTCCCTCACACTCACTCCCATCGTAATTTGTCTGCCCACTGGTTTCACTTATTAAGTTTCAAAAGGTTTCTGGGCAACGTGGTTTGAGAAAGGGAGAAAGAAAAAAAAAAAGAACCATGGCATTTTTTTGGCACATTGCTCTGCCTGTCTTGCCCAGAATGAGGAGGTTACCATGGCATCAGTGGGCACCTCATAAAGCAGACCATTGTTGGTGCCTGTGTCTGTGTGTATGTGCATGTGTGTGTACCACATTGAGTTGCATGGCAACAACCTCTGGGCACCACCAGCACAAGCAAGCGGCTCGAATCTTCACGGAGAAGTGCCATCCTGCGGCCCAACATAAACATAAGCCTTCCTCCTTCTTCTCATTTGGTTACATTTTGATTTTTTTTTCTTTAACTGGTCTTTATCAGTCTCATATTTCCTCGTGAACACACACTCTTCCCCACTGTGGCTGTAAGTCCATAAGCCATAAGAAATATCCTGTAATTGTTACTCAGCTCATGATTAATCATCATTCAACACAAAAGAAAAATACTCTCATAGACTTGCATATCAGGAATAATCTGAAACATGTTTGTTGTTTTAGTTTTGTTTAGTTTTTCCTTTTTATATGTACACTGGTGTGAGCAGATTGTTATTACAGATGGAAAACTATTAAGAAACTTTCAAATGTGCCCATAGTCTAAAACAACCTGAATGTGAAGGAAAAAAAAAATCTCTATATTTTTTTTGTCTTTTCTGGTCAGATTCATTTGCCTAGACAGGGTACAATACAGGTCTATTTGTGTTGTAATTGTTTCAATTTCAAATGATCCAAAATATTTAGTTACCACTTGCGAAAAAGTCTGGATACAATTTGTGGTTCCCTTGGAAAAAAAAGTGAGAGGAGGGTTACAAAAGAGCTATATTCACCTTATGAAAGTTTGGGTGAGACTTGAAAACCTTTGGCAGGTGTGTGTTCAGCCTTTTTCTTTTAGTGGAAGCCTGTGTGTGTGTGTGTTTGTATGTGTGTGTGTTATGAGATTTAGTGAGGGGGGAGAAGGCAGAACGGACGAGTGGGACGTGTGTCCTCTGGCACACTCTACCGGCTGTTTGGAGAACTGCAGGTTGGTCATTTTGTAATTTAAGAATTAATTTAGAAGGTTTTCAAAAAATCGCACACAAGTTTATTAACAACACACATTATAAAGTCTGGGTCATAGTTAGCAAATGCATAAATAAAGGTAAGATTTGGGAATCCCTGATGCTGATGTGAATAAATTGTTGAACTGTGACTTCAGAGTTCAAAGAAATAAAAAACAAATCCAAATTTAACACATGTTAATTCACAACTACTTTGGAACCCCAAATAATGTACATTAAAAGGGTAATTTCAGGTCAGTGTGTTTGATCATACTCTTTCAAAGTAGAAAGGAGTTGTAAACATCTAAATACTGCAGCTATCATGGTCAAGTCATAATCATTCAAAACCTGTATTTTCTTTCTTTCTTAACAGTATAAGCTGTTGGTGCATTCCTTAACATGCCTGATCATTTTCCCCTAGGATGTTTGGGGATTCTGTTTTAGTACACTAATTTCCTCTCTTCTATACCTCATTTCTGAGCCGTACATCTTGCAAATGTGACATGAAAATAAGGCCAACCTGTAACAGGAAGTCCACCTATAATGTAACACAATGTAGGCATTTTTTAAAAATTTCATTTATTTTTATTAGAATCGTTTGTGTGCTACATTTAGAGAAGACTGATCACTTGAGCTGTCTGGACTCATTAGCTGTAATTAAATATGTGAGCTGATATTCATTAACTGTTACCTGATGAAATCATGGTCAAATTAAAGGCATATATTAAAGATAAATGTAGCATTAATTCATTTAATGTCCTTACTGCAAACTACAATTACAATCAAAACATCACTGATGCTGATTGGACCATTTTAGGACAATAAAACATTTTATTAACTGGTAAAGTCACATTAACCTGAATTCAGTATTGAACTTTTATTTTAAAAGTGCATAAATGTGGTAAAACATGTGGGGTAGTATAATGTTATCACAACGTAACTGACATGCACTGTATTAGTGTGGATCTTAAGTTATTTTTGCAACAGGTGAACTTTGTTCAGGTTTTATATATATATATACATAAAATTACATATACTTAAAAGTAAATGTTTTTATACATTATGAAAAGCACTTGGAATCCAAACTGCATAAATGTCCATTTGACTTTCACAGAAAGTTGTGTATATGTACATGTATATATAGATATATATTTCTATCTATATATACACATACCTATATATTAATAAGCCCATATAAACCTTTGGCATTAATGTAAAACACTATGATTGGTTGTAACTGGCCTAAAATGTGTAAAAACACCAGAAGGGTCTTGTGGATGGGAGTGACCTAAGAGGGTTCAAAGTGACTGCAACTTATATATGCAGCCACCTGGAACAGCGTTCCTCTCTTGCCAAACACATGCCATCTTTAGCCTGGCCTGGCAGATCTGACTGCCTATGTACATGCATATCTGTGTGTTAGAGTGCGTTGTTCATCCTGTCACCATTGTGCATGTTTGGTCCTTGCTGTTGTTGAGCATGTGGCCCACAGATTAACGCTTTAAATGAGTTCTCTCCTGTTCTGAATGCCCCCACTGTTTGCTTACAAGGCCTGGGTGAGATGGCGTGGAAGGATTTGAGAGGGTTTTTGTGCCTTCTCCTGTTCACTGAGGGGCATCCTATTATGACTGAGAAGCTAGGGAGGGCATTGTCACAAAGGGTTAAAACCTGAGTGTCTTTTTTTGGCATGATATGCAAAGATGGCTTCTTTTTTTTCCGAAAAAAAAAAAAAAAAGAGAGACATGTGCACAACAGTTCCAAACAGATTTTGGTTTAAGACAGGTGCCAGCTCTGCCATCTGCTTTCAGTTTTACCTCCCTCACTGTCTGCTTTCAGCCGATCCTCTTCTCCCTGCACTTCCATTTCATCTATCTTTCTCTCCTCTTTCTGCCAATCAGTTTGGTTTGATACCCTCCCCATCATGTGCAGGCACCAGTCAGGTATACTGAATAAATTAAATGTGATGAAGATTAGCTTAAATGGACATGTATCCATTTCATTTCAGCATCTATGGAAAATATATGAATATATTTGAGCCAGCTGTAATAAATTGTTGTATAAAACAGCATCAGGAGATACAATCAGGGACTGCATCTAAATAATGTATGGGACACAAATGAACAAAATAGGTGAACCAGCTACTACATTATTTACCTCATCTTCATTTCTTCGCTGTGTTTATCTTATATATACCATATTTCTGGTTAATTTTAGGCATTCCTTTCTCAGATGAAATAAAAGAGGTAACTGGTCATAAATACGTATTTGGCCTTAATAAGCACCATACACTCACTTTCTTCCTCTTTTTTATGGTCACTATTGTCCTGCGATATCAAGGTATGTGTATTGCTGGATTTACATGTTAAGAGGAGTTCACATGGAAATTCTACATATATATATGATAAACTGTAGGATGCAACCTTCTCGCCCTACTCTTTTTTGTCCAGGCCTTTGCTGAACAAGTCTACTCTGCACAGATCTAGGATGTTCAACCCCAGGCTCTTTACTTGCATGGAATAAAACAAGTGAAGCAAATGCAGCCACTGAGAACAGCACAGTCCTCCTTAACAACGTTTAGTTTCCTCTTGTTCCATCATATTGTGCCTTGCAGAATTTCACATGCAACTCTGTCATCCTCTTGAAGCTCAGGGAACTGAGATGGTCTGTCTTCAACATGTTCAAAACACACCGATGATGCAGGTGCTGCTTAACTTCAATAATATGAAATAAAATAAAATAAAACAAAATAAAATACTACTGTACAAGACCACAAGATATTTGAAATGTCAAATCCCCAAGAATAAATTGTAAACAAGTAAACGGGTAGATGAGATGAGATGGAATGGAAAAAAAAATCACTTCCAACATATTAGAAATGTTTTGTTGCAGGTAAGGTGCTTCATGATTCATTAACTTTGCATAAGATCAAGTTACTGTTCCTAATAATTTGCAGTATCTTTAAAACTTCCTGTTCCAAAAGCCAGTTGTGGAAACATCTGGAACTTTAAAAATGCTCTTCCGTGATACAAATGTGCTTTTATATATAAAGCATTGTCTACGTTTTGGTGATCTCCTGCTCAGCTCATTGAGAATTCCCAAATCCTTGGAAAAAAAAGGGAAAAAAGGAAGAAAAATGGATTCAATTTGAATTCAAATGTGGCTCTCTCTCTCACTTTTTTTTTGGGAAAAGATGCAATTATGTAAAAAAAAAAAATCAACTTTAATCACCAACTAGATGACTTATGAAAATACATAAAAATGAAAACACATTTTTGGCTGCTCTCCCTGCAGCTCCCCATGAGAAAAGAGGCCAAGCTTCATTTAAAGTGTGGCGCCTGAGCCGTGTCGCTGGGTTCAGAAATGTGGGGTTGAAACCTGGTGGTTTCTTCCTGGAATGCAGCCACTGTTAATGAACCCATTAGGACAAAGGTAAGTTCTAGATGAGCAGAAAGAAAAGCAAACAAGCAGCTAAAAGTAGGAATCTTGTACTTCAATAAAAACTTTAACCTGACTGTAAAGAGTTTTTTCCATTTGATTTCATTTTATTTATTTATTTGCTTTTTTTTTTTTTAGGAGGAGGGGGGGTAGTCGCGTAGCACACAAATGCTCTGTTTGAAAGACAGGCCCCTTTATCAAGCACCAGACTGCTACTGAATGAGGGTTTTTATTTTCTTTCCTCTGTTAAATTTCTATGCCTTAGGTGCAAGCCATGTGTTTTGGGATTTTTTTTTTTTTCTTGGGGGGGGGGTCTTTTTTTTTCCACAGGATGCAGTGTGCAGCTGTCCAAAACATATACCTTTCAGAGAAAGATTGAAAGAGAGAGGAGAAAAGAAACACAAGTTAAGTAAAGTCAATACCTATATGCTCGACAATAATATCTCTGTAACAATTAATTCCTGGGCCGTTTCTGTGTTACAACTTCAACTGCAAATGGGTTTTCACTTTCACACTTCAGTGAAATCCTGCCTGTGAGTTTGGCCCACAACCGTCCAGCGTGTGTGTGTGAATTCATTAGTGTGTCAGATCGAGCCTGTTGTGCCAGGCAGCCGGGCAGCAGCGGTAGAACTCTGTGTGGTCAGGGCACAGTGTGTCCTCTCAGCTGCTGTTTTGAATTCACAGCTAACTTGACAGCAGCATCCTCGCTCATTCAGTGCAGCAGATGGCAGTGAGCTCGCTGCCTCCATGTGCAGATTTTTTTTCCTGTTTCTTTTGGAGAGGCAGCTGTGGTAGGCTGCCCAAGTTTTGCCCGCTGTTGCGTCCAGGTTCACGAGCAGGAAGCAAAGATGAGAACAACTGAACTGAAACTCTGGACTCTAAATGGGATCAGAGAATGGACAAAAAGGGATGTTCCAGTCAAGGCTTGCAAAAAAAAAATAAAAATCTCCCATATCATCTCTGGAGGCTGCAGCCTGTTACATCTGAGATTAATCCTTGAGATTATATCCCTGCATGGTAGACAATGAGCATATTGTTGTGATCTTGTTGCTGTAATCCAGCTCAGCACCATATGCAATAGACAACAGTGCTCTCCAGAGAGCTGTAGCGCTGAACAAAAGATTGCCCAGCTTTGGAAACACAGTCTGCCTGCTGTGGGTTATCTCTGTGTGAAAATACTCAACTAGAATCCATCATGCAACATCCCTGGTGTGTTGAAGAAAATACAAGTAAACATCTCTGTCAATCTGCATTTTGTTCATTTTTATTCAGGATTAGCTACAAATATCTTAATATACAGTTGTTTAAATCTTCTGTGATTTCAATTTAAGTCATAACCTCAAATGGAACGATGAAGTGAAAGATTAAAAATGATGACGGGCCAAGGCCGTCTGCTTTGAGGTAAAATCAGACAGAGGGAAGAAGAAATCTCGATATGCCAAAGTATTTGAGAAAGAAAATGGCAGACTCAGGCTAAATTTTCAGGCAGTTTGCCTATGAGATGTCATGTTAGCCAGACATGCTGGACAGGTGGGCTGCATTGCCCAAGGAGGAATCCTACTATTTAATGTGCTTCGGCAACCCAGCTGATTCACAACCAAACCATCAAGTCTAATAGGTTTTGTTTTGGTGAATCACTCCAGGTTTCTTTAATGAAAAAGCCAAACATACTGCTCTAACATTGGGTGACAAGGGCACCTTGGTTTTGCAGATGTTCCTGCAGATGACAGATGGTGCCGGCGCAGCTAAGGGAGCAACGGGAACGATGCATGCGCCAGGCTGGTGCCACAAAAAAAAAAAACCACTCCTTCTTTTCAAATTTCCTCTCTGTACCCCATTTCCAAAATATCCAAAATCAGGGAAGTTTACGATGTGTGTGAATTTTTAAAATTTGAATATACACACACAATAAATCAGCACTTAGGACAGGCTTCAAAGTTCTACGATGCACTGCTAAAAAAAAATTGTGGGTGCATTGCATCCTTGGTTTGGTGACAGATTTTATCTTTCTTGTAATTTTGGCACCCAAATTAAATGATATACAGCACTATTGTGTAGACAGGACCCAGCCAGCAAAACCCATTGTTGTTATTTCTGGATGTAAAAACAATGGGTTGTTGATTGCAAATGATTTTATCAGATGCTGTCAGAGAAAAGAAAAAAAGTCTCCAGCTGGGGTTTTATTGATGCTGCCCACGTTTTGAAACAAGAACCCTTCATGTAAGTAAAATGTGTACATGACATCCACCTACACAATACTGTGCTGAAAGACTGAGTATGAAATTTCATGTCCTAGACCAAAGGTCAGCACCATTGCCATATGATGATGATTGATGAGCAAATACACATGAGAAACAGCTGTCTCATGTTGCACCGGCTGTAATAACTATAGTACAATAAGAAAATCTCTTTTTTTTAAGCAAAGCACACATTGGTGGTTAGATTTATTCTGTTGTATTCTTTGAGTCCCTTGAATTTCAGGCACAGAAAAAAATGAAGGAACACTGGAAAACCTCAGTACTGTTATAGCATTGAAAATGGCAAAGAAAAAAAGGCTTTAACATAGTGAAAATAAAAATGGATCCAGATGCAGTTTTTGGCATCCTTTGAATTTGAAATATGCCCACAAATTTCACAGATGTAATGCATTTATGATGTTTCTAGGAGGTGGCGCAAAGACAAAAGGCAATGAGAGCAGTGCAGTTTGCAGATGTAAACACCATGCAAGAGATATACGGAGCTTCAGGCTGGAGTGGAGCAGTATACACTGGTCATAGAGCCAAGTCCAGACACAACAAAGATCGAGGAGAATATCACTAATGAAAGGGAAAACAAATGAGTGGAGACTAAAGTTTTCTTTATAGCAAACAAAATGAAACCTAAAGATCACCGCATCTGAGAATGATGAAATCACAAGATTATCCAGAGATTTCAAAGCTAAATTTCTTAACCAGTAATGGAAAATTACCTCTAGGGTTAATGTATTTCATCAGGAAAATTAAGCACAAAAAGATTATTGTAAAATATGATATGAACTGCTTTAAGAAAGCCAATGCTGAGAGAAACTATTTCTGATTTAACAGCCACAATACATAGGTGACTTGCATAAAATATCAGCAGGTGAGTGCAAGAAGCTTCTAAATATCCAGGAGAAATGTATAGAAGCGTTGTTATTGCAGAAGATATTGCAGGTAAATATTAGTGAAAGACCTTTTATTAAAATAGTGTGATTCTTATAGAATTGATTATTTATTCATATGTGTTGTGATATTTTGAAATTTCAATGACTTCATTTCAGGACTGTCAGTGATTTTGAGCAGCACAGTAACCCTTCTTGGGTATCAAGCTTAGATACTCAGTCAACTCAGTGGACACATCATTAAAATATTTTGTATAACTCAGTAGTTAACAGCTGTGCTGTGAGATTGTGTCAATACAGCCAACGAGCAGCATTTAATCCAGTAATACTCTCAATCTTTTAATTTTGCCAAAGAAAAACAAAAATCTTCCCTTTTTGTTGAAAAGCATCTTCTTTTCCCAGTTCAAAAATTCAAAGCTTGATGGTGTCTGAAGTTGAAGTTACAGGCTGATGAATGTTTTTTATTGGCATGCTGGTCTTTGCTGAAGAAGCTCTGTTGTGCCCAGAACTTCATTCTTTTGCTAAGTGAAGTGGAAGTCTCTAAAGGTGGCTCTGAAAAAGAGATGAAACTGTCAGACTACATCTAATTGCTCTTCAAGGGGTCAGTATTCTGGTAATTTGGCATCACATTTAGTGCCTCTGGGAGGAGATTTCATGGAAATTACCGACATTTACAACAATGCCAACTGTAAGTGCAAACCATAATGGTCTTGTTGATAGCAGCAGCACTAAGAGTCTAACTAAATCAGTGGAGAAAGCTTAGTGATTAGATCATTTGGTGGCAGGGAGCAGAATGAAGCATCAATGTGGCACTTTTGTGCCAGATAATTTCAACAATACTGCTGCATTAGTGTAATGTAAGATAATCACACTTCAGATCAAAAGAGATCTAACAGTAAAAAGAAAGACGATTTTAGCATCCACTTTTCCTGCAGACAGATTACAAGGTCTGAAACCTCAGGACTGTACGCTGAGAATGAGAACAGGTAGAGCTGATAATTACCCCCATTCATCTTCACTGGACCCCAGCTTTTATGAGGGTGGATCTGAGCACGATTTCACATTTGATGAATCTCCCTTTAAATTAGCAGTCACCAGTGGATCAGAAGCCTCCATTACTCCGTATACTAACATTCATCATCTCATTAGGACCCCGAGCTGGGCTGTAAAAGCCTAAGGACCCCCAAAGAGAAAGGAGCAACGATGAGCTTCATCATAACTTAACATTTCGGGAATGTTATCATTACTGTTTACAAATTTCTCAAATCAGACACATACACATTTTTCATCAACCACAATCTGTTCATGTCCCATAGCTGTTTTATCATTCATCAAAAAGAAAACCATAATACGTTATGGGTGGAGAATGCCACAGTTGTTTACTACCGTGGGAATCTGGTGCCATTACAGACCAAGAACAAATGCCAAATTCTTATGTAAACCCTCTGTGTGTATATGTTTACAGGGGTGTTTTTGCTCCTCTGGTGTTTACATGACCATGAGATATAAAGATTTGTGATGCAAGATAATTTTGTCAAAATGTTACAACCACTATGTGGCAGGAAAAGCATTGGCAACAGAGGACATCCAGCTTGCCATTTGTGCTGCACTCTTTGCTGCAAAGTGAGCAGAAATAAAAGCTCTCTGGTGGTTATACTGGTTCACTACCCTTGCCTCACCATCACCTCCATGTCCAGGTGGAAAAATCTCTTGAAAAGCCACAGGCACCCCGTGCATTTTTTATTTATTTATTTTTCAGTCTCAGTGGGTTTATGCAGCAGGGCAATATGATTCCCCCAGCTCAATACCCACTCCCCACGCACCAAAATCATCCTTGAATGTAAAAGTGCTTTTCCTGCAGACACATTATGAGCCCTGAAACCTCGGGACTCTACAGTTCTCCACTACATTATCATAAAATTCTCTGCTGCACTGAAAGCTTTAAACCTTTCTCTGCCCTTCGCTTTCTCTAATGCAGGTCAGTTATAAATTAAACCAGGAAATTTTAACTGGACTAACATGATTTGTGTATATGTGTGTGTGTGTGTGTGTTCATTGAGTGGTGCACCATTTAAAGGTCTACTGTCCAAGAAGAAGACATAGAGCAAAACCCAAGGTTTTTTTGAACAGAAGATTGAGTTTTTTGAGTTTACGACCCTCGGAGCAGTCATGAGGCACGGTGGTGGTAATATCATAGTTTGGAGGAGCTTACACTTTTGATTCAGCAATAAATTTTGAATGGAAGCAAAATGTTCTTGATGATTATGTGAATTCATTTATCTGAGTGTTAAGGTTCAAGAGGAAGGGTGAATTTCAGTTGGATAATGATACTCACCTCACTGTCAAATCCACCAAGGAAAGACTCGAAAAGAAGAACTGGAGATTACAAAATGACCCAGCTACATTCCAGACTTGAAGAAATTGAAAATATTTTTGTGGATTTGGAATGGGCAGGGGAGGTAAGGGAACTGTGGAAGAGTGGTCTAAACTCCCAGCAAACTGCTTTTCAAGGCTTGTGGGTAAAATAAGTTCATATCTGAGCAAAAGGTTATTTCTGCTAAACAGAAAGAACGGTACAAGCATCTGAACCAAAAGCAATATTTGGCATCCATTGATATCTTTGTTTAATAAATTATTATTTAAAAAATAAACAACTAATTCTTGCACTTTTGTTCAACTGTATTTTAATCATCTTTGAGTCACTGTCTAAAATTTGATTTGATATTTGATTGAAGACAAAAATAAGTTTACAACTTTCATAGGATATGCTTTTTTTAAACATTACTTAATATCTGTCATTGAGAGGATTTTGGGTCACCCTTTTTGGACCTTCAAAATACTGGATTAAGACTTCATTTTTATGTTCGTCTTAGAATTTGTATTTGTGTAAGAGTAAAAACCATAAGTAAAAATACTGGTTCTTACACACGTAAAAAATATGCAATATGATATGCCTTTTTATATGGTGTTTGAAGAAAACAAAGAAAAAGGTCAAACTACAGTTTCCTGCACTGTATCTTCCTTGATTGTATAAACCAGAGTTATGCCGCTATACACTTGTAAAATCATGAACATCGATTTAATCAGTGCAGGATTTAATTGGTGCAATGAGGCAAAGGTCTCTGAAATGAGAGCACAACTCCTGAAAATTAAGAATGAATTTTGCATGTGATAATAAAAATCAAAGAGTGTTTGAAATTTAATTGGGTGCTCCACATAGTTGGAGACTGATGGGGTTTCAATTAAGGTGTTTGTAGTTTGTAGAAAAGAGGGTACTGCATCGCACTTAAGTATAAAATAGTTTAGGACATACATTTGGGTTAAATCTAATTATTTCCACTGTTACCCATTTTGATATTTCATATAAACCACAAAAACAAATTCAGGACAGGAAGTGCTGTTTTCCTCTCATGTGGGCAAGCAGAACTTGAATACAAACAAGAAATACCACTGGAATCATTGCTTTCTTGTATCTTATCACTGGTTTCCAATCTGATGCAGCCCTAGCAAACTGGTCATTTGTCTTCAGAATATGCAGTCTTGCATTCTGGGTTCTGACCAGCAATGGGAGCCAGAACTGCTCTGCTGGCCTGACACAATGTGTTTAATGAGTGCACCAAAAATATCTCAGCAGGTACACTGCACCACTGTAATTATCACACTCCAAATAAATGTACTGCTTTACACAAACAAAATGGATATGTTGACACAGCTTTCTGTTGTGTACACTAATTGAGTCAAAATTCAGGTGGTTATGTTCCATATAACTTCCTTAAACATCTCTCCTCACATATACTCAAAAATAAACATGTAATCTTGCCACTATCCCCGTATCGTCTAACTGTTAACAAGCCTATTTGCCTATGACTGACGCTGATGTGATCCCTAAAGCCCCAGGCTTGGCACCAAACTGCTCCTGAGCCAAATTAAGCTTCTGTCATGCCCACCCCCATCTTCAGAGTAGTGCTGCCCCTGCCATGGGAACTCTAAATCTTTAATGACGATGGAGAGCTCTGTGCGCTCCCATGATACAAAAGAACTGACATCTGTAAGTGCTGAACTCCAGAGCAACCCTATTTGTTCTAACTCCACTTCCTGAAAAGTATTCAAATTTATAGGGTGATGCGGAACAGAAGACCTGGGGAGATTAAAACAAACAAAAAAAATCTTTCTATCCAAGGTTTATCCCTGGTCTCAAAACTCTCAAATGTGTTAAAAGTGTCTCAGTTTTCTCTCTTGCTTCAGTGCCATTTAGCCCGCCCACTCACTCTTCCAAGCAAAATTGAGTATTCAACAATGTATTTAACCAAAAATCTATGGGACTCACAGGAAACGGGGGCAAATACAGAAATCTTAATTACACCAATTCCACTGTTTTGGAGGAGGGATATGTGAATAATTTATTGAAAATGGAAATAAAAAGAGTGAGTGCATAACAGGTAACCATTGGCAGTAATACATAAGAATATATTGTTGGAGCTCACACAGGACAAAATGACTAATGTACATGAAGAAAGGACAAGAGAAAGCTTAAAAGACAATAAAGTTAATAACATTTTTCCTGTGAAAATGTAGTGGACATGCTGAGAACTGAATTGGTAGTGTTTTACAACAAAGGCCACAGAATTTGCATATGAGTGTGGGTCCAGTGGAAATGCAGGAACTAGCCATTGATATATTGCTCTTCAACTGTTATCTTATTATGAACCCCTGATCAAATTTTATTAAATATCCATAAATCAGTTGATGTCTGCTTACATATAAAATAACAAGGAACAAATAAGGGACTAAACCAGTAAACCTCAGAAATACAAAAACACGCACACCTGCACAAATACAAAGATGCAGTCAGCAGTGAAACCAATATGATAATTTCCTTATACTTTCAATTTCTCAATATTTCAATTTACCTGTTGAGATTGGACTGATTGCAGCTTGCACTTTTTTATGTTAGCCAGATAATTAAACAGTTAACTTTTAACACAAAACATGCTGAAAACTAGTTAATAAAGCACAAAGAATGTGATATTAGATTTTATCATTGTTGTGATTATGAATAAATGACAAAAACAATGATAAAAGGCACAAAAAATATTTTTTTAAAAACCCAAGACAACAATTGTACAAGTCATGTGTGGCTTATTTGAGTTCTGGCTTTTCAGTCCTTTCATATTGAAATATTTCTGAACTGTTGGGAATTTTCTTTTCTTTTGCGTAATGATGTTCCAAAACATCCACAGATGTCCAAAAACTGTTATAAAATAAATAAAAAATAAAAAAATAATAAAGTTCAGGTCAGTTAAACTGTATTTTGTGTAATGTCTATTATAATACCCATTCTAGGTGCTTTTTAAAGACCCAGCACATCATCGCTGAGCAAAAATTAATGGTAAGAAATACTGGCAAGGAAAAAATCCCCTGGGGGAAACTTTTAAGTCAAACATTGACAAAGAAAAACTCCCTTTTAAGAAGGAAGAAACCTTCAGCAGAATCTGGCTCCTATAAGGACAAATTCATTGATTTTTGCTGACCAGGTTAGGGAAGAAAAGAGGAAGAAGAAATGACAGAAGGACAGAGAGGATGAAGGAAAGAGAGAGGCACAAATAGAAGGCAAAGGCAAAAATTACAGTGGACAAAATAGTAACATTTAACAAGATGGAAGACTAAGGGTTATATGTCCTACTGATGACTGATACGTTGTTAGTTAATCTATAGTTATAGTAATATAGTTAATGTATGTTAATGTACTAAAGAGACAGTTTAATGGACAAGTGTGTGGTCAGAGGGTCAGGTTAATGGAGTACATACTGTAGTTGATGATTCACAATACTAATAATTTAAGGAGGGTGTGGAAAGGAGGGTTGAGGGGCAGTATTCAGCAGATGATGCTGGTGTCAGTCTGCAGGGTAGACCTGTAGCAGCATAACTATGGTGATGGCTATGTTTGAAGATGAGTCTGCTCTGGCCTTGACTTTAACCATTCCAGCAACTGGAACTATGACTATTGACCCTAACACACACAGAATATAACACTTTCAAATAATTGCCTGTTTATTTATGTGAACAAAATATCACATATCATTAAAGTTACACAAAGTGCTTCGTGCTTTAACTAAATACTGTTATGTTTAGTTTGCCCTGAATGACTTCACCCTGTATGTCCCACTCCAGTCCAGTAGGAAGCGACATTGTTTCGTTCAGGTAGTTGCCAAGCAACAACAGTAACTAAAACAGACGAAGAAGAAAGCCTTGCGGATTCGTCTTGCGCAAAGATGGCGGCGTCCATCCTGTGCAAGAGGACAGCGGCGTTATGCATCAGAGGCATTTCTTCTTTAAAAGTTGTGCCTACAGTGAATTCTCCGGGTGGGTCTTTACTGCAGACAGCATGCTACAACCCGAAACCTCTAAAATTAAACCTCCGTGACCCTTATATTCCTGACAAGAACAGCGAGAAGACACCGGAGTGGCAAAAGACATCCCAGTACGACAAGAAGCTGTTCGGTCGGTACGGCTCCGCGTCGGGCGTCGACCCTGCCTCTCTCTGGCCCAGTCCAAAGGAGCTGGATAAAATTATTGCAGAAGAAAACGAGTGGTATCCTCCATTAGAGGTCATGCTGAGGAACATAGAGGCTAAAGACAGGGAAGAGACCGAAAAACGACTTGCGAAGTAAGTCATGTCACTCTGGTTATTCCGTTATTAAATAGTCCAGACATGAAAATACTGAGTTGCGTCTGTTTACGCTCCCTGTACTATGTAATGAAAAATGTATGCACATTTTTAATGTCCACTGTACTAGTGTTTTGTATATTTGAAAGCGTTGTTTGTACACATCTGTTTGAAAATCGTGTTAATAGTTTCTACACATAGTATACATATATTTATCCCACAAGTCCATCTGTGTCGTATGTTCACAGTACTTTTTTATATCCATTGTACATCCAGCTGTGTATTATCATGATGGTAGCATATACCCATCTGTACTGCCTTTACCTGCGCATAGAATTGCATGTTGTAGATACGGTATATCTAGCTCTTACTGCTGATTTCACCTCTGTTTAGATGTTAAACTACACTTTTTTTATCTGTACTTTTACATGTCTAAGTACAATGACATTTAGTCTTACTTAAACGAGATAAGACAACAGTTTTATTGCTGCAGTTCATGCTAATGAAAGTGATTTCATTTGTAAGCTTACAGTCTATAATTAAATTGGTTTTGTTGTCTCTTGTACAGTTTTGTAATGTCACATACACTCTCCGTCTTTAGCTTTGCCTGTGCAAACTTTTATATTGGAATTTTATACCAGAATTAGTATCTTATAGATCAAAATCTTTCACGCGGATGAGATCTTTAAAAAAAACATTCAAATGAATATAAACTGTCCACACATGCTATATATGTATATTTATAAAATACTTCACTAAAGTTGTGCCTTTAGTTCTTCAGATTCTGTGTTGAAAAAGCAGTCCAGTCAGTCGTAACTTGTAGAGTGGACAGCAATCATTGTTAACTTTTCTCTTTAATTTCAGAGAGAAACTTATCGCAGAAAAAATGGCAAAAATGTCCAAGATGGTTGCAGACTGGCGCAGAGAAAAGCGTGAAACCAAACAGAAGCTAAAGGAGGAAAAGGCCCGACGTGCAAGGCTCCTGGCTGAAGCCAGAGAGCGTTTTGGTTATGCAGTGGACCCCCGCAGCCCCAAGTTCTTGGAAATGGTCGCAGAAATGGAGAAAGAAGAGAAGAAGAAAAGAAAATTACTCAAACAGAGAAAGAAAGAGGAGCAGTTGGCTGCCCCATTTACACCTCCTGCTGCCCCGTCGTAGTCCTGGATGGAATTGTTTTAGACGTACACAGTTGCCAGTTATGTCTCTACAGCAGTCCTACAATTTTAGCCTCTTGAAAGCCTTGTTATTTAGTGTGGTTGAACACATTAGAAAGCTGATGATTTATTGTTTATTGCAGTGGCTGCAGCTTCTGCTGCTGGGATTATGTTGACTCATTGATAGCTCATTTTAGTGAGACATGGGTACATGACAAATACATCTGAATAAAAGTTAAGTCTACTTTTAACACCACTGTAAACTGTGTATTGTTCCTTCGTGATGTAATTATAGCTGCGCTGAACTGAACATTAATCAAGGGGATTTATTGCAGGGCTGTTGTATTTGACTGCGTTTTCTTTCAGTATATCTATTGAACTTAATGTAACTGGTCAACCTTTGTCTAAATATTTATTAAAATGAAGGTTGTTTTGTACAAATTTCAGCAGAACAGTCGTCTGAGTGCCGGGAAACTGGTTTTGTCCTTGTTTTGTGTTACCTGACACCTTCTGTAAAGACCTGTTTTTAAAAGGAGAAAACCTTTTTTCTTCCTGTTTACTCTTCATACCTAAATATTTTCAGAATTCCTCCATACACACATCTCTTTGCAATAAAGTGTTTTGTCTAAAATATCTTTAAAGGAGAAAGATTATGGCCTTTTTTTCCCCCTTTCCTGAGTTCAGTGACAGTCATTGACTTGCTTTGGTCATAGTGCTGCAGGGATACTGCAGTTTCACTGATGCCTGTACGCATCTGTTCAGGCTTAAGACCACGAGCATCTTGACCTCACCCCCCCTCTTGACCGCGGTGTGCATCTTCTGAGATTGGTATTACATCTTTGTGCTTTCATGTAAACAGAACTCACTACAACAACAAACTGATTACTTACAAGTAATTTTATTCTAAATAATTTACATCATTTGCAGTTCAGTCATGAACAGTTTGTGCTTATTCCTCTTATGTACTTTTTTTTTTCTTTTTTCCTTTTTGCATGTGAACTGGCCCGTCACATATAGCTCAGTAAAATCTGGGCTTCATTCCTGATCTGTTTCTTCAGTGTTAATCTTTGAAAGACCATCTTTAAGATCTGTTTATATACGCATAACACTTGTTCCAAGTTTATAGTTGTGGTGGAAGACAATGCTGCAGTGTTGCATTCAATAAAGAGTACAGGGGGTGGGACAGGAAGTCTGATTACCTTGTCAGAGTATTCAGAAAATAGACTACAGTAGTAGTAGTAGAGCATTTTATTCTTAAATGTACTAGCTCATGTAAACTTGCCGTTAATAACAAATGTCACATGTTGTAAAGTTGGTTGGAGATCAATGGGGAGGCTGGATAATTTTATTTTTCTCTGAGTTTGATCCAAAATGCAAATCTTAATGACTCCCTGAATAACATTTTCTAACCAAGGCTGTCCAAACAGTTCATTAAGTTGGTTGTGGCATCAGACACACAAATAATTGAAAGGGATATTTGTTCATTAATCTTTCCTTTAAAGGAAGAATGTAACTTGGTTAGATGTATGGTAATTTTTACAAGACAAAAATATTAATTTATTAAAAATTAATTAGCATTGTCAACCGTTGAGAAAATTCACCTCAAAAATATAATTTCATGTTGAATTTTTATTACTTCAAGAGCAGCGAGGTGATGAAAGTGATTTTCTTAAACAGATTTACATTCATAGTAGTACCATGGTAACAGACATTTTCACCGCACCCACCAAAAATGAGGCAGTTTCCCATAATGCATGTATCAGGGTGTATATAGTATATACTGGCTCGGGGATAAAAATGTCATGCAACAAAATTTATTCAACCGTTACTCATAAATACAAATCATACAGAATCTAAATATAATTATGTGCCAATCGCTGAGAGCTGGATGACTTAAGACTGATTACTTTAAATTTTAATAGTATACATTTTCCATCTCTAGTGCGTTCATTAAGATCAGATTTTGTGCCATCTATCCCAACAATAAAACTATTAAATCAAATACTATAAATATACAACTAGACTTATATCACCATAAAGCCACTAATTAACTTGTTCAGCTCTGCTGCTATATGTTTCTGTAAGTAACAGTTTATACGTGTCTGATGATCATGGCAAAAATGCTGGTTAAAAACAAAGAAAAAGTACAGTTATAACAATAAAAGGTTCATTTGTTTTAAATGTACATAGTTACTGGATATGAAGCTTAAAAAGGACACAGTCCAGTTTGAGGAGCCTGTACAATCATGAAGAAACAGTCCATTACATTTGGGAGTCCTCGTCACCCGGGTCAGCCTTGAGTTTAGCCAGAGCAGCGTGCACTCTGAACTGCGTCCGGGACTCCATTGAATAGTCCTTGTAGTTGTGTCTGCAAGTCAGACCAGTAACCAGGGTTAGATTAGAAACTTTCCAGAAATGTTTTTAGCTTTGCACATGGTATTCAATTTTATTTTCTGATTATATTTCTGCATCATAAATCTTTCATAGTCTATTACAATTAAAGAGGAATTTGGATTTACCTGGCATGCATTCCTACAAGCATTTGTCACAGAAATGTGATAATAAATGATACCATAATAATAAATATAATAGTCACGTTTTCATTTAACTACCATCTCATAATTACTTTATTTTAAGTTTTAGTTTAGGGCTTGGCTAACGTATGTCAAGGACCATGACAGTAATGGTCTAAACTTCAAATGAAACATAAACTGATCTGGTCTATAATTATGTCTACGTAAAATATTATTCCACTTTAATTTATTTCAGGAAGAAAAAAAAAAAAAAAAAAGCTTTTTTTATCTATTAGGAAAAAAAAAGTGGAAAACTGAAAAATGCCCCACAAAAATAAATTTCACGCCTTTTTCAAGACTGCATTGGAACCCTGTAGGTAAAAGTTATGACAGCTTTTTATTTATTTATTTTGTGCACAGCCAAGACCTGAACCACATCAACAGCAACTGAGTGACAGCGTAATTTCTTCCAACAACATAAATACCAGGGAACCAGTTAGGTTTCTGCTGGTTTTATTAATGAACTATTGATGTGCACTAGCACAAGCATAAATGAACACGCACATAAAGGAGTAACTTACTTGGCCTTATGCAGTAATTTAATAGCCTCATCTTTTCTGCCTTGATCTATGTAAAGCAAACTGAGTTCCACCAGAGAGTTGGGGACCAGGTAGTGGTCAAATCTGATCTTCTTTTCACTGGATACACAAAAAACAGAGGAGTTAAACATACATTTTGCATAAAGAATACTTGCAAATGATGACAAAAAAAAGGAATGTTTTCACTTGATTTGGAGCCAGTTCTATTCTTATAAATTACTTAAATGTATCTGTATTTCAGCTCAAAAACTCTTAGATTAACTGTTCCCTTTGTAAATGGGAACGCTCCATCAATCTTTGACAGTAGATTGATGGAGCGTCTTTCAATGTGAGCATCTAAAATTTGTCCACTGGATCTGACCTGGAGCACACTTTGTTGAAGCATTCCTCAGCAGCCTGGATGAGACCTTGGTTCTTGAAACACAGACCCTTCAACATGTGGATCAAACACCGGTCATCCAGCGTATACTCATTTCCTGCAGAGGGCAGAGGCAATGTCAGAATTGTGACAACTACAATGAGGACGGGTTCTTTCACAAGTGACTGATCTACATTACCAGGGGATTCCAGCAGATGGCGCTCTGCCTCCACCAAAGTCTGCATCATGCCTTCAGTCAGCTCTGCTCGTTTGCTGATCATACTGAAGCCATTCCACATGTACATCATCTCCTGTAATTGAAGCAGTTAATATGGTTGAAAAGCTCTGTGACCAAAGCAACAATCTGGTTGCCTTCAAAAAAAATTGGGAGGAGGGTTGCAAAAGATCATCTTATGAAAATTTGGGTGAGACTTGAAAACAACCCTTGGCAGGTGTGTTTACGAACCTCTCTTTAAGTGAAAGGCTGTGTGTGTGTGTGTGTGTGTGAGAGTTACTGAGTTACCAGGACTGGAACTGGTAGCCTGACTGGGCAGGGAGCTTTGTAGCGTCTGGCTTTACGAATGGCAAACTTCTCTGTTGGAGGAGACTTCCCTGCTATTTTCTGCTTGAGGGTTGGTACTCGTCTAAAACAAAAAAACAACAAAAGAAACACAGTAGAAGAATTAAGATTAATCTCAAATCAAGGCACTGGCCATTGTACCTGAAGCAAACAAACATCCTTATACACTTGAATAGATTATTTGGGATCCACCTAACAATAGCATCATTTCTTTTAAGTTTCTCTGATCTCCATTATGTTACTGGTAGAAACATCTGTCCTTTCAGCTGTTAAACGCACCAGTATGTTCAGTGCATCAGAAACCCAAGGATTATGCATGTTTACCTAAAGAGCTCTACCTCATCTTCCCCAAAAGGTCTGGCCTCATCTTTAGGAAGCATACTGAGGTAAGCAGCTTTCATGTACACGTACATGGCCTAAGAGACAAACATTAAGACAGAAGACACTCATTTCTCGAGATGCTTAGCTGTAAGATGTATTCCGATCTTGTGTTGCGAGCTCTTTACCTTGGACCAGCGGCTCTCCTGGCTTAGCAGGTCTGCGTAGAAGTATGCCATCTTCCATGCACGCTTATAGGTGAAGCACCACATCAGCTCCCAGTAGCACATGTGGTGGAATTGCTTCCAGGCCTGTTGGGCCTTGCAGCCATCTTCAAAGAGAGCCACTGCCTGGTAGTGCAGAGAAATGGTCCAAAAAGGTATGATAATGTTGTTGCAACAATGATGCTGAATTTGAGGTGGACTACTCAGTGTTGATATCAGGCACTAGTTCTTTGGATTAAACAACACTAGCTTCACATGAACACATGAAACATTCACTGCTGAGTTTCAAAAACAGACCTCATCAATGTTTCCTTTGATCTCCTCAGTTCTTCCAGCAAAGAAAAGGAATATTGCACCCTAGACAAAAATGGAAAAACAAGGGATAAAATAGAAGCCACTAGTTTGCTCTCTGTGCTATTAGTTTGCTCTCCTTTAGATTATTACCTAACTGTGAGCATGTAAGAGTCATTCTTGGCACTGTTTAACCAACACATTTCCACTTTACGTCAGTACACAACGTGTTAGAGCTTTAGGTTTGCTCTCTGGGAAGGGCTGGCATGTGGGTAAAGGGTGGAGTGGAAAGATGAATTTACAATTTACAAGAATACATATCAGGCGGCGAGATGGTGAAACTGTCTACAAGTGCATTCAGCGATGGAATGTCATTTCTGTACATCTCCTCTTTCTGTTCTTCAACCTCACTGTCTCCTCATTTCTTCTTTTACCCAGCTGGCTATCGGCAGGAGCGTCTCCCCTTTGACCCAGGTTCTGCTCAAGGTTTCTTCCCAAGAGGGAGTTTTTTTTCTTGCCACTGATAGGCGTTACCATCTGCTCGGGGGTCATGCTCTGGTTTCTTAAGCGCCTGGAAATGACTTGTTGTAAATAGGAGCTATATAAATGATTGAACTGAATGGAATGATAGGCTTCCAAGGAGATATGTGTTCAGTGTGTGTGGTGGTGGTGGGGGGGGGGGGTTACTGTGTAAATGGAATGTGGAGTTGGCATCAGAGGAAGGTAATCACAATGTGGATGATTCTGTGTGTGACTGGTGACAGACAAGGCAGATAGGATCTGTGGGATCTGTGAGATACCATACTGATGGTGCAGAGCCGTTCAGGCAACAAAGCACCAGCAAACAGCAAGAGAGAACTGTACAGAAATGAGCAGATGATTCCTCACTGCCTCGCGCTATTTTGTCTGACCAACTGTCAAAATCCTGGTGAAGCTTCACAGAAAATCTTAAAACTTGTGGATGTGGAAGAAAATTTATGTAAAGTGATTGTTAAGTTGAAAAGGGCAAATTGTTCTTCTTTCTGCACCTTTTCATTCAAGCCTAATGGATTTAAGATCACTGTGAATGTTTTTAATGGACTCTTTTGAAATAAATAAATAAATTTCATACATTTTAATTGTTTGAAAAAGAAAACTAATACTATATTACTAGAATATCTGCTGTGAAATAACACAATAACACATTCATCACATCTCAACGCCATGTAAAAAAAAAAAAAAACTCTTAAAAATATACTTTTTCTGTCCCATGTTCCATTTCATACTGGAGACGATTTGCATAAAATGTGATGAAAAAGAAAAAGCAAAACAAAAATTTTTGATTCGACCCAAAATTTTTCTAGTTTCTAAAATGTGAAAGAAGTGTTGTTCAAACTTGTACAAATTTTTTCGTAGTAAAAATTTGGTGAAATAAAACAAACAATAAAATAAATAAATTGGATGTTGTCACTAACTGCACTTGGAGTAATATATACTGAGCTGTTTTCCATATGTTCTGACTTTGTCTTCAAAATTTAGAGTGAAAACAAAACAGAAACAGTTTCAGGAGACTTTGATTAGATCTGCAGCCCCACTTTCAGTTACTGTGGAAACATCATTTGCTTATCCTCCTTCAAAACAATTGCATAAACTCAAAGAAATTTCTAATCATCTTATTCATCTTTTTGGCCAAATTTGACATACATTCAAATCCCAAACTGATAACCAGATTTTGAAATGTGTATGATGAAGTTTAAACACTGTATATATATTATATTCCCTTCATATTAAAATGTGAAAATGAGTTAATACGTAAACTACTGTCATTAGTTTAAAATCCTGGAACAGCTTTTGATCCATAAATAAGATGACCCTCCTGGCAGATCTGTATTTGTAGAATCTGTATTCTGTACTTTTTTTTTTTCTCCACATGTTTAAACAATAAACAGCTGAAAGAAAAACGATTATTTTATCACCGCTCACCTGTGGGTAACGGAGCCGGAAAGGTTTCAGCAGTCTTTCAGCCTCAGCCACCTCTCCCTCACCTGTTCCTAACAGGATGAAGCAGAAGTATGATGCCATACAGATATCTTCAAAGGAGATTGTGGTTTAAATCATGGTCAAAATCATCTGAGTCCAGGTGCAGCTCTACCTAGTACAAACGTGAGGAAGGTGTGGTAGCAGAGCAGAAGCAGAACGCACAGCATAGACCG
Organism: Arrhamphus sclerolepis; assembly: GCA_037176975.1. NCBI lineage: Eukaryota > Metazoa > Chordata > Actinopteri > Beloniformes > Hemiramphidae > Arrhamphus > Arrhamphus sclerolepis. The sequence goes on along the minus strand of JBAMYA010000023.1, from coordinate 13,912,377 downwards.
CAAGTTCATCCCTGTTGCACCGTTACACAGAAGAGACAGACCATATTCCTAAAACAAGAATATAGAAAAGAAAAAATCTATGAGGCTTTCACAGTTAGTGCCTCAAAGCACATTAAGGTGGTTTTGTGAATCTAACCTTGTCTCCAGAAAAGCCTGCAAATTCCAAAACTTTAAGTAGCCGAGGAGGAAAGAGGGATAACGTCTGCAAGTACAGAAGAACCTATAAACTCTGTGGTACACACACAATAAAATATGTGGATTTTTTTTAAAAGAGAATGATTAAAAAGAGTGCAATAATATACAATGTAACATACCAAATTAAATGCCCCTACTCCAAACGATATCCCTCCTTCCAGGTGAATGTGACTGGGTCCTTTGAGACAGTGGTGAGATTTTATGAAGGAATGCAGCTCTCTGGTAACAAAAGACAAGGATCAGTTCTTTATCACTGCAGATCTTTAGAAGTTGATGACAGAAAGTCATGGAAGAGGAAAAAAAAAGGAAGAATTTTTCAGTGTGTCCCATCTGCAAAAAATCAAAGCAGCATAGATCAAGATGTGGTCAACATCCATATAACCCTCTGGTTCAACGGTGCAGCCACATCTTTCTTTTCTAACTGAAGCTTAGTTCATTTTAATGACATTACCAGAGTTGCCTCCAAAACTACTGCTGACATCACAAATGTAATAAGTTGTTTGGCATGTGAATAAAAATAAAGAATAAAGGTGAATTTTGTAAATTTAAAATTGGTGGACTATTTCTTTAAAGGTGTAAATATATTCTGGTTGAGTGAACTTAAGTAGTACAAACAAATTATATATATATTTTTTTTTTTTTTCACTGAATACTTACTTGTAAATCAGGTAACTGTTACGTACTTTAATTCCTCCTTTGATAAAACTCACCATGTTCTCATCCTGCAAAAACAGAAAAGAGAGATAATGTACCTGAAACAACCAGAACTCAGATGTGCTAGATTTGCATCTGCACTGTATGAAGCTCATTCAACACAAAATTCAGTCAATTTCAATGTGATTTTTCACATTGTATTTTCATGAGGTTTTCTGTGGTTTGCTCATTTTTTTAAAGCTGTATTTGCTTCTGTGAATTAAAAAGAGCATTAGCCTTGTGCACCTGTAAGAAAGTGAGAGCAGCTCTTTGGAGTTGACACTCTGCATAGCACACTTCTGCATGGAGCTGCACTGCAAAAAAGTACACCACACACACATACACACACATTGAAAAACAGAATAAAATGAGCACACTTAACCTGCAAAAAAGTGTCACAGCAACTCAAACTCATATTTACCAATTGTTGTATTTAATGAGAAGATGCTCTTCCCCTATCTAATCTTGTACATACTGACTTGAGATATGTGCCATCTTCTGCAGGTTACTGCCATAACCTTTACTGGAACTGCTTTTTTTCCAGGCTTCAGTGATGTCTGCATGTGACCATCAATCCACCACTTCAATCCTGTCTGAACTCTATCTACTCTTACTATTAGATTGACATGATTTATGTTGTAACATTTACCATATTTAAGGAAATATCCAAACAACTATGGTATAAATCGTCCTGATAGATAAACACAGATAAATGCAGCATGAGGAAGTAGAGCAGTCGCCTGCCAACCTGAAAGTTAGTAGTTCAGTTCATATATCATACGTAGCCTAAGTGGTCAAGAAGTCCAGAAAAGTGCTATATAAATACAGTCCATTAAACTATACAGGGTCCAGAATTAACAACCAGTTAGGAAATAGTGCAAACAAAAGTTAATGAACTATACTAACAGTTCAGATTATTTGATTTTGGTTCTTGAACATGAACATGTAAGCCCTTAATTAAATAATGTGCGTTGCAGTTTTATGACTCGTTTTCTATCAAATAAGGATCCATTTTCCCAGCTCATCTGCCATTGACAGTTGAGCCAAAAAGTTAATTCTGGACCCCGACACTGCACGTAACATTTTGAAATTTCCCTTGAAAACTGCTGGCGTGGGACAAGACATTCAAGCCTTTTATACCTTCAGAGAGTGATTCACCCACTGACTTATTCGTCAAAGCTGCTGATTTCCGCCGAAACCTGAAACGTCAGAGGTATTTCAGAACAAAGCAGTGTGTATTCTCACTTTTGTTAGTGTAACTGGAACATTTTTGACACACCAATAATCCATTTTTGTTATCTGTACATGTGCTAATGTAACTTCTTTCATGCAAACACAGTCAAATGGGTTTATTGGAAGAGCCATAAATGTAAATGCCTTCTCTATTTGGTTGAAAGGTGATCTCTGTGGCTCATGGACTGAAGTAGCATCAACAGAAAGAAAATTAATTAAATATTTTTTTTCATTTTAGTCTATATAAAAGAAGCAAATGATCATGGGGAGACCTCCTGACCTCTGACAGACCTCCTGGGCATTCTTCATGGTATTTCCTGCATTACAGATATCATCATGCTCGAAAGTCATCATGGCCTGCATTTCCAGCACTGTGGCATAGATAAGAGCATGGTACATACTCTCATTGATTCTAAATAGAAAGAAAAAAAATGCAGGATCAACATGCTATACAGTAAGCAAACACAAGTAGCTGCTGTTTGAACTATGAATTTTCCTGCAAAGGGAAGATAAGAGTAAATATCTTCCTATCTTCCATCCTGGTCTGTCTTATGCAAAATGTTTGTTTTGCAGAGCTAGAATTCAGCCGGCTGTTGAATCTGTCAGACCTTGGGCGTCAGCTTCAGCAAACACTTCATATCCTGGAGATCTGAAGCCTGTCAGAGAGCTACTTCACACCACACATGTTTCTGAACATCACTGCAGGCCAAACACAACTGACATCATGCTGAAACTTAGCACACTGTGGACCACGAGCTTAAACTCAGACAGCAAAAGCCAGTTAAAAACCCTGTGGGGCTCAAACTGACTCAGGATGATTGTGTTACCTTGGACGCAGCCTCTCCAGGCTCTCACTGAAGTGGTTGTTAAGGAAGAGATCCAAGGCCTCCATACACTCATCCAGAGACTCTTTTAGGGTCATCTCAGAAGAGCTGCCACACAAATGGGTACAAAAAATAAATAAACCCAAAGAAATGCTAATGTACTGAACTGCGAGTCAGAGCAGAGGGTGATGGAAGTTAGCAGTGAGTGAACATGTGCATAAGCATGCAGGATCCATGTGTTCAACGAGTTAGTTGATGTTTTTGAGGGTAAACATTGAATTATGTTTTTTTTTTCCATATGATCAAACTGTTGTGCCCACACACAAACATTTCCCATAAAGTTTTCCCAGGAAACATAGTGCTTATTTAAATAACTTATCAGTCGTCCACTGTTATCAGAGATTGCGTTTTCCCATAACCTGGCTTGGTTCATACACCTTCTGCTGTGTTTACTGAAAGGATGCAGAACTGGTCGAGACTTCTTCCTGGTGCAGCTTGAAACTAAATAATTAGCATGACTCTATTTTAAGTAGCCTACTTTTGAGGAAGAACGACAAGTTGTTAGCAGAGAAACGTCCACGGAAACGAGAACGGAAAACGGTACACAATTTTCTTTATTGGCAATTTTTGTCTTTGATTTTAAATATTTGCCGAACTAATTCCAGCAGAAAAAAGCGTGAACTCCGTGGACCAAGAACGTAGAAGAATCAACTACGTGGACAACTAGTCAACCTGTGACGGCTTGATGAATTTTCAGATGCCTGTACTCACTTCTCAGCAGTATTTGCGTCTTTCCCATTGGACATGTTCAGGTTTTTGGGCCGGGTGCCCCAACACCTGTTCGGAACTCAGCGCTCAGCAGCAGTGGTCCAAAGCAGGAATCCAGGGCTGACGCTGCGAAACAAACTGATTAATCTGCAACTGCCGATCTAAAGTTGACATCGAAGCACCAAACAGTTTTGTTTTTTTCATAAACAAATTCACGCCAGCTGCTGGGAGGTAAAGGCACGCGCTCACCTGAGCGGATCCAACACTTTGAGCGTGCGCGTTACGCACTTAGAAGCGATCAGACTCCTCCTCTGGCACAACTGCCACGCACCCATTAGGGCAGGAATCATGAAGTTTAGTTTTCATCTTGACTAACCAAAGAAGCTTTGGTGGAATATGCGATTTAAGGCGGTATTTTATTGAAACATTATATTTTACTCTGTTTACTCCCACCAGAATAAAAAACTGTGGAGAAAGATTGCAGCTTTAGTTGTCGCTACATGTGAAAGTTAGTAGCTATTCGACGCCACAGGAGAAAAATTTTCAAAATCAATCAGCCTGAATCAGCCTGTAAAGTATTTGACATAATTAAAAAAAAAAAAAAAAGTGTAGAACCTGTAGTCTACATTTCCTTCCGTCAGTTCAGCTGTAATTATACAATACTGTCACTTGGAGGCGCTGTTGCCATATTTAATTAATCACATTACATTCATTTTCTTCACCATAACTTTTCATTGTTGAGTTACAAACTAAGTAGCCTATTCATCATCTGTATTCAGTGTTGGTTAAAGGAAAACCCCCTTCACGTCATGCCTTATTTCTTGATATATCACAGAACATCTTACACTGGTTTATCATAAAGTTGATAGGCTACTATTAAAGAGGAATTTGTTTGACTCCTTTCTGAATACAATAATATGTTAATTCGTAAAAATTATTGCTAAAGACTAATAATGACAGACAGGGAAGCAGTTTTAAACAGTGCTGCTGTAGACATAAATTAAAAAAAAAAATCAAAACATAAAACTATATAAACATCTAAGATCCCAAACCTCATCCATAATCTGTTCCCAGATCTGATCCAGATCTTGCTCCCAGATTCTCTTCCCAGACATCAAGTTTAGACAGGGAGGGAGGGCTTGTGTGGAGCAAGGAATTATATATTTGTGAAATTTGGCCTTTAAGTAGCAGGTTGAGAATACAAGCAATCCACAAGGGGGCAAAAGTGGGAGAGTCAGAAAGGGTGTAAATTGTTTTAAAACAAAACAAAGAGCTTGTAAGAATCTGAAGAAATGGGCCTGAGGAAGATCAAGATCAAGATCAAGATATCAAATGATGTGAAAGGCCCATTTTGATTACTAAAATATACTATTCCCTTGTGAGAGGGGAAAATTATGTTTACAGAGACCTTTAAACTTTTGGGATATTCAAATTCCTTAGTACATTAAGGAATTTTGCTATTCCTTAAGTGGAAATTCTGAATAGCCAGCATCTCTTACTTGTTGATTAAAGGGGAAGAATACACCTTTGCCAAAATTCAGTCCGTACCCAGAAAATTGTCCAAAAGTTTGGAGAAGCTCTAGAATGCGGGAAATAGACACAGCCAGGTCGGTAAAATACAAAATAAGATCATCTGTGTACAGCGATAAGTTATGGATAGTGAAACCATGAGAGATCCCTTTAATCATCACGCATCAGAGCAAAGCGCGACAGCCAAAGGTTCTACTCCAAGTTCAAACAAGAGAGGACTGAGAGGGCAACCCTGCCTGGTGCCTCCATGTAGTGGAAAGTAGTCTGACGTGTAATTATTAGTACAAACGGATGCCAAAGGTGACAGGTATAAAATTCTAATCCATGATATAAAACTTGGGCCAAAGCCAAATTTACTTGGGGCAAAAATTAATAAAGGTCATTCAACACAGTCAAAAGTCTTCCTGGCTAGATATGGACTGCCATAACTGATGAGAGAGAAGTTTGCATAAAGATAAGAATAACTAGAACAACTGGAGTATGAAAAAGTCTACCTGCACTGATTAGGAAACGACCACTGACATCAGATAGGACGTTGGCAGAAACAAAAGGGAGATTCTTCTTAAATGTCACATCCCTAGTCCTCAGTCACATGTGGGGAGGTTTGTGGCTGGTGAAGCACAGACTCCATCAGAAATCAGATTTACAAATACACTACCAGTCAAAACTTTGGACACCTTCTCATGGTTCTCATGGTCTCAGTGGTTCTTCTTTTTTTTTTTTTTTTTTATTACTTTCTACATTGTACATACATCAAAAATATGAAGCTAAATACATGGAATTATGTAGCAAACCAAAAACTGTGAAAGAACTCTAAATATGTTGTATATTTTAGGTTCGTCAAAGTAGTCACCTTTTGCAGAGTGAAGGCAGGGGGGCCAACCAGTGCTCAGGACCTCTGGGAACTCCTTCAAGACTGCTGGAGAACCATTCCACCTCATGAAGCTCATCCAGAGAATTCCAAGAGTATGCAAAGCAATAATCAATACAAAGGGTGGCTATTTTGAAGAATCTAAAATATACAGTAAAACATGTTTTGAGTTATTTCACACTTTTTTGTTTACTACATAATTCCATATGTGTTCATTCACAGTTTTGATGCCTTCAGTGAGAATCTACAATGTAAATAGTCATAAAATACAGAAATACAGAAAATAATTAAATGAGGTGTGTTCAAACTTTTGACTGGTAGTGTACGTGAAACCAACGGAGTAGCTTATTTGATCAGCAGCAGTTAACTGATTATGTTTTATATCTCATATCAGCATTGTTTACACATGCAAACTGTGGCCAAAGTGACACACATTTCATTTCAGAACAAAACAAAACAAAAAAAACAACAACATTATTATGTTCTTACCCGTACTGGTCATTGAAGTCCATGCACCAGTCCTTCTGGAAAAAAATATCCATTACTTTTTGTAGAAGTCTTCCTTTGTCTCCTTTCAGTTTTAAAAGTCTATCTTCCTCATTGATCATTCAGATTTGCTGTGCAGCTGGGGAGTAGAATCTCTGGGCTCATGACTGCCCCCTACCATGAGCCAAGAGAACTGCAGTCTCACCTACTAGTAAGATAGCTGAGCACACAAAACAGCTTATGCACATATTATATACATCAGCTAAACTATGGAAAATCAGGTAGACATGTATTAAAAGTGATTCAAACACTTGATTGGCAGCATACAGAGAGACAGTAGCACGCTCTGATGGATGGCAGAGACCAGATTGTGTGGGATTGTGCAATCCAAGGTGAGGCTCAGCTTGCTGCTGCCTCACTGTCCATCTCTTCTCTGTATTTGAACAGGAAATGTGAAAATTCAGCGATTTTTAATTAAGAAAACAATCAAAATTGTTTAAGTTAAATGGAAAATTTGTTTATAGTTCAAACCATTGGATGAATTTAACTACTGAATTTATTTGTTTATTATTTCATTCTTTCCATAATGACAGGTGAAGCTCTGCTTTGAGTGCACTGTTAAGTCCATTTACATTTCAAGTAATAAATGGAGTTGAAAGAGTTCTAGTAGCATATGTTAAATTACGATAATAAGTCATAACCATATTAGTAGGGGTACTAATATGGTTATGACTTCTTATGGTAGGAGATATACATGAGGTGCAGCAGCTGGATCTGTAAAATCTTCTCACCCGGGGAGGGAGTTATCTTCAGCTTTGCTGGGTACTAGCATCTCATAATTCTCAGAATTTCTTTGCAGTGTTCATCATTTAATATTACCATTTAATACCATTTCATATTCAGCTTTTAAAAAAACAGCGATAATTATATTCAGTACGCTTTGACAACTTTACATGAGTAAATTTTGTGAAACAATCCAATAGTTGTACATGAGTCAGAAATGATCTGTGTCTTCAAGGTGAACATTTTACATTATGTCACTGACACTGTAAACACCAGTCCTGAACTGGAGCGCATCAATAACTACTATAATGAGTAATGGAGAACTGGTGTATTAACTTTTGAACTGTGGAGAAGAGGTAAATGTGACTAAATACAACTGATTGCAATTATATTGATATGGGCACAGACACGTTTACAGAACATTGACAGTGCTAAGACAGCTGTGTCAATTCTTACATGTTTCCCAAATGACCACAGTCACTTTATGGTCCCTGCACACAGGCCATGTGCATTTGGAGCAGAAGAGGGTGACTTTTCTATCTCTGGCACTTGGACAAATACTACATCTCTTCCTCATGGATTGTCCTCCCTGTCTTAAGTCCTCTTGTAGCTGGGTGGTCTCAGCAGTTCCCCTTTTCACACCACATATCGTCATGGCTTCAATAACTTGCCTCTGGAGATCAAGAGTGGTGCGCCTGTTCATGTGAGGCATGATCAGTTCTTTGGCCAACTCCTTGATAAAAAGGCGCTGCACACTTGGCACATCACCCGGACAGTCAGGGTGTTGGGCAGTAAAGATAGTAAAGGCGTTCAAACCACCAACATCAAGCATGTCCTGCTGAAGCACCATGGGCCTCCTCCTTCTTCGCCTCTTAGATGTGTATGTGGACCATTTCATCCATGAAATCAACACCACCTTTGGAAACACTTGCGAATATTACAGTTCCTCAGAATTTCTATTGTGAATACAGTAATAAAATAGTTTTTGTGCTTAAAACACCACCTAATTTATCAACTTTTAACATAGTATAGGGTTAAATGTATTGACTTTAGAAGTTGGAAGAGAGAAAACCATATCTATGCTTGGAATTATGTTAGAAATAAATACGGGTCACTTTTGACCCATGTCTACAAATTAATGGAAAAATTCCAAATCTTTGTTTATTTTATGGCATGCAAAGGTCAAAACAATAAAAATAGTTTTTATGCTTAAATTACTACCTAATTTATCAACTTTTAAAATAGAATAGGGTTAAATGTATTGACTTTAGAAGTTGTGAGAGAGAAAACCACATCTATGCTTGGAATTATGTTAGAAATGAATGCTGGTCACTTTTGACCCATGTTACGCATTAGAGGGGGTTTCAATATGTGTCGCATCAAAGGGTTAAAAGGCAAAAAATAATGTTATTTCGACAAGTGAAAAAAAATTTAGTCAGTTAGTCTTTCCAGGACTGGATGTCCCAGAAATTCAGTTTATTCTCACAAAAAAATAGTAAAGTGCTAAAAGCAACATCTCACATTATCCAGGTGTAAGTTAGCATCTTAAACCCGACAATAAGATGAGAAAAACTCTGAACTGGGGTAGTTTCTTTGGAAGGATTGTCTAGAGAAAGCCTCAAGAATTGTGGTGCGAAGTCTTTTGGATGGACAAGACCAAGAAGTGGAGCTGTTTGGCGTTGACTCAACGCATCAAATGTGGTAAAAGAAACAAACAAACTGTACACACTGTCAAGCACAATAATGAAGGTGCGATCATTCAGACTTTTTATCTCTTTTTTTTTGGAGCCACAGGACCAGGGAACCTTTCAGTCAGCCAGTTGTCCATGAGGTCCTCTTTGTTGTATTCTAGAGTCTAACGTGAAGCCATCAGTCAAGCGGCTAAATGTTGGAAAAAATTGGGTCAGCCAGCAGGGAAGTGATCCCAAGCTCGGCGGAAGAATAGAAGAATAACAACACCCGATCCATGCATCATTTTCAGATTATGCCCTTATACTTAAAACCTTAGAATTGAAACAGTCTTTATAGCCTGTTTTTTTTCACATGATTGTACATGCATAAAAGTTAATCAGTTATCTACTTTATGTTTACATATCAAATCATTTTCTTGATTTTTTTTTTATGTTCAAACATGCTAAATCTAACCTGTAACTTGCAAACATATTTTATGAATGGTTTCCTGTCCCAATGAAAACACACGTTTGACACGTTTGGTTTTAGAAATGTTGAAAAGTTTTCCTTACATCCTCAACATCAACAACACCAATCTGAGGGGAGGCGAGGTCGATCCCGAACGTCCTCTCCCAGTATGGAACCAGCTGAAAGTGGGGCACAGACAGAAGGTAGTTCTTACAGAGGTGTACGTGACAGCTGTAAAATCATGAAACAAGACAAAACATGAAACAAAGGAAATGTGCATACCAGAGGGAAATTGTCTGGGTCAATCCAGATGATGCTCAGGTTAGGATTATCTGTGTTCTCTTGAGCCACTTCCTTCAGGATTTCCAGGAACTCAAAACCATCTGGGATACGGTTAGTGGTCAGATTAGATCATTTCATTCGTACCTTTATAATTTATTTAGCTTGATATTGTGGATGTGTGAATAACCTGTACAGAGACAACATGTAGATAGTTCTAAGTTATAGATTCACCTGGATCATCCTCCTCAGCAAAAGCAACAATGTGCTCTCCGTTAATATCATCTTCCTGTGGAAACAAAAATGGCACTAATGAAGAAATGCTTAACAACCCCAGATTAGAAAAAGTGTATCACTGCAACAATTGTAAATTAAAATTACATGACATTTACTTTGATGTATATTTTAAAGTGTAATATCCACTATGTATCCACTACTTCATACTTAGACTTGTACTACTTTATTTCTGCATTTAAGGCCTGGAATAATATTGCCCTCACAAATTATGCCATTCAGTAGGCAATTTAGAGTCAAGGTAGCACACTAAGGGCATCTGACCATACTTTAATCTAGTCCCAGTTTACTTGTCACAATGTCATATGTGATTTAAAAAACGAACAAACAGATATGTTACAGTAGAGACCTTTCTGACAGTGCTGTCATTAAGTTCAAGGAGAAAATTCCTGCTCTGTTTGGACACTTGTCACCTATTTATGTTGATGTGGACAGCTCTGAAAGTCTTGACAGAAATGTAGAAAGTTGGAAAGAAAGTGGAACAACCAATGGTGCCAATTTAAAAGAATCCCATCCAGCTTGGAAAGGTAGTTTGGTAATATATAGAAGAGATCTTTGGGAAACTTATTATTCATTATCATCCAAAATCAGAATAAGATCAGATTTATGTTCAGCACTGTTGACAGTCATGTATTTTACCTCATTCAACTGCTAATGACTTTATGAACTTGTTTATTAACAAAATAGTAGATATAAGAGACAAAATACATCTTCTCCTTTCAAATATGGAGATTTCATTAGACAGCACAGAGACCTTGAAATCAGCTGTATCTACTGGTTCTTATTTAGACTGCTTCTCTCCTATTGATATTTGTGAATTAACCTCTATTGTTTCTCACTCCAAGCCATCTACATGTTTTCCCTGTTCCTTCTACTTGTTTAGTTTTTTTTTAAAGAAATTTTTCCTACAATAGGTTCTGTAATTTTGGTTCTTGTAAGTGCATCCCTTATAACCAGATATGTACCAGGAGGCTTTAGGATTGCAGTAATTAAACCTCTACTCAAAAAGATGTCCTTGCATTCTGAAGATGTAGCTAACAACAGGCCTATGTCCAACCTTCCCTTTATTTCCAAATTTCTTAAATTTTTTATTTTTCAAATTAGGTAAATGATTATTTTTGTACAAACAATATAAATGATAAGCTTCAATCAGATTTTAGACCTCAGAGCGGCATTTGACTTCAGCGACCACAAGATTCTTGTTAATAGATTCGAGCAGGTTGTTGGATTGAAACTAACGGCACTAAAATGGTTTTTCCATCTAAATAATAATTATTCCAGTTGCACTAGGGTCAGCTGTGGAGTACCACATGGTTCTGTTCTTGGACTGACACTTAGCTAGCATCATTAGGAAACATAACATGAATTTTCATTGCTATGCAGATGATATTCAGCTGTATTTATCCTTGCGACTGCATGAAGCTAACCAATTTTAGTGTCATTACATTGAGTTCCTGTTAAATTTAAAATTTCATCCCCAGTAGATACCCTTTTCAAGGTCGAGTACTCGAGTACTCGATACTCGAGTATCCCATAAATTTTGTCTCACTTACCCAGATCTCATACATGCTGTGAGGTTGAAGCTTCCTCAGGGTAGGCCTGGAAGATTAAAAATGTTACATCAAAAATAATCAACTAATTAGAAGTTTTATGTTGAAACATATATTGCTTATAAATTGCTGTCTATGCATTGTGTAAATTTATAGAAAATGGTTATTTCAGTGACTGTCAGAGCCTCACCTGTCATGTTGTTCAACATATTCAACAAGCTCTGATTCAATGTAGGGCTTTCCTGGGATGGTAACAGGTTCATCCATGAACGGTTCGTAGAAATCAACTTCATTCATCTTCAGTTTCAGTTTTTTGGCAATCTGTGAAAATGAAATGAAAACAGCACATGGAAGTTTATGGAACTATTTTGGCTCCTTAAAGCAGATGAATGGTGAAAGAAAAATCATAAACCTTGGCGTCAAATGTGGCAAAGAATTTGACAAAGGGGTGGAACTCTTCAGCAGCGTCATCGTACTCGATGAAATCTGGATGGTGAGACCAGAAAAAAATGATTCAAACCTTGAAAAGACCATGCAGGGATATCAGTTGAAGGCTTTTATTGCTCAGACAGAGTTCCACATCCCTCAGGACAACCCAGTACTTTATTTCTCACAACCGACAACCTCTCATGAGATTATGAGTATCGACCTACCTTTTACATACAACAATTGAATACGGAACTATACTGCCCTCAAAATAGGGGGAAAGATTTTTATCAGGCTAATGGGGAGAATTGGGGATTAGCTACATTAGGGACATGTTTGTTGAGGACTAGATAATGTCCTTTTAATGAAGAAGTGAATTCCACACTGGCATCAGGACCAATGCTCAGTCCTCTCGGAGTACTACCACGTAGACATTGCGTTAACTCCCATCAGAGCTCATGGGGCGAGATAACACTCATCACTGGATGTAGGACAGCACTATGCCACTGGAAAAGCCAAGGGAAAAATACCATTTAAAGAATGGCTGGATGTTAAAACATCCTCTGATGAAAGGTTGAGTTACAAATTGATTATCAGATGAGACACCTGGGGCCCATGTATCTCTATAACCTGATACACTAGAACTCTAAGCCCCCTTCAGAAGAAAAACCACATTTCACTGCAGAAATGGTACAAATTAAGTAAATAATAGATGTCGTACATAATATAATGGAAGTAGTGGATGCAAATGTTGTCGTGTATAATCTGACCTCTTATTCCCTCAGTTTAAGTTGTTTCATCTTGATTATAATGCCACAGTTTTGTTTTTCTTTCTTTTTCCCTTTTATTCCTCCTTTTTATTGGCTTTGTAAGGAGTTGTTTAAATTGAAATATAATGTGAAAACAAGAGAAACATTTGGTTTGAGCTCCCGAAAGTAGCAGCGTGTTCAGATCGTAATATTCCACCTACGACGGGATCTTTCGTTCTTAAAGAAGCCGACCAGCTTGATGACATCATCCATGTTGTAGAAACCCTTCAGTTCACGTTCATTATCAATGACTTCCACAGGGTCTTCAATCACCTGACAGAGGCAAATGCAGAAGTGTTGATTAAACAAAATAAATGTGGAAGCAATTTGAATCGCTCAGTTAAACCACCCCTCCGACGGGAATTAAACGGCCTCATGCGTGTGGCAGCTGTACTCAGTATAACTAACTGTTGTGTAAGAACAACTCAACTAAAGTACACGAGGCCTTTTTGCCACAATTATCATGAATAACTTACATCGTAAAGGAACTCCACAATGGTGTCTGCAGCCAGCTCTCCATCATACTCGATTATCTCATTATCTGCAAAGATGTACATGCTCTCCACTTCATCCAGACCTAACAAGAAAGAAAGTGTCATTTATTCTTGGCAAGTATTGTAATTCCACCTTCACCTCCCGTACCGTCTTATTTTTTAATAGAACATAAGGAATAGAATATTGCATTTTCAAAAATGCAATAAAATTTGTGAAATGAATGACCAAACAAATGAACATATTGAAGGTCGTGCAAGTCGACCCTTTATCAAAGAGCTGCAATACCTTTGGTGAACAGCTGAGGGCAGTGTTGATTCATATGTAAAAGGTCAAAACTTGGGTAAACTTTCCATGACACACACAGAACAGTTGTAATCCTTTCAGAATTATCATTTATTATTAAATACATTTCCATAATAAAATTGTACTTCTTACATTTATTCAGGAGGTATAATGGATTAGGTTTAACTTTAAGTGAGTCAAAAGACCACATGTAATAGGGGAGGCTGGGGATGGCAGCAACATGGGACAGTTGCAATTCTCCAATCAGGAAAGACATACAGTCATGCCATTCATACTACACATATTCAGTTTAGCACTTCTATCAGTCACTTTTATGATTTGTTTAAATGCACGAAATGGGCAGTTTTATTATGGATGTCAGTGTAGGGACGGTTGCAACATTATTATAAAGGCTTGTCATATCACAATAAATTTTTAGTTTTATTGACTGATGATTGTTGAACTCCTTAGCAAGGTGTTTCACCTTGTAATTAGCTTTAAAAATCATAGCTTCAAGCCCACCATGTAGTCTACCCTACACCTGCCACAGGTCTCTGACACACACAAGCTACGCCACATGCAGACAGGACAGACAGACACACAAACGTGTAACATGTATTGTTTGATTAGAAACAAAAAATATTTAAGGCTGTGTAAAGTTGTTACCTGTTTTCACCTTTTTTTATTATTCTTTATGTTTATACAACCATAAGGCCAATTTAGCTTTAAGACCCAGTCTGTTAAAAAAAGAATAAAAATAGAAATTGCTAAATTATTTGGAAGACTGATTTTTTTTTTTATGCGTTAACTCTCCCCTATCATGGATTCAGTTGCAGCTTTATCTATTCAAGCATACATTTTACAACCATTGTTTGATTTAGAAATGTTAAAGCAGTGTGTGTGTGTAGCTAAGACGCGTGAGTTTAATATATTAAAATTTTGTCTTTCTAGCACAAACAGTCTCTGAGAAAATTAATAAAATCCAAAAACTGTTGCAGCTGTCTCCCCTACTACACTAGCTATCTACTTATCTTTTGCTTCATTTATTAAATATAATAAGACTTGGTCAGTTTGTCACCAGATGACTATAAAAAGGACCACTCAAGACAAATTATTCCATCAGACACTGCTGTGTTTTATTAAGACAGATGAGAAAATATGGTAATTGAAAACAGATTGTTTAAATTGACCCACAGAGTTAAACTGGGTGATATTTTAACGAGCTCCGTTTTCTTTGCCAACCTTACCCAGCTTCTTGGCAACAGCAGAGGCCTTCTTTTGATCCACCAGGCCAAATCCAATGTCCTCATCTTCAAGTTCACCTAGCACTTGGGCTGCAAGCTAGACAGATCGACAGAGACACAGACAGGTGGGGGAGTTGGTTTAAGAAGCAAATAAGGTGAAAGTTGAATTTAATGCCACGACTGCCGATTCATACCCAACTGATATTTGATGACGATGTACACTTCCACATACCAGAAACACAATTAAAAATATACTTTCAGTTTCATTTACCCTTGGTAAACCCTTGGCATTTCATGTTAATTGCAAAGCCTTAAAGGCTATACTGTAGCTTTGAAGTGCTGCCTTGCACTTTCTAAATCCGAGTGAAACCAAAGCCAACAATTGACAAGCTTCGTTGCGGACATGAGAGGAAGACGGACAGCAGGGCTTCCAGAAGAACAAGAGGGGCAGAACTTGAGCCAACTATGTCGCAGGGAGGAGACGCTGCGACAGGTGTGGTGGAAAGGAGAGGAGCTCACACTCCTCATAAGTAAAGAAGCACACATGCATACACAGCCATACATATCTGTAATGGTAAACATACAGCTTAATATATACCGCTTGCTCACTTCCTGTTGCCTTTTCATATAATTTAGCAATTGCATGGTATAAAACCATGATTGCCTCTGAGGTCGTACGAAGTGAGTCAAAAGCAGTGTAGGAGGTTGCAAAGCAGCATTGCGAAATGGATTCATACTGTAAGCAATCAAATGCCCCGCATCACCAGCACAAATAGCCATATTCTATTAATAGTATTTTAGTATGTCATCTGTTGCTCTTTGCACAGTCTTTAATGCCATCCATTCTTTTGGACTCTTTGGAATAGAGACCTGACTAGTCCCAGATAAATCAAATTGGGTCATCACCATGTAGCAGGTAACAGGAAAAAAAATTCTCTTTATAGTAAACTTATTTTATTGGAAAAGTTCAGTTCTGCCGAGTCAGCAGTGAACAACATGCTGTCTCTGCCTTTCATTATCAGCTCTGTCCCTTGAGGCAACCTGCTGCATCTGGTTGATAAATATTCCAGAACAAAATCACCTCAACATTTACACACTGTACCTTTTTTTTTCTTTTCAGTAGGACCACATCATTTATCCTTTTGAAACTGAGATAATGGGGCAAGTTGCTAAAATATTCCTTGAGTTAGCCACTATAGTCACAAGTTCTTGAGATTCCTTTTAGATAAATATATGCATCATAAACAGGTGCTGTTGCTATGTTTCATGTATCATTTTTATATCGTATATAAAATTGCGGCCCCTTATACGAGCCTATTAAGTCCTTTTGGTTTATTCCAGTTTTTAATGCACATAATACCCAAAGCTGAACTACATCCTGCACCTATTATTTCCTCCCTGGGAAAAAAAAACCTGTTGCTACTACAACAGGACGGGATGATGTCATGGTAACGCTTCAGGATTTTTTTTTTTTTTAATGTATTTTAATGACATTTTTAGTCTTCCGCCTTGCCTTTAATTTCAAGTGTCCCCATTTCCCTTAAAACTGAGCTGTTGAGTTTGTGGTTCAAAATATTCCCCTTGCTGAATGGAAAAAAAAAACTTTTAGAAATCAATGCATCACCTGTTGTCATGACATCAACAGGATTTTTCTTTTTGCTATCTCTCATGTATCCTTTTATACCAAGATTAGCATGTAGATCAGTTTTTTTTTTTTTATGTAGCTCCAACCAAGCAAATAAAATCATTATGTTTTCTAAAGCGTAACAATACACAAAGAAACACCGAAGCTGAATCGTGTTTTGGAACTAATATTTTCACACTGGCGAAAAGACTTTAAATTACAAACCTACAATAGGAATGAGTCCTCAATTCTAATTTATAAAGCTTTATGTACGCGCTACAAGAATCTTACATCCTTAATACATATGTTGGTGAAACATATTGGTGTTTTTTATAGAACACAAACCTCCAACAGCGAGCAGCTACATGCTAATTAGCATGTATAGCATTAGTAGCTTGCATTCATGTGGAATTAAATCGTGCAAGCTATTAACTGTTAAGATGACCCCTTACTGATATATGTGCTTTTTCATCTCATGACGAACTGTGTGGAAATTTTACATATCAATATCCTTTCAGTGCCTCCAGGGAACATGTAGCTCTGACACTTTGCCTGACTGCTACTTTTATCCACCAGGTGGCAGCACCAGCGGTTGTATGTATCTTTTTAGGACTCCGAGCCATAAAAAAGGTGATGCAAATCATTAATTTTGTGTCATTTTTCTACCTTCAAACGACCACGGTGCGCTACTGTGATGCTGCAGCGTGTAAACATCACACCACTCTGAAGCTAAGACGCTACACATCTATCCCTTCATGGCTGACGTGACCCGAATAAAGTGGTTTATGTATTTCTGCGCAGAAAAGATGGAATGGACGGATTAAGAGGAAAGACAAAACGGGGAAGAATGTCAACATCCTGAACTTCACTAGAAATTCCTGGTCATGTTCCCGTCAGAGAAAGGGTTGTAGCGCCCAGCCAGTATTTATATTCTGGCCTCATAATGAACTGGTCAATTTATATATGGAATGTAGAGGATATGTTACTAAAATTATATGGGACCCAGTTTGCTCCATTTATTCAAGCCCATTTAACCCCCGTATATTTGGCTTGCATAGATGTGAGGCCCATAATACCTAGACCATATCAGACACATTTAATTTACCCGATTGAAGCCCACTTTTAGTCCAGATGGAGTCCACATGGGCATTTTAGCCGACTAGCCCTTGGTGTAAATGCTCAGAATGGATGGGTAGGGATGGGTAAGTGTTTGGACCGGTGGGTGAAATGAAATTGGCTCAAAGTGTGAGGTCATTTCTTTCCAAGCCAGTGATATATGACCCACTGCCTGTAGGGGTGCTCATTCAGAAGAGATTTGGATTTACAGGAATAAACACAATGACCCAAACGCTTATGACCTAAGAAGTGGACTATTTCAGAACTTTTGACTGTGTGTCAAATAATTCCTATAAACTGTCTCTTGCTTTCACTAAAGTTTCTAATCTCATCTCATATTAACAATTTTATACAAAGACCTTCTTGTTGACTGTTTTAATTCTATTTTTCAGCCACTTATTTTATGTACAAATTAGCGCTCACAGAGACCCACATGACCACAACACCAGTGGTAGCAAATCTGAATTTTCTTTTCTTTCTTTCTTTTTTTTTTTTAAATAATTGGATGAAGTGGTTGTTTATTATCATGGTGATGGTTTCATAAATGAGAGGGGAATGGGAGAATGGATGAACATGTTAGAAACTGATTAATAGATTAGAAGAATGCTTTTCAAAGAGCAAACACTTACTTTTCTCTTTCAGAAACGTGAAGTTAAACTGGCACAGCCCAAGCTGCTGCTGCTGCTACCGGACTCTGAAAGCAGCTCAGTCCTCACTGGCCTGCGATGTAGGTTGTTACTTCATGTAATTTCATTTCTTTTTAAACGAAATTGCAATCAAGCAATGGAAGAAGTGGAACGATTAGCAGATACTGCAGCAGCAGGAGAAATCGTATTTCACAGCCCAGCTTTGAAACACCTGTCACAAGAGGCAGACCTTGACATACCTGAACGATAAATGCTGCTTCACCTCTGATCAACTGCAAGAAGAGGCAACGCTTTAGGGGAAAGCACAGCAGTCAAAGCCTCCGGGTTCACAACAAATACAGGCTCAGTACAGAGTTACAGAAATATGGACAGATCAGTAAAAAGAAATTGCTGCCATTATTGGGAAGGCATTCTTATTTTATTTCAGTAAGCGTATCACAAGCATTTTAGGAATAATACAAGACTTTAAACTTATCCAAATGTGGAGCTCAGCCAATAAAGTTGGAAAGAGTAGCACAAAACCCAAGCTGCTAAAATTTCAAAAACTACACAAAGTGCTAAATTTCACAGGAAATAAATAAATAAATCCAAAAAAGAATTACAAAAAATCTGGATACGTCATTTCACCAAATAGGGAACATAAAAAAAAAGAAAAAAGAAAAACAGCTATAAAACCAAAATGGTAAAAATTCACAAAACTTGACAAAATTGAAAAACACATATCAATTGTTCACTTTCTGGACGAGACACTCTTTAATCTGTTGGGTTTTTTTGTTTTGTTTTTTTCACCGTGTGGGCTAACTGCCTTTAGAGGCGTAGAAAACTAGAAAACAGTGATGTGTTGTTGCGTTTTGTTAAAAGTTGTTCAGTTTTGCACCTCAGAGCAAACATGGAGTCTAAATCAATATTCTGAGTTGGGAAGGTAATGCAATGTGACAAGAAATCAATTCAGGACTGAATCAGTTTAAGTGCAGTGCAATTTGTTTAATCTGTAAACATCACCTTAAAGCAGAGGACAGTTGACACGATTCCAGCAGTCTAAATCTAACGTAAGTGACGCGCTTTGGGCAAAATACACAGATGTGGTACAAAAGCTTTTCAAAACATGACTGTTACGTCCTGGTAACAGCAGTCAGCTAACAAACCTCCACAGGGAGTGGCTCTTTTGAAATCTGTGTTCCAGCTTTGTGCTATCCACGTCCAAGATACAACAAAACGCAGCAGAAGCAAAGATGGGGAAGCTGGATTCTACTCTGAGCTGGATCTGTAAATGTCAACTGGTGTTGCTGCTTTTAGATGAGGAACGTTGTCCTATTCTTATCTGGTGCAGGATTTGAAGCCTTCATTGCCCTTCATTTCCCTTTTATTATATATGGAAGCCCTGGACTCCAGGCCGGTTCAGCACCTGGACTCTTCTCCTGTGAAGTCATGCTGTTGTGATGGATGCAGGAAGTGGTTTAGCATTGTCTGGATGGGAGCAGATGTTGCTCTAAAACCTCTATGTACTCTCCAGCATTGATTGTTTCTTTCCAGATGTGTAAGCTGCCCACGCCATAGATGCTAATGCAACCTCATACCATCAGAGATGCAGGCTTTTGAGCTGTCTGCTGATGACAACCTGGATGTTCTGTTCTGTTATATGTTGAGTAGAAAGAGCAGGAAAAAGGATGGCTTTTCCAGTTAGCAGAAGACGAGACCAGATGATTAACTTAACGCTCACATGCTTCACCTCCAGTCATCATTCATTACTTCTCATCATCACCTCTTTTCTAGCCCCACTTTGAGCATCCTTGGATCTATTTTCTCTGCTCAGTCTCCTAACACGCTGCTCCCCCTCCCCCCTCATCCGCTCCCTTGGTGTCGTCTCGCCCAGAAGCCCGCTCACATGGAGCCAAGTGGGAGGTCGTCATGCAACCGCTTGGCTCCCCAGCTAAAAGCCCAATCACTGACAGCCGGTCAGGTGACCACGATGAGAGCCGAGCATCACGGTGGGTCATCAAAAACGTGTTCTGGCCTCCTGTTACTCTTGGCTGTGGCACCAAACGATGAGCTGGAAGAGAGCACCAAGTTTGCAGCGCTGAATTTGTGGTGATATACAGTTACTGGCCACTGCTTACTTTATGCCTCTTAGCCAAGGTATTGGTTGCTTTGGCTAAACTGGACTTGAGTAACAGGTGGATACTAAATACATGTTTGACAAGAACAGTTGTTTTTAATGGTCGCCCTCTGATTTAATGATTTTGTGGCTGCTGCATCATATAAATAGACTAAGAACAATTTCTGCCTCTCTGAAAAGTCGATACTCTGCTTTTATAAATGACCTAAGATCCCTAAAAAATCCCTTTGGTATATTTTATCAAGATGCTGTGAGGTTCAGAGATGGGCTTTTGCAGCATGGACCAATCTACAATTAATTAAGCGGTCATACCCTCACACGGCGCTGTTGGGAAGTGCCGCTTGGCTGATTTGTGCGACTGCAGCTGAAGTATACTGCCTTCTTTTCACGGTAGCTTTGCTGAACTGTCTCTATACTTCCTCTCAGGCCTGCTCCCCAGATGATCAGCAGTGAGTCAGCAAACCGATTTGCCTGATCAACTTCAGACCACAGCGGAAAAACACAAACAGCAAGAGGAAGTTCACTGGCAACAGTTGGCGTACAGCTAGAAAATGTTTCTTCTTGCAGACCCAAAAAGGGAGGGAGGGGGGTTTCGGGGGTTTCACGCATCCATGCTTAATTTAGCTCCAGAAAAGAGGGGTTGGAGAATTTGATTGACTGGGACTAGACCCCCCTTAAAAATGTTGGTTAGAGGATTAAAAATTAAAACAGTCAAATCTGCTGCATTTTTAACCAGTTTTCTCGCTGTTTGCTTTGTTGTAAAAGGACAGCATGTAAGGCTTGTTTTGTTCTATATACGAGTGCATGTTTTATGTATGACCTCTTGTTTCCGTGGTGATCATCCTCCACATCTGCTCATCTGCTCGTCAAGATCATCAGTGTACCTTCCGCCCTTTTCATGCACTAATAACAAGATGATCGTCTTTCACCAGCCTCTAAAAAATGATGCTCAGCCACTCTCTAGTACCAGAGATCCACATGCACGTTCGCCTCTCAAGCATCATTTCTCTTCTCTTACCTTCCCAAGGATCCTGTCCACGAGCATCAAGCCACTCATTCAGTCATCATGACCCTGAATGCTCTTCACGTTATCCTTTCCTGTGTTTCAGTAAATCCTCATCTATCTGCTCCTGGAGCCATCGTACTCGTTGTAACAACATAATGTCAGAAGGACACATACCTACTGTGGACTCAAGGTAAGAATATATTCACTTCAGCTCAATTCAGTTTCTTTGTACACAGTTCTCCACAGCAAAAGTCATCTGATGGAACTTTACCATGAAAAAAAAACACAACTTAATTTGATTTTATCAGATTATAAACCCATTCAAATTCAATTAAGAACAATGAAAATGTCTTCAGCTTTCAGTGCAATCCATTATAATACCACAATTATTATCTAACTCAGTGTGATTAAATGCAGACCAGTTCACTCCAACTACAATACTGCATTTAACACACTGCAATTAAGTAAAGCCGTATTTCAAGAAAAATACATTTGTAAAAAGTTGTCTACCAAGGGAAACTAATAGATTTGAAGGTAACAGGAGACAACAGGAAAAGTCTAAGGTGAGTTTTCTTTTAACAGTGTATGAAAAATGGAGCCCTTTTAGTGTCAGTATGGTAAAAATGACTATAAGATGTGTCAGGGAGGTTATTTCTGAGCATGATTTAAATACTCTTTATTCGAGAGTTCATTAAAATACACATTTAGAGATCCATCAGTCTGTTAAAGTGACATTTAGTCATTCAGACTTGCTATTACACCAATGTTCTTCACAGCTTTGCATTAATGCATCACTTAGTGCTAGTTTCCTATGTTTACAGTCAGTAATAAACAGAGCTGTAATCAAGGACATTAATCAGCTCTACTGGGTTCTTTTCTGATGACTAAGTGCACCATCACACTGAACTGTTTACTTGAAGCCAAAGTTTTGAGCTCCACAGACCAATAAGTGTATGCTCTAAATTTGCATTTAAGAAATATAGAAGATAAGCAAACCCAGTCCTCAGTGTAGTCTCTATACCAGCTGTATGAGTAGGTTTACCATCTTCCATCCATATTGTCCTCTTCTACCATATTATTTGTCTTCATTAGTTTACTGCATCTTAGTTTCAGGCTCGTTGAGTTCAGTCTCATCACTACGTTCCTTTGTGGTTCACACGTTTGCATGTGTGCATCACCTCATCATGGACGCCGCTCTGGGACAATCCAGAGGACACAAACACCTGCTCATCTGCTGGGAGCTTCCAAGCAGCCGCAGAAAAGCTGTCAGCTGTCGTCATCTCTTTAAAGGTGTCGTACTTCAAATATTCAGAGCTGCAAAGGTGCACAATTTAGGTTTCCTATACATTTTCAGGGACTGCTTAAGCCTCTTTTTTTTTTTTTTAAACCTACGGAATTTGTTATTCAGACTATTTTTGCAGTAACAGAGAAGAAAGAATGCTTTATTGGAATGAACATTAAACAGTGAATTTGCACAACGAGATGGAAATAAGACACATCTGGATTCTCACAAGCAAGTGAAACGACAGAAGAGGAAAATCACATCCTCCTAAACGGAGCTCAGTCTGTAAAAATAACAAAGGATTAAAAAGCTTTTCGGTTCCAGAAGGTTTTATTTCTCCCTGTTAGGGCTCGTGTCCTGGGATCTGTGTAAAATTTTAAGTTTCACTGTCTCTCCACCGCCTCCGAAGCCAGACGCTAAATAAGTAAAGGCTGCTGTAACATCCCAACACTCTACGTTCAGCTGTTACGTAACAGTGTCGGGGGGGTTGTCATGAAACATTCAGACACAACTGCAACTAAAACACACACACACACACACACACAGAGAGAGACTCAATGTGCTGCTTGAGACAGTCCAGGTGTGGACATCAGAGTTTCTAAGGTTTTTTTGGGACTGCTTGTAGTCGCTGCAGTTGTAAAAGAAATCTCAGTGAGATTCTTTTAACTGCACTTATCAGTTTTTCACTACGCAGCATGTTTCTGTGGGAGATATGATGACATGCAGGGCAAGATTTCTGGAAAGCTCACAGGCACACCAGATTATCCTCAACATCTAACTGTGAGGGCAAAATGTCTGAGACCATCTGTGAGTGAGTCACTTAGGCAGCAATAAGCTGCATTAGCGACATGTCACACAGCAATCTTGTGTTCTGAACTCCTGCTTTTATCAAGCCGCAGGTGGTCAGAACAAGATGTTATTTGAGGGGATTTAAATTACGGGACTCCTGCCAAAGTAGCTAAGAGAGGAGTTCTTATCTCTAGATAGTCATGTATACATATTGAATATCTATAGCGCATCGATTATTGGTCCAGATCATTTCACAGTTCATGTGTCAACATAGAAACTGTAGTCATGTGTGTTCCGATTATAACTCTTGTCCATCTCTGCAACTTAAAGTGTCCCTTAAAGTGTCCATGCATGTCGTTGTCTTATAGGCTCTATCGAGAGAAGGAGCCTGATTGCATGATTGAGATTAAACACTTCAGTGATGACAGGATTCAACAGATGTCCTTCATGTATTACACTGAATAATTTATTTTTTCTGACCCTGCCTGACTAATGTTTAACTATTTTAATAGTTTTGTGTGTTCTGTGTGTCTGCAGACGAATCCCGCCTGTTACCGTACCACTAAAGAGGTGAATGTAGAGGTTAATTAACCAAGTGTGCAGCTCGCGTCCTCACACACGCTGATATAAAACTCTGTCGGGTTATTCAGGCCTGAAATGGTAAGTCAAGGTTTTAAAACTGCAAATAATGACATTTTAAATTTTCATAGGGCACTCTGATCCCTCCTATTTCCTTGACATTTTTCTGCCATGAATAAATGATACGGAAGGCAGAGATAAGAGAGGAGACGGAAGAAAGAAGCATTAAACAACGGTTGGAGGAGAACGGAAGAGGAAGAGACGCTGAGGACAAAAGAGAACACCGCATGGCCATTTATAAATCATTATAAACGGAAAGAAATAACATATACATACATGTTTCAAGTCATTTTTCTGTGTTGTCACCTACATCACATTTGTGATGCACAAGTCTTTCCCCCTCGGATCGTTGAACTTTCAAATATGGATCCTGGAATCAACAAATACTTAAAAGCCCCTTTCATCAGAAGCATGTTTTAAAGATTTTTTTTGATGAGTCATTTGAACAAGTTCAGCCACTCAACAACAGACTCATGGTGCTTGCTACACCAGTCAGGCCAGATGCGAGCGGTGCATTAGCCAAGTAGCTGCTTGATCCGTGTCCACACGGGAGGCATTATGGGTCACAGACAGCCGCCTCGCCGTCACGGCAGTTTTTTTTTTTTTTTAAATAATAACGTTCAATATACTGGACATTGTATGTGTGTACATGTTGGCTGTGCAGCTGCTGTACTTTTTGCCCAAGAAAAAAATCCCGTTGCGGGACAATAAAGTTGATCTTATCCTCAAAGCATGATGTTTCCACCCCCATGCTTCACAGTAGGTCTGGTGTTCTTTGGATGCAACTCAGCATTATTTCTCCTCCAAACATGTGGTTCAAACGCCCGAGTCTGGTTACACTTCACTAAAGAAGACAAAACAGGGCAACTTGCAGCACTTGCAAGACAGAGGAAATACTACCAACATGCAGAAACATTTGCGCACACAGCAGGTAATAACTATTAATGAATGTGGTGTTTTTGTGATTCATTGGATTTGACTTGATTGTTTTTGTAACTCTCTGACGTAGTTTTGTTTTTGAGTGCTCAGCTCATATTTCCTTTTAAAAAGGAAAATTTTAATTTCTATTAGAAAAATGTTGAACATGTTGAACAGTGGAATTGCCACAGAATAATTTATGTCTTATTTTGTTCATTTCTACAGAAGAATATTTATTATTATCAAAATTGTATATTGGTGATGCTAATCAATCTGTTTGTTGTCCTTTTTTTCCAAATGAGAATCGATAAGTGAATCGATAAAGAACCGAATCGTTAAGCAGAATTGAAAATGGAATTGGAATCATAAAAATCTTATCAATTCCCATCCTTAGATCTAATCATAAAGGATTAAAGGGGCCTGTTATGTGTTTACACTCACCTTTAACTACATGGGATTTTTTTTTTTTTACCACATTTTTCATCTCTTTTGCTTTCAACTTGTTTTCAAAATTGGTTGTTACATAGAGTTCATCAATTTTTGTATTCCAGGCCTACAAACCTTTCCAAAGACTTTTGCTTTGTTTTTTAATGTTGCTTTTCCATTTCACAACTCCCAGAAGACTCCCCGCCTTTGGAGAATTTTTTCAGTTTTTTATGTTTTCAGAATCTTCCTTCAGACAGATACTAAAGTCTGCAACAGTATCAGTAAACGTTTTTCTTTTCTTCCCACTGGGGATTGTCAAGAACAGAAATCCTCCTCGTCCATGCTCTTGTATTGTCTACTGTAGTTTTGGAAAATGGACCAGTGAAAGATGTTATGTTTTGGTCTTCACTGATGACAGTCTGGATAATCTTTTCCGTCTTTTGTCCAAGTGCCCGTTTTAGTCAAAGAAGTGATCAGAAATACTGATTTCAAGTTATGAGCATTTGAGTGCCATACAGTACATTTCATCCTAAGTCTGCATATACTTACTCTCTTTTGACATGAACAAATAGAAAAGAAGGATAGAAATAATATTTCAGAATTGTTTAGTGTGGTGGGGCAGGGCTAAAGAAGCATGTGACAATGTGCCAGCATATAAAACCACAAAATATACAGATTCAACAACAGCTGATGCCCCGTCAATCAACATGCAGCTATTAATCCTCAAAATCCAAACGACAGGTGGGTTTCTACGGCGGACAAACTGGAGCAGCCACTCTGCCAGTCGTTTACTGATCCGCACTTATAAGACGACACCAGAGAAGGACACTTCATCCAGACAGCGGCCCTGTCACATCTAATGACATCACATCTGAGAAATTGGTTCTTAATTTAGAGGATCTTTCAACGTGTTAACAGCAGCGGCGAAGGAATGAAAGTGGGAAACGGTCTATTATCTACAAGAGCATGGATGAAGTACGTGAACCCTGGGGAATTATGTCATCTTCTGCATTCATTTAAGTGCTTAAGCGGACAACACACAAACAGTTATAATTTCTTTTGTTTCATTAACAGGAACCCGTTCACATCGCTGGATGAAAAAGTAAGTGAACCCAGAGACTAATTACTGCAACAACAACTCACTGAAGTTACATTCACATCCAGAGTCCCATTAATGACGTCTGAAGGTGTAGTTTAGACTTTTGATTGACAAAAGACTTCATAAGAAGAAGAATCTCTGAAGAAGGCAGCTGATCTGCTCCTATATGCACCATAATAAAGCAATGCTACAAGAGAATGTCTTGGTAGTCTAATTAAAAAAAAAGGAGCTAAATTGTTCAGCAAGAATATTTAGCACTATGTATAGAGCAAAACAAGCACAACATTAAAATATCCTCCCAACGGTGAAGTGTGATGGATGGACACTTCCCATAATTGAGGGGGAAATTAATTCTTTAACTTCAACGTCACCAAACTGTCCCACAGGATAACATCAGCGGTGGCTGTCTGCCACCCATGATCTTTCACACCACAAATGTGTCCAAGCTGTCGTTCTGCAAAGAGGAACGGTCCAAAATTCCTCCTGAACACTGTTGCAGGTCTGATCCAGAGCTACTAAAAGCACTTGCTTGGAAACATGGCTGCCAAGAGAAGCTCGATCAGCTCTTAACTCCAAGAGCTCACCTTATCATTTCCAGCAGGACTGTGAATATTTCATGATTGCGTTCAGTGAGAAGAGAAGCACTTTATTTTTGTCTGTTATGATTTCAAAGGAAGATCAGATCACTTCTCATGAAAAATAATTGCATAAAATAAGTTCTTGTTCTTGCCACTGTAGCTTTAATGCAGCATGAAGCTACAGTACGTCACTTCTTTAAAGGAAAAGTTAAGTTTTGGCAGCTATATTACTTAAATTAGAAAAACTGGAACTGGCCCAGTGATGGCCCGGTTTCCTTTACCTCCTCAAATAGGTCTGGGGTCACATTTACAAACGCTGCGTACGTACAAAACGGGCTTGAAACTTGCGTACGCTGCTTTCCACGCAAAGTTTGTGATTTACAAAAAACAAACTTTACGTGAGAATGTGCGGTCCGTCATGCAAACTCTGACCCAAGCGTACGCTGGGTTTTGGAGACTGGGGAAACTGGTGACGCAGATGGTGAGCTGAGGAATTGAAGCTACACTGCATCATGACTCCTCTCAGACATTTAATTTTATTCCACATCAAACTGTAATCATAGATCGACTTTAGCATCAGCAGTAAAAACCAGTGTTAATTATGCTAGCGCTGGTGAGACATAAGGACCTTTCAAATAAATAA
>JBAMYA010000023.1:13864453-13884493 GCA_037176975.1 Arrhamphus sclerolepis | reverse complement strand
CCGATCTCAAATGTTTCTCATTATTATTTACAAAATAGAAATAATGTTGGTAAACTAACCTAACTAACCTAACCTAAACTAACCTAAAACAGGAAAAGTTTAGTATGATTTAATATTAGTCAGTGACAAACAAACAAACAAGCAAACAAACAAACAAACTGGTTATGTGTCTTTTCATACAGTGCATGTCAACTTCTGATTTCAACTGTAGATATTCAGTTCTGTTCCTGTTAAATAATGAGAACAAAAAGAAGTCTAATGAAAAAGTATTTCTCTGAATTTCTTCGGCAGAAAAGGACAAAAGCAAAAGCAGAGTGGATAATGCTGTCTTTCTTCGTCGAGGCAGCTGCAGGCAGAGGAAAAAAACTTAGAGGAAAAGTCAACAGCTTTGCCCTCAGGTTGAGCCTTGAATGAATTTTTTTCTAACATAACCTACAAAATACAACGAGATACAGAGAGAAGACCTTGAAAGAAAATTATGTGATAGAATACAAAAAACAGGAATGGAGAAAAGATAAGGGATGAAGATTTACTGAGAACCACATTTGACATGGATGAATATACTGAATAATGAGGATATACTGAACCATCTGTTCCAGGCAGAAAAGAGTATCAGAATCTCTGAGGACAGGGAATATTAAAATGCCCACAGCAGAATAAGTATTTGAACAAATTATTCATACTTATGCAGCATGAGCATGCATATATTTGCTCCACATTTTCAGCATGACAGTATATGCATATATGTACATAGAGGCACGTAAATCTGTTTTAGAATATAATGTTAATTGTATTCATGGACTGTTGATGCTGTGTTCTAGCTCCAGTTTTCATTTAATGAGGGGAGTTTGGAACAGTACATTTATAAAACAATTATGAACCAAAAATTAGTTGTAATCCCAAGAAAATACTTGGCAGAATAAATCATTATGCTGCCATCTTCAATCAATTACAATAATTATTAACCTCCCTTGGGCCCTCTGAGCAATGTTTGAATTTATAAAGGCTCAAAATATTCAATTATCTCAGGAGGAGACTAATTATTACTTTGTGGCAGGTGGTAAGCCAATAACAGCTATTATTCAAACAAATAAACACACAGTTTAAATTTGTCTTAAGTTTAATTACTGACTTTGAGCCATGGGAGAGGGTCAAAATGTAGCAACAGTCTTGCAACTACATTGGCATCAGAAACCCTCATAAGATTTTCAATCCCATTTACATGAAAATTTGTTTAACAGTATTCTCTGAATGTTTAACTGAATGCTCAACTTTTATTACCTGCAGTTTTCAGCTATTTCTGCTCAACATCCTACAATGCTGTATCACAAAGCTGTTCATCCATCTATTCTGCATTCCTCCTTTATCCTGGTTATAACTGCATGCAGCTGGTGAAAGACAAGGCCGGTGACATCACAAAGCTGACAAAAAAAGACAGACAACAATGCAAGACTGCACTTGCACCTTTTAAGTTACTAATCACATTAGCTTTGAATTTTGGAGCATGCACAGAAAGACCCAAGATTATATTCCAACCAGGAACCCTCCTGCTGCAAGGTCATAGGGCTAACCACTGTGCTGCCCTTACATGCTCAATTGAAATCCATATGCGTGTTCATATAGCACGTTCTTAATCTAGAGAAATCTACACAGATTTATTTGCTACTGATTCTGCATGGTGTCTTTTTTTTAAATCATAAACACAACTACACACCAGTGGTCGATATAGGTTTCACTGTCTCACCCAAGGACACTTAGCCGTATGGACTTCAAGGCCAAAGATTTCCAATCGGCAGACAACTGCTCTCACTACGTCGCAGCGGCTCCAGAGACTTGCCCCAGAAATGATATCTGAATAACATGGATTTTGCTTACACAAACAGATAACAACTGGTCCAAAGAATCTTGAAATGAAAATAATTGTCCATCCAACCATCCATTATCTATGCCTGCTTATTCCTGTTTAGCTTTATGCGAATCTGCTGTAGCCCATCCCAGCAATCTTTAAAGGCAGGGGTGTAAAACAATAATACTAAACTTCAAATACCAAACATATGTTACAAGGTTTTTTTTGAGCAGAAGAATATTACAAAATCAGGTAAAAAAAACTTGATTAAAGCAACAAAGATTATAACAACAGGAAATTTTAGAACAGCACTCCAGTCAACTAAGTAAAAATATAAATCAATAGTCATACAAAATCAGCAAGAGCTCTCAGATAAAGTTGAGTTTTAAGAAATCATTTTTTTTAAAAGGTCTCTGACTCTGCTGATCAGATTTGCTCAGTCAGCTAGTTCCACAGTGAAGGCCCTTGGCTGCAAATGCTTCGTCACCTATGGTCTTGAGCAGTGCCTCTGATTAAAAAAAAAAAAAAAAAAAAAAAGATTTATAGTTCTTGTTATGCTGATAATGAACACAAGATGGCGAGCTTGATGTAATCCTCCAGTAATGGCACATCGGAGGGCCCAGAGTGGGGTAGCTTTCCTTTTTCAAAATTCAGTAGCTTTTACATCAGTGCAATACTCTCAACAACAGCTGGCATTTATTAGAAAGTAGAGAGTAAAGAGCAAAAAATATGAAAACTTAAAATCTCACCGGACAGAAGCCATCTCTGTAAGGCTGAACTGAACATTAAGCTTTGTGCCACATTACATAATATTGTTGGTACTAATGTAAAGCAGTTGGACTCAGATGGGTAGTAGAACAGCCTGTGCCAGGTCCCAGTGTGTGTGTGTGGGGGTGTGAGCGGAGGCGTCAGAAAGGGAGGGGGTGCCATAAGTTTGTGTGGTGCCATGTGCAATCTATTCCATTTCCCACCCACACAACCAAACTAACTACTGTAACAAGCAAGTAAATGCAAGAAAAAAAAAAAGCTTTCTAAGAGTAAGAAAAATGTGCAGAAATACAATTTCATGCTCATGTCACTCTTTACTTATACTGGCATACTTGTCAGTCTGCGTTAACCCCACTTGTCCTCCATCCTGGGAAGTTTGACGAGCAGCATCACACAACGAGAGCTGGTCCTGTTCCATCTTGACATGTGAACAGCTGGGGCCCTCTGTGTTATGACTCCTGCTGCCACATCTGGTGTGTATGAATGTGTGTGTGCGCCTCTGTGTCTTTATGAGTGCTTGTTTGATAAATCCTGCCACATCTGGAAGGCGGTCCAGCTGTCCTGCCCTTCACACATTTGGACAGCATCCTGCAGACTCGTAGCTGTCACTGTAGGTTACCTGAAGCCCACCTCAAGGTAAGAGGCAAGACGATGGCTACATGTGCATCCCTACCGCCACATCTGCTCTGCGTGTGTATGTGTGAGACGTGGCTTGCTTATCAGACCGTATATGTGTTTGTATCCGCGTGCAAGCGAGAAACTGTGGGTCAGTGGTTGTGTGCGTGAGTGACACTGGGTACATGTATACCCTTGAGGCAAAGGCTCCAGTCCTCACACCTCTCAGTTAAAAACATCCAGAAAAACACACCAGGCACTGTGGCCAGACACTGCATGGATCAAAGACTCTGCCCTGGAATAAAGAGTTTCAGGATGACCCTGTCAAAATGTGGAAAGCACATAAAATAAGTATCGAACATAATGAAATTATGAGCCATAAATATATGGAAATATAATGAATGTAATAGGCGTACGCCTACCACATGGGAGGCCTGGGTTCTAATTCCAGTTGCGTCAGGAAGGGGATCCGACATCTAAACCTCTCTGAGCAGGGAGCAGATGAAAAGAAAGTTGTAGTCAATAATAAGAGAGGTGGGGTTAAGAATTGGTGCCTTTAGTTACAATGTATACAAACATACACACACACACGACAAAATATACAGTCTCATGCCTCAAAAGGATAAGTTGGGTGTATGCACCTTCTGAGGTTGTACATCAATGACATATTATACTACATCATTATCATTACTGTTGAAAAAAATAAAGCTAAATTGAGAATTATTGTTTAAAAATATAAATAACAAGCACAGCCAGTGATACAATAGATTGTAGAACCACCTTTATCAGCATTAACAAGGTATAATCATTTACAGTACAGTATTATCAGTCTGACCCACCTGCTTTTTCAATGTGGTTTCAGTTAATTGAATTTTGCAGACATTTGTTTATACACAGCTATCTCCAAGTCCTACTGAGTTCTGAACTGTGAATGCTGCATTCCAACATCTTGATTCATTTTAGCCATTGTTTTGTAAATTTACAAGCTTGCTTGGGATCATTGTCCAGTTTTGGTCGAACTTCAGCTTTTGGAGAGATAGGATCACTTTTGACCATGAACCCCCTGTACTACTGTCCAGTGTCCAGGTCTGGTTTAAATCATACTGAAACATGGTGCTGGATAGATGGATCAACATCTGCTTCTTGGTTTCATCTGTGAAAAGGACCTTGTCCCAGAAGTCTTATGGTTTGTTCACAAGACTTCAGGAAGCTTTGCAAACCTCAGTCATGCTACAATATAGTTTTAGAGAGAAGAGGTAACCTTCTCTAAATAAATGTTTGTGCAGACTTTTTATAAACCTATCATCATGAATCATGAACTTGATTAAAACTCTTGCACTTTTATAACACTTTTTTAATCTTATCCATATTCTGCAAAATGCTTCATAGTGTTTTACTTACTATGGGCTAAACTTTGGGTTTGCGAACTCTACCAACTGGCCAACAGCAGCCCCTTCAACATTTAATTTACAAACTGAGGTCCACAGAATCTGAGATGACCATTTGGGTGATTTACCATTTTTCTGACAATTGCACTGTCTGATCTTCAGTTGACTTTGCGCTTGGGCAGACTGCCAACTTTCTTGAATTTTTCCACTTGCAAATAATTGCTTTTTACTTCAGAATGATGGTCTTTGTTCAGAAATATCCCCATAACCTTGTTTGCCTGCTGAGCAGCAACTCTTGCTGATGTCTTTCCTACCTAGCATTATGTTAACACACCTGAATGCTCTCAGCAAATTGCCCAAGCTTTTGCTTTTATGGAATTGCTCACACTTACTAATGATCAGTTAATCAAATCCAGTTGATTAGTAGTACCAGGCTGCTACTTACCCTCTTAATTCCCATGGAAGAAATAAATGTGTGCTTAGTCTTTTACCCATTGTTTCTGCATTATGTCTTAGTTTTTGCTGATGGTGTAATGTAATGTCTTGTTCCTTGTCTGGAGTTTCATTTATGTCCCTTTTAAGACCTTGTAAGGAGCAACTGACTTTTGTTTATTGTGTCCTGATATGTGCAAACTGATAGTGAAAGCAGATGTACCTTCTTTTTATGTATAAGAACAGTATTTATAAATCACAGTGTGTCTTCATTCTGTTTAAGTAGTCCATGGTAAGTTGCAAATTTATGTATTTGACTATGATGAAAGCTGGGGTTTTCAAAGTTTTTCTCAGTCCGTTTCTACATTTCTATCTTATTCTTCCTTCACTGACTGCGTAACAAGCTTTTCTGTTATTTATGTATTTTTATAGATGTTAGAGCTGTAGATGTTAATTTAAAAAAGTGCATATAAGTCAACATTCAGCCAAAGTCTTCCCAAGGCATTTTAATCCTCCATCTTCATCACAATAACTTTCAAAGAGTCAGTTAACCTTCAACTAAAACTGATTGAGAGTGTCTGATAGGCAGGCAGCAACAACATAGCAACAAACAACAAGAGAAACATATCACAAAATAATAACTGCAGAGTTATTAGTGGAACTGTAAGAAAGAAGCATTCAACATCACCTAATACTGGCAATCACGTACAAGACCAATACACTACAATAAATCTGGTCATTTAAAAAAACAAACAAACAAAAAAAAGCCCACCATGATTGTTTTCAAACTGTTCTATCTATAGTTAATTTGGCTGCATGTTGTTGTTGTTTTTATTAGTATTATTATTATTATTATTATTTTTATCCATCCATTCATTATCTATACCCGCTATTTCCTGTGCAGGGTCACAGGGGTCTGCTGGAGCCTATCCCAGCTCTCTCTGGGCGAAAGGCTATTATGAGAATGATGATGATGATGATGATGATGATTATATATTATTATTATTATTATTATTATT
Source organism: Arrhamphus sclerolepis (assembly GCA_037176975.1). NCBI lineage: Eukaryota > Metazoa > Chordata > Actinopteri > Beloniformes > Hemiramphidae > Arrhamphus > Arrhamphus sclerolepis. The sequence continues at coordinate 13,878,425 of JBAMYA010000023.1, read as the reverse complement.
ATTATTATTATTATTATTATTGTTGTTGTTGTTGTTGTTGTTGTTGTTGTCGTCTTCTGAGCATCTGAGCACTGAGTGTTGTTTGTATTTTGTAACACCTTCTTCCTTGATATTCTCTAGTTTAAAAGCCATTGCTAGTGTGCATGCATAAATGAGTATAAAGCCCTCAGAGCGGGATAGTACTACTTTACACTATTGAGCAATTGCTGTGCCTGCAAGTGCTTGTCTTTGTCTATCTGTGTGGAGTGTTGCCAGTTCTGTACCTCTAGATCATTGCAACATGCATCTCTCCTGAAGCACTCCACCACTGAAGAATCTCCACTCTAATTAACTGAGATTACAGCAATTAGCAGACCATTAATCACACCCTTATTAGTTTAGCCAGGCAGAGAGAGGGAAAGAGTGAAGAGAGGGACGGAATGATGGAAAGTGCAATCGGATGGGAAATAAAGGAGGAGCGTGGATAGATTGGCACAGAGAGAAAATCTCTTTTTGGCATATGGAGTCGCCTGTGATTTCATACTGCCTTCTGTGTAGTTTCACAAGCAAAACAATGTTCCCACCTTTAATATGTCTGTACTGTATAATGTAGGGTGGTTATATTTAATGTGTGTAGGGTGTTGAGCAACATTCAAGGAGACAAAGCAGTCACACTTATGTGCAGATATGCCATCATGCAGATTTAACACATAGATAGAGGAAGTGTAGATTTAAAGTGTAATGTGTTGAGTCCTGAAGACAACTCTGTGTATGTGTGTGTGTGTGTGTTATTCTAGTGGGTGGCAAAGTGTGAGTTTGGGTTGCTGCATGTGTTGGTATGTTCAAGCACTGAGCATGTTTGTGTGTGTGTGTGCATGTACATGTGTGTGTGAATATATGGTGTTACAGTATCAGTGTGTGTTTGTGTGTGAGCCAGAGGGAAGAGTGCATGTAGAAGCAGTGAAAGTGAAGGGGCTTCAGAGGATGAATGTTTAAGTGCGCTCATAATGATACCATCCTCTGGCCACTGCTCTCTCTATCTCTCTTTTTCCTCCCCTCTTCCCCCTCTGTCTCTCCCTGCCCTCACCCCCACCCCAAACATGCCTCCCCTCGTCAGCAAGCAGGGTCAAATGCTATTCCCTCCTCGTTGTCACGGTTGCCAATCACCTCCCATTCTGTAGCAACTGTTTCCAAGGCAACGGAGAGATCCGGTTGCCAGGCACCGAGAGCAATGCATGTGATTGTTACTTATTTATTTAATTCTATCTTTATCTATTTGTTCATTCTAAATGCGTCCGCACTTGCCTTCACGTGCGCAACCTCCATGCACCAGAAATACACGCATCTGCAAGCACACGCACGCTGGCTGTTATCACTGTTCTTCTCACACTTTCTCTTGCTTCCACGTGCACACATATGTTAACTGTCATTGTTTTTTTTTCCTTTGAAAGAACACACATGCACACAATAATGCCACACACAACTGACATGGCCCGAGCGCTCACTAACTAACCCATCTGCTTTTACCACAGGTGTGAAACGTGTGCAGTGGATGACAAACAGTGATTATCATAGCAATAAGGATCCTAATCTGAGCTCTGCTCTCCTCCTGGCCTTCTGTTCCCTCCTCTCATCTGCCACATCTCAGAGGAGCTACACAGAGATAAAGACAGGCCCTAATGAGAGGGCTCTTATTGCACTGTGATTTCCTCCCTCTGTCCCCTTGTCCCCTGCTCCCCCCACCCATCTCTCCATATCCACCCTTTTCTTTCTACAATATCTCCTCTGTCTCTTTCCATCCATCCCTCAGTTGCCTGCAGCCACTCCTCCACGCACTCGGCCTTTTGTTAGTCTGGATAAAAACTACAGAGTAATTGTACTGGAGTGAGCCATTGAGGAGGAAATTATCGCTATCACAGCGTGGCCAAATCCAAAACATACTTTTTCATTCAGACTCCATTTTCTCTGCTTGCTTCATTACCTTGGTTGTTAGAGACAGAAGGTTAGGAGGACAGGAGGAGAAGAAAGGCGATGGTGGTAGTTTGGGAGAGGAGGAGAAGCTTCAGCAGAGCAGGTTGATGGGGGTCCCTCTGATGTCTGCTCACTCACATGTGTAACATACAGGAGTGTTTGTTTGCTGTTTCATTGCATTCCTGCAGACAGACTGCTTTCTGTTGGGGGGTAGAAACAACAAATCTGTTCAATATCGACAGCCTTATGTGAAAAAGAATGAAGAAATATGGATGTTTTTAATGCTGGTAGCATAGGCAATGTTACTGATTAGAAAGAACATCAGATAACTAAGTCAGATAAAGATCATTCCTTTGTGACTGTACAGATTTATGGTTAGGGTTAGGGTTAGGGCAGGTTTGCTAGCTAAAATAAAATCTTTTCAACAGGATGAATCCCTCTGACTCTGGTGTTTCCTTGACTTTTCTTTTCTGGTCATCAATGGGTTTTACTTTTGCTTTAACTGAAAAATCCCAACATTTTCCATGTTGTGTCTTGCAGATGAACAATGCATACTGGCTTTGACATTGTCCCCACTTTTCCTTTTGGGCCACAAACAAATCAAAGTTTCTAAATGTCTTGTGAAATATCTCAATATTTAATGGATATATTGGCATTAAATAAGCTCCAGACAGAAATCCTCCTGGCTTGGTGAGCCCTTGATTTTACCGCTAGTTCCACAAGTAGGTTGACATTTGGGGTTTAGGGTGAAATCTCTTGAGGTATATTGGAAGGATTGTCTTGACATTTGATACAAACATTCATAACCACCTCAAGATGAATTGAAATAACTTTAGAAATTCACTGACTTTTAATAACATAAAACCATCAAATAAAATAAAATTAGTTATTACAATGTACGATGAATTAATGACAATTCACAATTTCATAAAAGTGTTTCGTTTTACATCATAATGCACCTGAATCTACATAGAATGCATACAGACACAAACTTGTTGAATATCATGAAGCTGAATACAATAATCCATTTTTTCACATAATAAATTGAATAAATATACAATGCATATCAATCCAAATGGATATCACTCTTTTCTGTAATATGCCAATAAGACAACACCATTTTAAATATATAATGTATTGCAAGAAATGGCTCTAAACACAAAGAAATATTCACCTTTTCATTTGGACTTTTTAAATTTATAAATGACTTGATTGTTATCAAGTGTTCAAAAATATATATTTATTATATATAAATATATATATATTTAATCCACTTTAATCCACTTTATCCATTTCAACTCTATGCATGGTCCCATGAAAGCCATTGTATTTGAAGGTACGTGCTCACATTATTTTCCTAGCTCCCAGTATACATTCCCAGTTTTAATCAGATATCGTAGAAAATCCAAACTATTGAAGCAGGTCATCAGTGTAGGTAGGAAAATCAATTGTATCTTTAATTGCTGTGTGGAAGAAGACAGAAAAATTCCTTGTACACACAGTCACAGCATCTCACACACGCGCACACACAGGCACAGTGACAGCACAGTGGTGCTGATGTGAGTGGGGTCTCTGGGGAGTGGCGTGGAGAATCCTCTTGGCTGGGAATTTCCAGGATTTAACACACAGACACAGTTTCTGTCAAAGGGCCCTTTACATGGATGAGCCCCAGCATCACATTCGCCCACTGTGAAATAGAGGGATTTGAATAATCTTATTACACCCTATTACAATAACACTAATATTATCCAATGCCCTGAAAACTATACTGAATTGGGGAAAATTGACAATTTGACCACCCCTTATGGTAGCAGAGCCAAAGGCCAGTAAATCATCAAAATGACATGCATTTAAAGCCGCATTAAGGTCCTGAAAACATGACTTGATTATCAGATAATGTTATGAATTATCAGACCCTTTTATTTGTGTAGCAATGCGTTTAAGCTTTCAACAAAGGTCTTACAGTCGATCTTGCATAAAATGAGAGGACGCAAACCTGACCTGATATTTGTGCAAAAGTCTCAAAAGTAATTCAATTCAATTTTATTTATATAGCATCTATTTACAACAAAGTTGTCTCTAGGCGATTCTGAGAAACCCAGAACATGACCCCTGAGTACATGGAAAAGCCTAACAGTGGCAAGAAAAAAACTCCCTCTTGGGAAGAAACCTTGAGCAGGACCTGGATCAGTTATGGGAGGGGGGAGCTCCTGCTGATAGCCAGCTGAGTAAAGGAAGACATGAGGAAGGAGACAGGACAGAGAGGATGAAGAACAGAGAGAGGAGAGGTACAAATATATATAACATGTGCTACAAAAATATACTAATATCTGGTATAAAAATATATAGATAGGTGGTGGTTGGAAGGCTGGACTGCACATTGGCCACACCAGCGAGCATCCCACAGTGGCATCCAGTTGATGAGTGCAGGTAAATGTCAGGATAGTTAGAAGATAAAAAAAATTGGGAGGCAAGTCTGAGTGCAACACCACTATGACAGCACCTGAAAAAGGAGAAGAGAGAAGAGAGAAAGACTATGGAAGATAGACTAAATTTATTCTATTAGGCTAAATGATTCAGGACAATCTGAGACTGAGACTGGGACTCCACCCAGCAGCCTAGGCCAATCACAGCACAACATGGGACTATAAGAGACTATAGAGTTAAAGACTTTATAAAAAAGGAAGGTCTTAACTCTAACCTTAAATGTAGAGATGGAGTCTGCCTCCCGCACCAAGATTGGGGGTTGAATCCATAATAGAGAAGCCTGATAGCTAAAGACTCTTCCACCCTTTCTAGACCTGCAGACTCATGGAACAGCAAGTAAACCTGCATTCAGGGATCAGAGTGTTCTACTAGGACAATATGCAACTATGAGATTTTCAGATATGTTGGAGCTTTATCATGCAAGGCTTTATATTTTGAATTTGATCCTAAATTTAACAGGGAGCCAATGTAATGAAGCTAGAACTGGTGAGATGTGAGCTGTACATCCAGTTCTGGTTAGTACTCGTGCAGCAGCATTCTGGACTAGTTGAAGGTTCTTAACAAGGCTGTTTGTTCAGCAAGAAAATAATGTGTTACAATAATCCAGCCTAAAGGTAACAAAGGCATGGATTAACTTTCTCTGAATCAGGGTGTTTATAATCTTCCTGATATTATGCAAATGAAAGAAAGATGACTTTATGACTTGTTTCACATGAGAGTTAAAAGACAAATCTTCATCAAGGATCTAGGATAAGGTAATGTGATTAAATAACCTGTACAGCTCAAGAGTACCTCTTGGAGGTGCTTGGGACAAATTACAGTCATTTCAGTTGTATCTGACTGAAGAAGCAGGAAATTTCCAGCCATTCAGGTCTTCACATTTTTAATGCATGCATCTAGTAAGATGATGCATAATTAGCTTCAAACAGTAACAGGGATAAATACAGCTCAGTATCATCTGCATAGCAATAAAAATTTATGTTATGCTTCATAATGATGTTTCCTTAAGGAAGCATGTATAAAGAAAAACATGTCACTCCAAGAACACAACCCTGCGTTACTCCACAGCTGATTCTAGTATGACTGGAACAAACATTATTTACATGGACAAACTAAAATCAGTCTGATGATATGACTTGAACCATTTTAATGCCGCTCTTCTAAGTCCAGCATTATTATTAATCTGTTATTAAGAATTGTGTGGCCTATTATGTCAAATGCTGCACTGTGATCCAAGAGGACAAGAACAGAGACAGATCCACTGTCAGAGGCCAGGAGAAGTTCATAGGTGACTTTGACCAATGCAATTTCTGTGCTATGATGATGCTAAAACCTGAAATGCTCAGCATTTATATTGTTTCTACAAAGATGATCATTTAGCTGATCTGAAACAATTTTCCCAAGAGTTTTGGAAATAAAAGTAAGGTTGGAAATAGGCCTGTAGCTGGTGAAATCATCAGAATCCAAAGACATCTTTTTGAGTAGAGGTTTAATTACTGCAATCTTAAAACCTCCTGATACATATCCGGTTATAAGAGATGCATTGACAAGATTCTGGATTACAGAACCTATCATGGGAAAAATTTCTTTAGAGAGCTTACAAGAAATAGGATCCAGTAAAAACGTAGATGACTGAGTGAGAAACAACTGAGGTTAATTCATAAATATCAACATGAAAGAAGCAGTCAAAGTAAGAGTTAGTAGGTACAGCTGATTTAAATATCTCTGTGCTTTCTAATGTCATCCCCATTGTTGGTAGGAGAATAAGAATTTGGGCTCTAATATTTACTATTTCATTGATAAAGAAGTTCATAAAGTCATCAGCAGTTAAATGAGATGAATAAATGACTGTCAGCCTGTCAACAGCAATAAAAAGAAATTTGTTGTAATTGTGATTTTCTCTAATCAATGATAAATGATAAGTTTTAGCTTTCCAAAGAGCTCTACATTACCAAACTATCTTTCCAAGCTGGGATTCTTTTAAATTTGTGGAGTGCCACTTTCTTTCTAACTTTTGACATTTCGGTTTAAAACTCCACATTTCTGCACTATACCAGGGCACAAACTTTTCAGGATTAACTACCTTCCTTTTCAGAGGAGCAACAGAATCCAGACAGGATCTCTGTGAGACATATGTAAGACAATCAATGCATGAAAAATCAAGACTTTCAGAGCTGTCCATAGCGGCATGAATGATCTTTTTATTGCATATCACATCATTGTGACAAGTAAACTGGAACGAGATTAAAGAATAGTCAGATAGTCCTGGGTTTGTAAAGTAAAAGTACATCAAGGCAGCAGACTAAACCCTTGTTGATTCAACCCTTTATTATTTCCGATACATGCCTGAATAGACCAGTAATAAACTATAACAATTCATCATCTTGCTTTTAGTTTAAATCTGTTTTTATTACAAATGTTAATTTTATATTTATTTCTATACTTCTGTGATTTAATTTCATTTGCACTGGAATATGAGCAGCAGTGACTTTACCTAAGTGAGTCAGATAAACTTTATCTATCTGACTCAGTCCAGTAGTAAAATATGCCACCTTGATCCATACATATCTCAAAGCTGTATGTAAATACTGACTTTAAGTTATTGTATTTGTAAATGTTACTTTCTATTTCTGCTGGACTCAGGCTTTCTTTCATAGACATTTTATTTTTCTGCTGCTCTGTTTTCCCCTGTCTTTTCCTCTCCTCTCACCCCTTCTCTAGGCAGCCTGGAGAGCAGCTGTGAGTAGACTAAGATTTATCTATGATTTTATAAATGTGCTCCTGCCCATGCCCCTACCTGCCCGCCAGCCTGTTTGTCCGCCCATCTTCCCGCCAGCCTTTCTGGATATTGGATTTGCTCTTTGGCTGTGACCTTATATGCGGCGAGCCACAGGAACCGGTGTGACTGCTGGACCTTCTGTCCTGTCGTGCAGAGTCATGTCTTCTTGCCGTCGGGGGCCCTCCCACCATATCCTTGGCACACTGGCCACCCCTCCACCATGTGCACTTATTGGATTCCCCTCTCCACTTGCACTCTGATAAGGGCATCTGTCAAGCGGATGAACAATCAGAGCTTAAAAGGTGTGTGATGCACGCTTGGAAGGATCTTACTTCCTGCAGAGGCTGAGAAGATGCTGGGTTTAGGTATGGGGATGAGCATGAGGACCACAAGCAGGATTTTGGGAGAGGATTATCATCACCACAGCTGCTCTTCACATCAGGAGGAGAACCATTTGCTGCTGCTGATGGCTTCCGCTCAGCTACGCGTATTCTCAAGCAATAACATCGACATCTGTATTATCAACCCAAGAATACCCGTGGTCGAGACGGGAGCAAACGGTCACGCCACCTCTCTCCCCTCCACCTTCTCTCCTCTCTCGCCTCTCTCACCTCCCATCCCCCTCGGTCTGTGTTCGACACTGTGCAGCAGGAGAGGGCTGGAGGGAAGGGTGGGGATTTCATAAGCTGCTGAGGCTGCCCAGGTTCTGCAAGAGAAAAAATAGAGAGCACAATTCTTATGGGACTGATTCATCAAATGATTAGGGCTGAAGTGATTGTTACTATCCATTCATCTGCAGATAATTGTTTTCACTAATCAAATTTTCTCAAAATGTCAGAATACAGTGAAGAAATGCCAAAACTTCAACTTCTCAGGGTTGATATTTTTTAAAATGTCTTGTTTTGTCTAACTGGCTAATCCAACAATCAACTCACATTATGAATGACAGAAAAAATAGAAGATACTTAATTTCAGATCAGGAATGATGCACCCTTCCTGGGTGTTCTTTCTTGGTGTTTTGTAACCTTTCTCCCCCCCCTCAAATTTGCGTAGTACATGATTACTTGACTATTTATTTCACTTTAAAACCCTCAAATTAGTTACTCCAGAAAAAAAATCACTAATCTTTGTCTGTAAAATTTACATAGATACTTTAAAGTTGCATTTGATTTAGGCTTTATTGGACTGAATGAAGGGTGAGTGCTTTACTTTAGCCGCATGTAAATGTCTTATGCTACATGATGGCTTCAGCTACAATGCGACAATGAAGCTATTGTTGTATCCAGTAAATACTCTCCACTTGCAATTTCTTCTGCAGCACCGACTGTATCTGCAGTCAGCAGCAAGGAAAGAATGGGAAAAAGAAGAGAGAGAATGTGATGGACCTATCGTGCTTACACGAATAGTCGTTTTGTCACTCCACACTAGGGTGCAGTGACAAAACAAATAAAGTTTTTTTTTCAACCCCTCAGTGGAACCCCTCAGTGAGGACGAGTGTGGAAGTGGGAGATGTGAGCTTTTACCATCCCTGCCCCTGTGTTTATCAGTGAGAGCCACAGTCGCACGCGTACATCCGAAGAAGTGAGGGCTGCCCCGCAGTGCTGCCAGCTCGAGCCCCCATGCTGCACACAGAGAAATCAGAAGAAATGGAAGGAGGCTACAGAGCCAAATGATGGAGGGGAGAATTTCTGCACGTATGAAACATGTTAATAAAAAAAAGGATATGAAAGTATTCCAAGAAATTTAAGAATGCAAGGAGACAGGGATATGGAAAATGTCCATGAACAGAAAAGAAAGAGGGAAAGTGTGCAATTTCAAGGGAGCTGAGGAAGAAGAAATTGGTCGAGAGTGGGGGTGTGTTTGTGTGTGAGAGAGAAAATGAGAGAAAGGAGGGGGTGGTGGGTATCAGCTGGGTTCGGACTGTCATTCAACAACATGATTGGCTGTGTCAGGACGAGATAAGCTGTCTTCACATGCCTCTGCCCTCGCATCTTCAAGGACCTGGAATCAAGCGGTGGAGAACACTGCCGTGCGTTCGTCTGCACTGAAAAGAGACTACATGAAAGGAATGATTCCTGCTATTATTCTAAACACCTCTGCATGTGAAATACCACTCTTTTTCAAAGGTTGTGGGGTGGGGGTATGTGGAAAAAGAGGATAAAAAAAGGCAGCAACACAGAGGAAAGGCTGGTTTGAAGATGTTAGGATTCTTCATTGGTGGTTGTGGCCTGATAGCACCCTTGTGGTTCTGGGGGCCTTGAGACCTCAAATCCCACTGTCTTTACAACTCTTTCCTCCTCCTCTGTTCACCATAAGCTCTAACATTAGAAAGCATTAGGAGGAGATGGAGTGAGGAAGAACAACTCCCCTGCCTCTCAATTCCTGTAGGACTTAACATCTTAGCTCTTAACTGTCCCAGTGGCATGTCCAGCAAGTCTCTTCTGACCCAGTGAAACACTTCCCATGTGTCATCTCAGAGAAAGCCCCAAATTAATTCTCCACCCATTACTATAAGCTCTGACACTCTTGTATAGATCTGCAGGATTATAGAATATGCAGGTATTACAAGGTATTACTTGGAATTACTTATTTAAGCAGCTGCAGCTTAAACCTTCACATCTGATGATGGTCCAGTGAAAGGAGTTTTCATAAATTATACTGATACAAGGAACGATAGGCCTTAGAGGATGGTGCAAAGATTCAGATCAAAACCCCTTAAAACCCCACCGCCAGGACCGACATATTGAAGATTGATGGAGCAGATCTGAGCATATACACATCGGGAAAAGAGTAAGTGTTGTAATGTTTAGACCCTGCGAGGATAGAACACGCACTCCAGCCTCGGCTAATACAGACAGACTGTCTGCAAGGCTGCACAGGCATCACCAGCAATCTCTGGTGTGTTCCCAAACAGCTCCCTACTATGCGCCGCATCAATTATTCAACATATTTATCTATGCAATTTGACGGCCTCTCCCCTCTGAAGCTCAGAACAAATTGCGGAAGCCGCTAATATCGCGTCTCTGGCTCAAATCACTGTGCTAGCAAACCCCAGAGGCTGAGCACAAGAGCCTGTAAACAATCACTTGACACTTGGCACTTATATATTTTTTTGATTTGTCGGGCTAAATGCAGGGTGTGAACTCATGCACACCCCCGCTCAGTGTCTCGCATGCTGTAGGTAGGAGCTTCATTTATCAGAGACACTGGCGGTAAATGTGTGCACAAGAGACCTGTAGAGCTTTTACAATACCAACAAATCTAAGAATCCCTTCCCCCATTGGTATAGATACACACAAATGCGTGCACACTAACCCCCACCCCCCCTCACCCACCTCCCCACCACCAATCCTTGTTTCTTCCTACCAAACTGGCATTTAGTATTACACACTCTGAGGCGCCAGGGTAGCCAATTATCAAACAGATGTCAATGTATGCGTTACAATACTAAGGGGAGCCCAATTACCACACAGATGTTTAGTCCCCCCCATCTTTGCTTTTTCATTTTTTACCCAGCATCCTTCCTACTCAAGGCCCTCTGAGGTCCCAGTCCCTCCCCCACACCACCCGAAAAAGGAAAAACACACCCTCCACTACTCACATTAACTAAAGTACACACATGTAGACGCACTCACCCGCAGCCTTTAGTGAGCCAAATGGAGAATATGTGGATGTCAATCAACAGGATGGAAGGGAATGATCGAGGAGGGAGGTTGTGTACGTGCACATGCGTGTGCATATGTTAGTATAAGTTGGTTATGGGCTGCAGAAGGAGGAGTACAGGGCCGCGGATCAGAACCAAGGACAGCTCCCAGTGGAGAGATATGTGCCGCTTTGCTGCGTTACTAAATGGAAGTTTCCTCTGTTCACACACACATACACGTACACACACACACACACACTTTCTCTCTCTCTCTCTCTCTCTCTCTCTCTCTCTCTCTCTCTCTATCTCTCTCTCTCTCACACACACACACAAGCAAATGCACAAACAAGCACTTACATGCATGCCAAATCACGTATACACACGCGCACACACAGGATTCTTGTCTAAGCACCAACAACAATTTAGTAATCAACTCCTAGCTCATTCCTATTTTTCCTCATCATCCATCCCCACTAATGGATTCCCATTGCTTCAGCCAATCTTTTTGTATTTCATACTCCTCCCCTCTTATTCGCCTCTCCCTTTCTCCCCTTTCGGGGGGTGGGGGGTGGGGGGTGTTAGAGAGCCCAAAAGACGGCGAGCTACCTCCAAGCTGAGCCCACATGAAACCGAGGAGATGGAACTTTATGTCTCTCTCTGCTGCTTGATCAATAGGAATTTAATGGACAAGGATTGAGTTCAAGGAGTTCATGCTTGCCAACGTGCCTGAGGGGCTGAACACATGCACACTGCGAAGCAGGCAGGGAGGCTCACGTGCGCGCGCGCACACACACCCAAGCATATACACACCAATGAGATGTACACTCGTTCAAATGGATGTTCTTTCTATGGCACACAGATGCACACTCATCATCATGATGCCAAATGCCAAAACAACACACAGGCCACTAGAGAACTACCAGCTGAATTACAAATGATTTAAACTAAAAAAAATACAAGATATTACTTGATACTATATGCTTTAGTGTAGAGTGGAATAGGAATTCACTGAAACCTGTACAAAGTACAAAGCTAACAGAGAGGCTGGAGACGTGTGAATGAGAAAGGTTGAATATTTCATAGAAGAGAGCTGAAACAATTGATGTGCCAAACCCTTGAGTGTCAAAGCTTGTCTTACAAATGTAAAGTTAACAGTATTTAGTCCACACTGGCATAACTGACATAAAACTTCAGCTATTGCTGCAAAACATTAAAGAGAATGGTAAATGAAGGCCGGAGAGCACGAAAGCTCGAAGTAGAAGTACATCTACAAATGTAGCAGACTGATGTTACTGTCGCAACATCAAATGATGCTTAATGAAGACACAACTCCGATGATGAATTTCTGATTAAAGTAAGTTGCATATGTGTTACGATTAAAAATTATAGATATAGATATAGATATACATGTATGTATTCGGGTGGTGTGGGGGAGGGACTGTATACATACATATAAAATCAAATCTCATTAGTTGTTTCCACTGTTTTAACACTCAACCCGCTCCTTGAATTTCTAAGCTTTTTTTCGGGAGAGGAGAAAAAAGTCACTCCCATCTGCAATGGAGTGCAGGCTGTTCGGGCTTGAAGAGAAGAAAGCAACAAGCGAAGTCACGTCCAACTCTTTTATCTTAACTGAAGTCTCGCTGGCAGGGAGGAGAGGGTAAAAAAAAAAACTCAAAAGCAAGTTGGAAATAGTACGCGAGGAAAAAATGAATGAAGGAGTGAATGAATGAGATTAAAAATCAGAAAAAGAAAACCCTTAATCGTTGAGGTTTGCCATGACAACCACCGTTGGCTATTTGGTCTCACTCTGGCGTTTTTTCTTCACTAACTCAGTGTGCATTTTAATGGAAAGACTTTAAAGATAAAACATTTGAACCGGCCCCCCACCTCTCCCGACAAAACTGACAGCTTTCCACTGTGCGCTACACTGTAGCCATATTGGCCACATATTTCTGCGTGACCGCTTCTGCATTAATTCTATTACACAGCATTTAAGTCAAATGGATTATGAACAGAATGGCAGCGGCGGCGGCGGCAGCATCTCTGGAGGATTTATTTCATACTCACCCCATTGTTGGAAGACTGTCAATTCCTCCCCGTGCACTCAAGCCGACGATAGTGTATTGGCTGTATCTGGAAATCACACTGAAGAGGAAGAGAGAGGGGGAAACGCCCCCTCTCTAACTCTCTTTTTCTCTTTCTTCCTCCAATCGTCTGAAAAAAAAAGCCTCTTTCTGCGAAGAAGAAATGAAAGGAAATAGAAGAAAAGGGAATAATAGGAAGAAAAAAGATCCGAGAGGCAGACACTATCCACCCTTCATCCTCCCTTTAGATCCTGATCTCTGGCTCTGCTTCTGCGCTCATCTCTCCCTCTCCGTCTCTTTCTCTCTCCTGTCCTCCCATTGTTGCGAATCAAGCGTGGTCAAAGGGGCGCGGCGGAGGCGACTCAACGATTCAGATTCAAAGAGAAGAAGTGGATTCAGGCTCACACAGCACGGTGATGGTGATGCGCACTGATAGGGACATACCGACAGCTCAGATCCAGGACACTTCCTGGGCGTTGGTCTTATATTAACCTGCTAATAATTCTTATGACATGGTTACAGAGTTCTTAAAAAGGGGGTCTTCAAACTTCTTGTAAATTCATATCCAAAACTTGGATCCAAGCTTTGACGACAGTTTTCTCCTTTGTCACAGTGCCTTAATTCCACTACAATATAATCATGACATTAAGCAATATATCCATCCAAGTTGTGGAAATTATTCTAATGTAACCTTCAGCAGCATTCAAATGATAAACCCGCACACTGGGAGACACTCATTAGGCAGTGGCTTGCTGCCTGTAGAGCTCTACTTTGGAGCCGTTTGCCCTGAACATGACCGTGATTTGCGTCAGGCTAATTAACTTTTCAAAATTACAGATGGTGTTGCATTTAAATTCAGGCCAAAATGATCGACATTTTTTTGTTATTAATTCTGGCCGCTTCTCTTCCTATGAAAGTATAATTGTTCGGAAAATCCGATCCATTCATCAATTCTTTCTTTCTTTCTTTCTTTCTTTCTTTCTTTCTTTCTTTCTTTCTTTCTTTCTTTCTTTCTTTCTTTCTTTC
>JBAMYA010000023.1:13840237-13864353 GCA_037176975.1 Arrhamphus sclerolepis | reverse complement strand
CTTTCTTTCTTTCTTTCTTTCTTTCTTTCTTTCTTTCTTTCTTTCTTTCTTTCTTTCTTTCTTTCTTTCTTTCCCTCTCTCTCATGCCTTTAGAATTGGTGACCAGATAAGGAGCTGCTGTTACTGTTGAGCAAGTGAAGGAAGTCTGACAGCCTGCCCATTCAAGAGTTCTCTCCCTCTCTCTCTCTCTCTCTCTCTCTCTCTCTGTCCTATGTCCTGTATCCCCTCCCAGGCTTTCATTCCCTTTTTAAGGTCACAACTTGGCTTCAGGGTTACAGTTAGAGTTACACTTCATTGGGGTTAAGGTTAGCGACTAAGCTGAGGTGGCTAAGATAAAACAATACAGGAGTGCATGATTCCAGTGATCTGTCCTCACAAATATTGTAACAAAGGGATGTGTGTGTGTGTCCTGTGGCCCACAGTGAGCATTGCAGTTCCCTGACAGCAACTTCTCAGTGACTGGCTCTATATCCATCCTAATCCAATCCCAAAGGGATTTCCAGCCGTTGACTTTCCCCAGTAAGAGGACTGGCAGCTTCAGCAGGATCTGTGCTTCCCAAATCTCCCCAAACCTCCCCTTATCTGCTGAGGGATTACACAGCTCAGCTCCATGGGTAGCATCAAGAGGAGAGGTAGTATACTCCTGTAGTAGTACTAGTAGTAGCAGAAGTGAGGTGTAGGGTTTGGAAGTGATGTTGCTCCATCATTGCATAATGACTCAGTATAGCTGACAAAGAGGGCACATTGTGGGACTGCGCTACAATTTATCATGGTTTTATTATTTGTCAAACAGTATCAGGAGTCAGAGTTTTATGAGGCCAACACTGATGGCAGATTTTCTTTTAGAAGGACTGGGTGGAAAAGGCATTCACTTACACATATCTGACCATCCATTATTCTGTGGCTGATGCAGCTTTAGTAGGACAATTACTCATATCAATCACTTAAATGTTTGACTTTTCATCACTTACATTCATTGAATGTACACACATTGTGACCAAACATTTGGAAGTGGATGTTTTGTGTGTTTCTTTTTTTTTGTTAGGAAGCTCACACATTTTGTCAAAGTTGTAGCCCATGCCTGGGGTTAATGTTTTTCCCACACTATTCTGATGGGTGATGTCCCCATGCAGAGCAGAGGTGGTGGTGTTAACACCTGGAGCAATGGGAGGCTGTGTGAAAACTCAGAACAACCGAGTTGTGAGTCCTTTGCCTATTCTGGTTTTCCTCTTTTCTTGTCTAATTTCTTCTTTATATTTTTACTCTGTCTCCCCCCCTCTTTTGCAGTCTGCTCAGATCCCTGTGGTATGAGCACATTTCTCATTCCCTCTCCTTCCCTCCTTCGACCTTACTCCCTCAAGACTGCTGCTTTATTAAACAGACATCCCTATCTTTCATTTGCCACTCTCCCCACCATGCTCCCCACTCCAGATCTCTCTCTTTTTTGCTTTTTGTTTATTCTTTTGTTTGCCCCCCTCTTCAACAAACACATTGCACTGGCTTTGCATATGTAGGTGTGCTGATCAGTGGATGTTTCTCTTTAGTGCAGCATGCCAAAGAATGGGTGAATGTGATACAGAAAAAGGACAAGCTTTTCACTTCTCTATATGTTTTATATTCCCCTCTCCCCTCATTCTATCTCATCTCCTCCTTTGTTCACTCTCTCATCGCTCCCGCACTGTGTGCTCCCTCCACCTCTCCCCCCTCTCTGTGCTCCCTCCATCTCTCTCAGACCCGAGGGCAGCTATATTTAGCGGCAGGTTAACTACTCCTGTCAAAGGTCTGATTTGTATTCTCTGCATGCAAGTCTGACTTGGGCCTCGCAGCGACACAAACAAAAGGCCCTAGTTTGAATATGCACTGAACCCACTGGCTTAGCAATCAAAGCCCTCTCTCTGCCCCTCTGCCAGTGGCGCCACCTGCTATGGAAGGGAAGGGTGGGGGAGATGAGGAGGTAGTGGTGGTTGTGGTGGTGGGGGGGTCATGGGGACTCAAAGTCAAGCTCAATTCGCTCCAAATGCACACATTCATGCAGGGAGGAGCACCCCAGTGCAATGGTCCCACTTCACTCTGTCGCACCACACATCCTGAATGTACAAGAGTGGAATATAGAAAGGGTCAGGCCCCTGTACTTTCCTCCTGTGAACAACAAGAATATGGGATGGCAGGATGCCAGGAGAAGACAGGTAAATAGAGAAGCACCTCAGTACAGGAGATGAATTGAGAAAAGAAATCTTCCTGTCCTTAAAGTCTGCCTCAGGCTGAAGTGACAGGCCAGATTAAAGTGTAAAGGTACATACATTACATGCTACTGTACAAGTAAGGACACATGGGGAGCCCATGGAGTTGCGCTTGTGAAGAGGTGTGATATACCCCACTGTGTTCCCCTTGCTTCCGCTGCCTGGTCTCATCTGGTCCTGCAGCAGGCTGTGGGTGACAGGCTGAAATGGCACCCCCTACGCTGAGAGGTCCAGTCACTCTGACCAGAGGCTCTGAGCATGACATATCCCACATACTAAAGCACTGCCAGCCTCATCTAAGCCCTGCCCTTCCTAGTTACTGTCTCTTTGACTGTTGAAGTTTCCATTTTTACATGGGACAAAGAATGCTATTAGTGGCACATATATATCATTGAAACTATTCACCAGTTTTAAGTTAAAAGCCAAAACAGTCGCACGGATGTATCAAATTATATGAGGATCATGTTTTGGCAACTGAAGAAAATTAACATCTGCAGTTAATTTTTGTTGTTTTCTGAATGAAGTGCATAAGCTTTTAGAAGAAGAAATAATGTCATAATCATCATCTCCTGGGGTGGAATCTGTCATCCTGGTAACCAAGACAATGGATTTGAATCTATTGCCATTCTTGCTCTTGGCGTGTAATTTTACCACCATACATACATCACCCAATAACACAGTGCTATGGGGTCATGCTCAACTGTAGTACTGCTGTGAGAGTAGGCCTTCAAAAGGAGCTTTTCTTTTCTACATGGTTACTGTCAACTGCTTCTTGTGAAAGGTTTCAGGTCTCATCAACTGGAACTAGTTAGGTAAGTTACGTTCATGACTTGTACTTGTAGTAAATCATTTTTCAACAAGGACTATGTACAAGGTATTTCATTTGCATTTGATGCTTATCCACACACAAATGCAAGTTAAGACATATGCTGCCCTTCCCTCCCAGCCTTCTTCCCTCCCAGCCTTCCAGCCTCTCACCTTTGTTTTTTTTTTTTTCTTTTTTCTTAAGTGTAAATGGATGAATGGCTCATGAAAAGACATTTTTAAACTCATTTGGCACTCAGCAAAGTGGCAAGATTGTTTTATTTCACAGGTTGCGTTTTTGAGTTGTCATTTTAAGCACCCAAATATTGTATTTCTTCAAGAAAGAAAAACAGAAAGAAAGAAAGTATCCTTTAATGATTCATGATGGTTGGATGACAAAACACGATAGCCTTCTTTCTGACACCACCTCCTCACGGAACAGGGAAATAGAGGTTAAAAATGTTTCTTTATAAAATAATGTAGTACAGAATGTTCTTTGCAGTCTCAAGCCTCATTTATATTGAAAGGCAACTGAAAGCTATCTGTAGGTTCTGAATGATCTTTAAAGGTTTTACACAGAATTGTTAATAGTGTTGGAAAAAAATAATGTTCAGGGTTAACCAGAGGTGCTGCACATGATGCACATGACAGATTTTTGTCCACACATAAAAGAAGGATTAGAAAGAAGAGTGGATCACCTTGCTGTCTCATCAGATATCCACTATGAAGAAATCTATCTAACAATGTGACAAGCAAGTATCAGAGAATGGGGATTTTAATTCTGATGCTTTCTGTATGAAAATGAAACATATTCATTTCACTGGAACCTTCCCTATAATACTGGCATTAATTTGACCAACTTCATGATGATCCAAGTGTGATGTTTATCACCACGTGGTTGGTAAACACTTTGAATCCAAACTCTGACAGTTGGTGTTCAGTCTGCTCAGACTGGTATAGAGCCGAACAATATCAATAAACATGACAAGTGATTGTATGATTCAAAGGGGGCCTTATCCAATCAAAACTAAAGGAGAACAAAAACACATATCCATTTCTGAATTGCCCATTACATTCGAGTAGCAGCTCTCACCGATAAGTGAGAATGTGGTTTGAAAAATAGCCCAGACGCAGACGTGTAATGAATAGATATTCTGGTTGGAGGAAACATATTGAAATATAATTTCAAATGAGCTGTCGTACACTTAATATTTTGCTCACTGAAAGTGAATTAATAATAAATCAAGCAATTTCAGCACGACATTTTGTTTAAGGTAGACTTGGAAATAAATTACGGACCAAATACATTCAAATTACTGTACGTTAATGATCACATGTCGCACTCATAGTAAAACTGAAGGATGAAGGCAGGAAGAATTTGACAAAGTGAGAAAGCTACAAAAAGCTTCAAAGCTAATTTCACTTTGAAATAAGGTGCTGCATAAACCTTTTTATGATTCATGCACCATCTCAAGGCCTTTATGTTGTGAAAAAGTTCTGTCAGGACTTGATAATGATGATTGTTGTTATTATTATTGTTGTTGTTGGGTAAACATGGTAAATACATTTTGTCTCTTATTCAATACATAGTTGTTGTAAAAGCAAATAAATGACAGTCACAATCCATTATTCCATACATGCTAGGTAATTACATAAGTCTCCGAGTGTAATTTATTTCTAAGCTGTAGTTAAGTACTAATTTCTTGTCCTTTTTATTCCCTCATTATTATTATTATTATTATTATTATTATCATTATTTACCCATAGTGGGCATTTGGAAATTCTTTCACTGGTACACTGGATGTACAAAGTATTTTCACTTTTCACTCACTCAGTTTAATTCAAAGTGAAACCTTTTTTTCTTTTTCTTTTTTTGAGCATTCAGTGTCAGACTAAATTGTTCGAAGACTGGCCTCCTCCTTCAAATGCATGACAAGCCAAGCTTCCACACAACACAGAACACCAGCGGCAACTCACAGACAGACGTATGCAGTAATATTTACAACATTTCACAGATGCTTCTGTTCTTTAAAAGTGCTCACTATTTGTTGCATGGCGTTTCTTCCTCAGCCCCCTTCTTCCTTGTCTGTCTTCGTCAGTCCATCTGTCTGTCTGAAAAGGCTGAGATGTGCTGCGAAGCCTGCAACCATAAACACTGACCGATTTTCCTATTTGCAGCTGTCTTAAGCAGACAGTTTTCAGTTTTATGGATATTGACTCCTCCTCGGCTCTTTGATCCCGGCTGTCCACCTTCAGACTGGAGGCTCCCTGCTGCCTGAAATGCCTCTGACAGCTTCAGACAAGAAGCAGCAGTATGAAAGTGTACGGACATGTATCGTCAAAGTCTGATCAGGCAATGAACATATATGTCAGTCAGTCACTCATTCATTTAGTCAGTTAGTTAGTCAGGCTTGGGATGAAAAGGTTTTATTTTCAGATCAGATAAAAGAAGCACATTAACATTTAAAACAGGGATACACATGATATGGCTTATGAAATTCTTGGTTTTCATTTATCTGGATAAGTAGGATGAAATAGTGCAAATATGCCAGCTACAGCCTCAGAGCGCAGTGGTTTGTCTTTTTTCAACTGTACTTAAATCCTTCAGCTTGGACTCCTCTCAACAGCTCACTCAAGGGGAATGTCCTCATTGTCTATTAGCTCACTGTGTGTCCATGTGTTTATGTGTGTGTGAAAAAGGTCCTGGGCTTGTCATCAGTCAGATTTACTACAGCAGCAGCGCAGCGTTGGCAGGCAGGCGGGGGTTATGCAGGTTGGGGAGGGATGTGAAGAAGCTCAGCTTGGTTCTATCCCTCAGGCCTTACTGTATGTGTGAAGATGTGTGTGCGTGTTTTACAGGTCAACACCTCGCCCACAGCCCACAGACGATGGCCACGCCTGGTGATGTCATGGTATTGATCAGCAGGGCGTCTGTTGTGGGATTTGGTGTCAGTGTCTGGAGAGAAAGAGTGAGAGGAGAAAACAGGATGAGGTTGATGGGGTTAGGTGGAGAGTGATGATGGACAGGAGAAGTGCAAGGAGGAAAAGACTTGTCTGAAAGAATTACCTATACAAATATGAGTACAACAACAGAGAAGTAAGATTTGTTAAGAAAACAAAACAAACGTCAGACAAAATTTTGTTTTAAGGACAATATTTAAAAATGATAATGATATTCTACAATTTCCCTTCGGGGATAAGTGCAGTATCATTGAAATGAAACTGAATTACATATTCAGGTAGCGGGATGTCCTGAGGCAGTTTGCATCTGGACTTTGGATCCATGTTCAAGAGAGTCCCTGTTTGGACTCACCTCTGCATGTTGATTCACTTTACTTCACTGCATACTGCACATTAGCTCAGCATGCTAAATCACTCAGCTCGATGCTGTTGATGCAAAGAGAAAATAGCACAGCGCAAACCTGTGTCTTCTTAGAATGAATTATTTTTACACCATCTTACCTGCAGTGTCTGATGCCTGTAGATGATGGTGGGTACCACACAACAAGGTTCGCAGTGAGAAAATCTGCTACTACGTGTGACCTGCGCACAACATCAGCCAATACTAAAACAAAGACGATAAACATGACATTAAAAAACTTCATTCAACAATTTAACTTTTTCAGCATTTCTCTCAACTTTAAAAAATAAACTTTTAAGACCCTATGACCCTTAATCCCAGAACAAAGTATTAAGGAAGTATTTGTTTGCAGGCTTGAAAGATTGAAGTAGAGTTTAAGAGTTTAAGTCATATTCTACACTGGATACTACAAACGCTTTGAACTGTGAAAAAATCTGTCATATCTCACCTCTCTATTTCTATTTCCCTTCTCTTTCTCTCTCTATATGCCAGCAGCTTTTAACTGTTAACAGATTTTACAACTATAGCGCCTACTCTGTCTGAAGGCAATTCAATAAATTCAATAATCTTAATTATTCTTGTGGCAAAACACCACCAACTACCGAGCAAAGAGGAACACGTCTTAGTCCGGTCTTTAGAAATAAAATATAGACAAACAGACTTTAAAGTTAAGCCAGTCATCTAACACACTGCCCATCTCAATAGTTCACTTTCAGTTTTAACTAATGTGCAATTAGTAGTTTATTTTTGCCAAGTTTTACTCAGGAGAATGTAGTTTGGAGGACAGGAAGATGCAGTTTGGTCTTTCTGCAACTGGAACGGCACTCTTCTTCCCACCTAGTAGCATCTTCAAAAACATGAGAGTAAATATCAAATAGGCTCTATCTTAATAAAGCAACTATAGGTAGGAGAATTGCATTCTTACATGAAAATATATTCTTCATCATCAGCAGCATGACAACTACATTTAGCTACACAACAGCTTGAAGTTGTAACTTGCAACTTCATCTCTGTAGAACTTGTCTCCACTGCATTCATCTTCAATAAAACGGGCAGATTATAAATACATCATCGGATTTTGACCAAACTGGGATAGATGCAGGTCTTATAAGAGCAGTACATTGGCTGTGACTGAAGGTATTATACAAATCTGCAAGAACACAACTTGTTCCATGCTGACACTTGGTCAAGATTCCTTTGCATCATTTATCACCACTCTGGATACCATTTTCCTATCACTTCTGAACGCGCAGGAAACTGCTTTACAGTTACATAATATGCTTTAGCAACAATAAGTGAAATGCTGGTTGTGCCAGTCATAATGGCTAACAGGAAACAAAAATCTACAGTGATGGCTCATCACCATGACAGCGGTGGCCTGAGGGTAGTCACCAGATTACTAAGCATGGGACCAATATTGAGACCAACCCTGAGATAAACTGACACTCTAGTTTATCTCTTGCTTCATTACACATCTTTTGCTCTATATTGCTGAATATTAAAAGTAGAGGAGACTGGATTTTGTTGTCCCACTTTTTCCTACATTCAGCACAATAGATTACAATTATAAAAATGCCGCACTAAATGAAAGAAATAAGTCTTGGTGGCCTATTTTGTATTCATCACGTTTTCATATCTTATTTCAGCACAGAGCTGTAGACGGTTTAAATATGGAGTATGCTGGCTTGTAACATCAGTGGGTCAGTTTTCACACTGGATGTGTAACAGATGAAAATACACTTATTTAACTGTGACCACTTTCTTTCTGTCTTTCTTTCTTGAAGCAGAATTTTGCTGAAATGCACCTTAATCTTTTTTTCCAGTTTCCAGTGTCAACTTGACCAGTCTGCTGTTTTATTTCCCCCTTTGAGAAGCAGCCTTTGGACAGGGTCAGGTATTCTTTGGAGCAGGTAGGCTTTTTTCAATACTGGTGGAACGGTAAAAAACGGTAAACTGATGGTAATTTATGAGCTGGTCAGGTGTGCATCAGGAAGTTCACAGTTGATGTCAGGTCTAGTTTATTTTTGTAATACAGAGTAAGAGCACTGTAATTAATGAGCAAATCCTTTGCTCCCCTTGTTGATTTCTTTTGCAGCTTCATCTGTTTCACTGCCTCCAACATTATGCCAGCTGGTGTGCTGCCATTCTATCTCTTTCTTTCACCATTTCTAACTATCTTCCCTCTTCTTTCTCACCTTTACATACTATGCTTTTCTGATTTACCTACAGCTTTATCATGATGAATCACCATTTTGGATGTGACCTATATTCCTATTCATAAAGGTTTTCAAGGTATTCAAAATGCTGCCTTTTTGGAGTTTTTTTTTGTCTAGCATGGGCTCTCTATGATGTCAAATGTTGAGCTTTGAATTTCCTTGAATCTTCCTAAATTTCCAGGGAGCGCATGTTCACAAGAACAAGTCCTCCAGCGGTAACTTTAAAAGCTAAAGTTTACAACCACGCAGCAAGGACTAAATATGCTTTTCAGCCAGGTTGAGCTGCTGGCACTTTTTTCTATGTCTTTTGCCTTTATTTGCAGGATGTCTCAAAAGAAATGTGTTTTTGGCTGACCGTGAATACAATTTATTTATCCAGGACAGCAATGGAAATGCAGATCTATTTTTTTTGTCATGACACCTTATGGAAGGACATTAATGATAGGGCCCAGTATGTCACTGGATTTATAAACAAAATACTAAAGCTGTAGGTCAGTGCTACTGGCAGTGTGATAAGCTAATGTTTTGTCTGTTGTGCTAGCAACCGACATGTGCTTCTATTGCAGTTGAACCATTGTGGGTATATGGACCATGGTACGAAAAAAGAAAACCATCATGATTCTTGACATCTGGAGCCAAAAGTAGTTTGGCATCATCATCACCAGCTGTTTTTTCTTTTCTTTTCTTTTCTTTTCTTTTCTTTTCTTTTCTTTTCTTTTCTTTTCTTTTCTTTTTATTTCCGACCAAAATCCAAAATGTAAATGTAAATTACAACGGACAATGAAAATCATTTGAAACAAACTGCTGTGGCTCCTGTATCCTGTGGGAGAAGTTGGCGCACCGATAGAAACCTACGGAGGCTTAAAGAGACTTCACACATGCAAACTTCACGCAGAAAGTTTCCAGCTGACTGTGAGAGACAAATGCCTGCTTCTCTTCTTACATGGCGACAGTGCCAATCATTTCGATTATATGCAAAGGAGTTCCACCTACATCTACACCACTCACCTGATTGAAGCAGCTCAGTCTCGTCTTTGTTGAAATACTCTTGATTCTTTAGTTTGATTACATTAACACCTAATAGAGTAATGTTACATAAACCTTAGTACCAGTCACCCACTAAGAGCTAGATTCTTCTGATTTGAAATTGGGTGAAGTTACAGAAAAGGCTATTGACTTCAGTGTTTCAAACAGGCAACAACTTGAGTGTGTCTGTACATCTGTCTCCTTTTAGGATAACTCCTTCTTGGTCTCCATCAGACCTGAAAGGTAAATGTGTGAAAACGTCTTTTGTTTCATAGCATACAAGTAGCATTGCCTTTATCAGAGCACTTCGACTGCCCTGTAAATGCATGCACATATATAGCAGTGGGTGCGGAAATGAAAAAGCTGACAACAAAATGGTGAAGTTGTAGCTCTTAAAAACACGACTCACAGAGTCAAACCAAATCAAACAAAATCAGACTTTATTTATATCAAATCAGAGGCTAAATAATGACGATGAATACTCATAGAAAGAGACATACAAATAACTCTGGGTATGTTGTTAATTTAAGCTTCAAGAGGCAAAGAAGGAGCACAGGAAGGAAGCTGCCTTCAGTGACTTACAGTTGGGCTGAATAAAGCCCTGTTGCCAGCAGAAGATACAAGGGGGTTATATGGAGGAGTGCTACAAACCTAACAGCCAACTCTGGCACATCCTTTAAAGCCACATCTCATGCAGTTTTGATCGATATGCTGCCAAGCATTAGGATCACATTAACAGATATAATATATAGACTTATGAGATATTATAAACATTCACTGCAGGTGCCTCACAGAGAATTCAGGGTAGCACTGTCATTCTGCCAATAATTACTTTAATGAACATCCCCTGTGTGATAGAGAGATTTTATGAAGTGGGCAGAGTCATGAAATATACAGCGGGTTGTTTTTATGGATTTGTGTCCTCTGGGCTTTCCCCCAGTGCCTCGCTATAGTGCAGCACCTCCATCACACTGACAGTCAGTCAGCGGGCTGAGTCGTGCTGAAGCTGTATTGTTGAGTCTTGTACAGTACAGTTAAGCTACAGCTGCTGCATTGGGGCTTACAGTCTTTGCTGATTGCTGTACAGAAGAAGGAAAAAAAGAAGATGAAGATGGGAAGAAAAAGACTTTTTTTCCCTTCACCTCCTCCTCCTTTTCTTCCTCCATCTTTCACTATCCACTTCCTGGAGCCTGCCCATGCAATTGGATTTAGTGCCTGTCTGTGCGCCTGGCTTGTCTCAGCCTTCTCTCTGAGAGCTTCATGGCACTCCGCTCCCCTCTTTACTGCACTCCTTGGCTTGTCTCTGCATTCTAATGGCACGATAATGCAACCACAGTGGCCCACAGCTACAACACTACATGACCGTGCAACAATAGAGCTCCTCACTACTGACTGCATGTTGAGTTGTTGTGTGTGCTGATTATTTTGTGTCTGTTTACATATTTCTATGATCCCTAGGTCTACCGTTACAGTTTGTATTTGGATAAGGAGCCAAAGGAGTGGGAGGAGGCTGGACAGATAGACAGTTCATTGTTTGCCACTATCGATTGACTCCCCTCGTCTCTCTTCCTTGCATCCCTATCATTTTTATCCCTCCTTTCATACACCGTCCATTCATTCATCCCCTCTCACCAAACCCTCTTTTTACACCTTACCCTTCGTACACTTATCACTGCACCCATTGCCCTGAGCTGCTCCCTCTGCATCTGCTCCATGTTCAGCTGGGGAGTGGGGAACTGGCCGGGTAATGGCCATAGAAACGGCCTAATGACATTACAGCTGCGGAGAGAGTGGGGAGGGGGTCAGGAAGGGTGAAACAAGGGAGAATGAGGGGTGGCGTGGGGGGCACTAGTATGAATTGCAAGGGTTTGTCAGGGTCTAGAAGGGTGGGTGGTTGTGATGGGGAGGGAAGGGGTTGAGGGGGAGGGGCAGGTGCATCACTAATGGCTTTTTAAAAAGGTTACAGCATGTCGCTCCTTCCTCATAATGGGGCCCTGGCTGTGCTGGAAATGCAATTTCCGGGAAAGATAATGCAAGGAGTGAAGGGCTGCGTGTATGTGTGTGTATGGAGGGGGAGCAGTATGTACCTTGCGCTTATGCTGAAGCAAACGAGAGAAAGAAAGAACGAAAAGAGAGAAAGGAAATAAAGAGGTGAGGAATGGGGGGAGGAAAAAGCACAGATAGAGCAAGAGGTGGAACGTGGGTGTGAAAAACCATGTGGGCTGGCTGAGGTGTGTATGCATGTGAATTTAAGGAAGGTTTAGAGATTTTCTCAGACGCTCTGACAAAGCAGAAAAAAATGGAGGAGACAGAATGAGAAAAGAAGAAAGTTGTAGAGGTGAAGGGAATGTAGCATAATCTGGAGGAGAGACAGGGGCTATCAGCCTGGTGTGTGAGCACATCAATACTTAATGAAGACATTATCTGTGGACACTGCACCCATGTATCTAAACAAACATTATCCTTCAACCTTTCAACATCCTACATGGTTGGTTAAGCCAAGTATACTAATTAACCTCACTTCACCGCTGGATATGAGTCTCAACTCTGCCTGATTGAATCTTCCTGCTTTTCACTGGGTGTCTGTAATTGCTAGTCATGTTAGAGGGAGAATTTAAGTGTATACATTATATTCTTGTCGGCGGTGCCCACGTTGCTTAGTGCTGTAGTAATACTTTCAATTTATTTCACACCCTCTGCACATAACATAAAATCAATAGCTCACAGTTATGTGTAATTTCTTTGTGTCAGTCTATAGCTTTGTCTGAACAATTATAATTTAAGTAAATTAACTGAGCTGACATCTGGTATCTGTACTCGTGTGTTTGAACATGTCTGTGAACATGAGCGTAGTGCATGAGGACCTTTGAGATTTACTTTTCATTTAAAGAAAAGGAGAAGAATAAGAGGCAGAGAATTCAGAAGCAGAGACTTAATAAGTTTCTCTACAGCTGCTCTGTACCTTACAGAGCATTCTATACAAATTCAATATCAGTAACACACATAGAAATACATGCATGCGTGCGCGCACACACACACACAAACACACACACATACACACACACACACACACACACACACACACACACACACACACACACCCTTCCCTCCCTTCTACGTCTCTGTCTGTTCAATCATGACTCATCCAGCTTGTCTCTCTTTCTCTCCTCCACTTAACCACGATGATGACATGTGCAACTTCCTGAGTGGAGAGCCTCAGCTGACTGCACCTCACCTCCAACCTGTCAGAGGAGACCGACGCCCAGATCCCACAGCACCTGCTTTTAGAAACAGGTCCTCTATCCCAGCAGAATGTAAGATCTTTGAGGGAAGTCCCCGCTGTCTGGGATTTAGATGCTTTTTCTCTTCCTGCTGGCTTTGCTGTATAAAGAAACAGAAATATAATACTCAGAGTGGAGTATATAGATCATGTGATTTAAAATTTTTAAATGAGCGGATCAAAAGTGAAACCAATATGCTCATTAAATATATATTTTCAAATCAAAAAATGAAATTGTGGGCTTGTCGTGCTTTTCATTTTAGCACTGCTCAAAGGGGATAAGTCTTAAAATAATGAGATCTGCTGCTGTTAAAATTTAATGAAGATATGAAATTCAGTTCCTCCCCCCTCAATATATGAGTATTAAAAACAGGTTGTGCTAGCACTGAAGCAGTTTTTAGATGAGAAATGCATCGCAGAACTTCAGCTCGCCTTCTTCTTCTTTCCCCATTAAAATCCAATCTGCACTAGGGTTTGACTCTGCTCCTGAGGAGTGAAATGATTGAAATTGTGAGACAATTATCAGAACATGTTCTGCGACTTTAACTGGTGGCAGACCTGAGTCATGTGGCATATGGTCGCAAAGAGGGGGACTGAATGAAAGTGGAATACCTACTCAAAAGGAATAATAGTGTAAATCATGCCATTTAATTGTCAGATCCTGTTCATAATTCAAAGTGATAAAAGTGGAGGTTTTATGATCCATTCGAGTCAAGTTGTCGCTAAAGCAATCGTTGATTTCAGAAGGAGGCAAGCAAAGGTGACTTCTCATAGTTTCAGCTTTCAGGAAATGATGAGAGAAAATACTTAGCTGTAATCCGTCACCTCGACATCAGCAATCCAATCTCACATTTATGTGTGAAATGCACATTTACTCTTTAAAAAAAAAAAAAAAACACATGGAAATTACTCGGGGTATACAATGTCAGAATAAATCAAGGGACTCTAGTTTGACTCTGGTCTAATTATTATTATTGCCGTTATTTGTACACCACTATTTTGTTTAAATGGTTTGTGAATAAATTTAATGAAGATGCTTCCACCATGGTTGCTCTGGGACATGCATGCTGCAAACTTGTAATACTTGTAAGATATTAAAACATTTAATTTAACAATTTACAATGTGGGAGGACAACAAGGGTAAACTCAAACATCAGCATCATGATGGGGAGGAGTTGACAGATCATTTGCCCGCACAGCCAGTTGCTTTTCACGGGTCTTCTGATTGCCGTTTCCAGCCTGGTCATGACTTAGAGCAAACTGTCTGTGCTGATACCTGCTAGATTCAGGTGAGAAGCCAAGAAGAGTTGCTAATGGATATGTGACAATGCTAGCTCTTCAGCTTTTTTTTTTTTTTTTTTTTAAAGATTTTATGGTTTTATGAGTTGGATTTTGCCTTCATACACCAACACAATTTATTTTTAAATAAAACAATCAGGATGTTGTCAAAGTTGTTTTTCAATTTATTTTATTTTTTGACATTTGACAATATTCTAAAAAAGAAGTGAAGATACCATTTGCTGTCCATTTCCTCTTAACATCAAGCAAAAACAAAAAAAGTGAATGTTGGCATTTGACTGCTGTTTGGCAGGAGAATATGGAATACATTTAACGCAAGGAAAAGAAGCCATCGTTGTTGTCATACAATGTAAATCTAAATTATAAGAAAAATAGCAAAAACCTTAGATATAGTTGCATCAACTTTTTCCTAAAAGTAAAAAAAAAAAACAAAAAAAAAACTAATTGGTGAGCTCAACAAAATGTCTGGAAGAACATAAAACATAACTAAAGACTAAAGTGGATGATTGCAGAATTTTCTTCCCCAAAAACAGCCCCTTCACAGCATCAACAGTCAAAAATACTCTGGAGAACGTTAACACCGACACTCAAGACACACCTTCATGAATGTAAATACAGAGAGTTCACAACAAGATTCAAACCACTGGATTCAAGAACAGGAAAGATTAGACTTTACCAGAAACCATCTGAAAAGTCTCCCTTTCTGGGGTATTAGATTCTTTGGACACATGAAGCCAGATAATCTTGTATCAGAGTGATGGGAAGAGAAAGGTACAGAAAAGACAAGAAAAAGCTCGTGATTGAAACCACAGATGTGATCCAGACATGGTGGAGGCAGCATTATGGCATGGTTATATTTGACTGCAAATGGAACAGGCTCACTGGTGTGATATGATGTGATGAATTGTGAGGCATAAAGGGCTATAGTCTCCATTGAAATTCAGCCAAATGCTACAAAACTGACAGGACACAGTGCAGGTGGAATATAACCCTAAACATACTAAGAAAGCAACTCACAACTTTAAAAAAAATAAATAAATTCTTCACTGGCCTGATCTCAACCCAACAGAGCATGCTCAGTGACTGAAGACAGTAACTGCAACCAGTGAAGGCCCGGCAAAGCGTCTAAGAGGGAAGACACACTGTCATGGGTTGATCTGATCGTTCACTCACTGTCATGTCGTTGCAGGTCCTGCCATGCCTTTCAGCCCTGCAGTTCACTGTCTACTCACCTGTTTGATCTCTGCCCATCTCATCACCTGCTGCCCATCAAGCTCATCAGCTGCTCCATATATATACAGGCTGAGGCCTCTGGCCCCTTGCCAGATTGTTTAGTTCGTTTGCCTAGCTTTCCAGCGTTCCTTCATCCTGTCTGCCTGCCTGCCGGTTCCTGCCATCCTGCCCGTTCACGATCTGCCTTTGCCCTTTTTTGGATTTGTCTGCCTTCGCTGCCTGCTCGCTTGGATTACCGACCTCGGCCTGATTTTTTGGACTTGATTAAAGCCTTTTGGAATGATCACTTTCTCTTCATTTGTGCTTTTGGGTTCTTCTTGTTCTGAGTCATTACAGGATTCCTGAATAGACCCATAAGTAAGGTCTGTCTTTTGCAGGGGGCAGAGAACATTTGATAAACTGGACCAATTTAATTATCTTCAAGTGACCATATATACGTATATACATTTGAGTTAACTTCACAGATTCACCATGGTTTTATAGGTAATGGTATTATCTTTGTGAATATAGCACTAAAGATCAATTGAAATAGCTATAAACTAGTAAAGTTTTGAGACTTGATTATTTAGCAATTATTATTTGGTGAATAATAATTAGGGCCCCGTATTGTAAGAGCCAAAGTGAATGTTTTATATTTGCTTGTTTGTTGTGGTGGCACAGGTGTTTAGATTTTCTTACACCTCAGGTGATTGCTTAGGGATGGTCGGATGTTATTTAGTGGATACGGGAATGCTCAGCAGGTGTGGGGGTGAGGTTTTTTTAGCAAACTTTTCTGTTGACCGTCTTTTTCTTTTATTATCGTCATTCTTAGCCACTGTTATTCTTCATTTTGCCATCATCATAGTTCATTGTCATAAGTTTGAAAATAAATACGAAAACGCAAGTCGGGCTCATCATGACTTATTGAAGACTGTCGATGGATCGAAGTCGCTACAGCCCATTTGAACATTTCCCAGTCTGTTGCATCGAAGCGGTCTTGAAGAGCTGAGGAGCCCCCCTCTGTCCACACACAAAGTCTGTATGCTGGTATAAGCATGACAGTGATGTGGTCAGAGAGTCCAATGTGGGTGAAGGGCTGGTTTTGCACGCTCCTTTATCTGTCGTGTAAACCAGGTCTAAAATTTTATACCCCTTGTAGGGAAATTACCATGTTGGTGAAGTTTTTGGGAGGACAGTCTTGAGATCAGCTTCATTAAAAGCTCCAGCAAGGATGATAAAACCATCTGGGTGTGCAGTCTGTTGTTCCCTGATGGCCTGGTACATGGCCTGGTACGGAAGCCCTAAAGGGTCATATATGCATACATTTTATTTCCCGTTTTCCAGTGATAACGAGATAACTCCACTGTTTTCTTGTGATAATGAGTTATTTTTCCTACGTTTTCCCATGATTACAACATAACTCTGCTGCATTGCAATGCCCTGTTGAAGGTCGATAGACCGAAAGCTTGGTGAAAAATACACTTGTTTGCATGGATCTAAGCATGCACTTTTTTTTCTTAGTTTTCTTGAGATCTCAAATTAATTATCTCGTTATCACGAGAAAACGGGGAAAATAAAATACATGCATGTATGGCCCTTTAGGGCTTCCGTAGCCTGGAGCTAGCAGCTCAAAAGCAATTTTAAATGTGATGTTATCAACATGAATGTTAAAATCTCCAACAATTAAAACCGACTCCAGCTTGACAAAAGTAGATAAAAACCTCACAAATTCCTCTCAGAAAAGACCTGCAGCTCGAGGTGGTTTAAAGATTAAAATCCAATAAAAGGGACAAACTGTCCCAACCTGAGACATCTACAGTTCAATGAGCTCAAAGAATCCCCCGGAGAGGGGGCTTAGCCTCCAAAGTTCCATGCTCCCTCACGAATTTTGCGGGTAGAGTCCAACAGGTAAATGGTAAAAGCAGGTAAGAATGAGGTGTGAAGCTAGGAAGTAAATATGTCAGGAATCTAGACAAGATGCCGACACAAAGGCTGAGGAAATGCCATGACTGCGAAAGAACAAGATTTGATATCATAATGCATTTTTTCTCAGTGATCTGAAGATGGTTATCAAAGGCTTAAATTTACAAAAGACAGACGCACATATTTAAAATTAAGAAAATGACTGTGTGAAGAGAACACATTTATATTTTATCTTATCTTTCACCAGCTGGATAAATATTTGAAAACCAAGACCTGAGAGCGAATTAGCCAACATTTTCACAAAGTCCCCAAGTTTATTTCTGTTGCAAAGCACATAAATAACAATTTATAACAGTTGGAATAAAAAATAATTAAAACAGGGAAAATTGGAGTAGTTACAATTAATAAATACATGTCTACAAACATAAGGGCAGAGATGATTAGTAGCTGTAATGTGGAAGAATTTATTTGGCATCTTTATTTACTTGACTTTAGTTTGACATAATTCCAAGTAACACATGAAATCACCTGTTTCCAGTAAAAACTGTCATGACAAAAGGCTTAAAATACACACAAATGTCAGATACTTGAGGCAGAACCTCACTCCCAACCCGGAGAGGTTATTCCGACATAGGACCATGGTCTCAGATTTGGTGTTGATTCTCATCCCCACTGCCCCCCCGGTTGCGAACTGTTCCAACGAGAGCTGAAGGTTCCCGCTCAGCCAGCAAGACCACAGAATTTCTAGACGCAGCGGAAGGGCGGTGGAATTGCCTATCTGCTAAAAGCAGATAGGCAATTCCTCAGTCACCAAAGTGGAACCCCTCCGCCTTTCGGCTGCGTCTAGAAATTCTGTCCATAAAAGTTATGAACAGAATTGGTGACAAAGGGCAGCCCTGGTGAAGTCCAACTCTCACTGGGAACAAAGATGACTCACAACCGGCAATGTTGTCCAAAATTTCACTCTGTTCGCAAAGGTAACAGGTAGCCCAAAATAACAGATGATGTACCCCATGCAACTGGAGTAGAAACCAGCCCACAAAACACATGCACTGGTTGGGCAAATTCCCATGCTCAATCCAGGACCCTAGTGATGGTGTAGAGCTGGTCCAGTGTTCCATGACCAGGATGGAACCAGAATTGTTCCTCCTGAATCAGAGGTTTGACTATCGACTATCTCCAGCATCCCTGCATAGACCTTACCAGGAGGACTGAGGAATGTGATTTCCCTGTATTCGGAACACACCCTCCGGTCCCCTGTCTTAAAAAGGGGAACCACCAGCCCAGTCTGCCAGTCCAGTGGTACTGTCCCTTAATGTACTCGATGTTGCAGAGACGTTTCAGCCAGGGCAGCACTATAACATCCAGAGCCTTGAGGAACCCAGGGTGAATCTCATCCATCCCTGGAGCCCTGCCACCGTGCAGCTTCTTAACTATTGATAATGGGTAAGACCACCTCAAAGTCCCCACACTCAGCTTCATCTATGAAAGATGTGTTGGTGGAATGGAGAAGATCCTTGAAGTATTCCTTCCACGGGCCAACAACATCCCCAGTCAAAGTCCACAGCACACCACCCTCAGTGTACACAGTGTTGGTGGAGCACTGCCAATGCAGCAGTCCGTTTGCCTGTTGGTACCTATCTGTGGCCTACAGAGTCCAACAGGCTAACCAAGCTCTGTAGGACTCCTTCAGTCTGATGGCCTCCCTCACCCGAGGTGCCCACCACCGGGTTTTGGGGTTTACAGCCATGACAGGCACCAACGACTTTGAGGCAGCAGCTCCTGTCAGCCACCCCAACAATGGAGGTATGGAACATGGCCCATTCCAGCCCAATTCCAGACACCTTCCTCGGGATGTGGTTAAAGCACTGCCGCAGGTGAGATTTAAAGATCCCTCTGCCAGATGTTACCAGCACGCCCTCACTACAAGTTTGGATCTGCCAGGTCTGACTGACATCCTGCCCCGCCACCTGATCCAACTCACCCCCAGGTAGTGATCAGCTGGCAATTCAGCTCCTCTCTTCACTCTATTAATACAACTTAGAAAAACAACAATTTATCACCTTTTTCATCATATATCATGATTCATTTTACCAAAATGAAGCCAAAAAACAACCATGTTGGCAATGTTAAGTTCCTTCATAGCTTACAGATCTACCTTCAGTAGCGATAGCTTGAAGTATTTATTTTCTGTAAAACTTTATTATTCTCTCACATCATAATAGTGGAATTTCCATCCAGTCTTCATCAGTTGATTTAGGCTTTTAGACATTAGTTTATACACTTGCCAGTCCAAAACCATGAATCTTGATTTTTTTCATATCCACGCAGTAGATCTGCTGGTGTGCTTCAGATCATTGTCCTGTTACATGACCGAATGTTGACCAAACTTAAGCTGTCAGATGGATGACCTCACATTTGCTTCTAGAATTCTCTGCTATCCAGAGGAGTTAATGATTAATCTAACGACTGCAAACTGCCCAGGTCTTGTGGCTGTACAACAACTCCAAATCATCACCCTTCACCACTGGGCTTTACAGTGGATATGATGTGTAAGAACATAATTTCCACAACATACTATCTAAACTTTTGGACCTTAGGAAGTAGTGACATGTCATTCAAGATTCAGGACTGGATGAAACATTTTATGATGCTGCCAAACAAACAAGTGGAGAACAAGGAGTTAGATTACCCCCAGAAGGATCAGAGAGGATCAAACCGTGGACTTTTACATTCACTTGACCAGTGTGTTTCACACCCTAAAAAAAAACCTTAAGGTCCTGTAGGACCGTAAGGACTTTATGTTTGGAACGATTCATATTCTGTCAGAAACTTCAAGCACAAACACATTATAGCACAAAGAAATACTTAAATACACAAATAGATTCGTACAGTAGTGCCCGCACTAACGCGCTTTGGTCTGGACTTGGGTTCACTCAGTCCTGTACATTAAACACAGAGACTACGACAGGAAAAGGCACTGTGGAGACAGGCAGAGAGAGGACAGGTGCTCATGCAAGGCTGGTAATGTGTAAGTGTGCGTATGTTTTCAGCAAAATCAAAATCACAGCCGTAGTCATGCTTCATGTCCGGAGCATTTGTCGCCTTTCAGCCTCTCTCGCTCTCTGTGTCGCTGGATGGCTCGCCAGATCCGGCAGAGGACTCCGCCCCTGAGGAGGATAAAGAGAGCTTTTACACTTCTGTAGGGTCTGATTTTAATTTTACAAGATGACTTGGTCCAAAGAACGTTTTGTTGTCATTTTATTATATTTTTTCAAAGGGGAAATACAACCCTAAAACAGAGATAGTTTGGACACTGCGTGATATTACAAACGAAGCTCTAATTCTTCATAAACTCACTTTTATGTCTTTGCAGACAGTTTGAACCATATCAGCTGTTGATGAGCACCTATTTTTACCTTTTAGGACCATGCTCCAAAAGAAGAAAAAAGTGGAACAGTAAGCCTTTTGATAAGTGATGCTGTTATTTGTTGTTACAGTTGAACAACTACGATTTCCAGCACGTTGTAGTGTCACCACTGAAGCCAAGCACGAGAAACAGTAAACTTAGTTATCCAAGAGTTATACATAAATAATATTGTAAACCACTTGAGATTTTAATCTGCAAGGATGTGTAAAGATCCCCAGTCGTGTTTTGCATTTATTAAGAGAAATACGGTATTTCTTGCCACAAGAAATTGTCAATTCTATGACTTCCAACCAGCCAATATTATTACTGGTTGAAAACTGGCATCCTTGGTGCCTCTGGTGAGTCCACTTTCACTGAATAGCGGACTGTATATCTGGAAAAACAGCTTGAGCTGATCTGTCTAAAATAGTTATTTGTGGCTCTTTTCAAGTTTGGAAGACTCAAAGCTCTGCATTCTCCTCATTGTTCCTGGAAAAAATCTTGCAATAAGATGTTTGTTTGTTTTTTCTATTAGTCCCCAGTAGAGGCATGATTTCTCGTGGGGGAACAGAGACTTGTGGTTACCGTAGATGGAGACAGCGGAGGTCATCTTTGCTGACGTCGTCCAGGATGTCAGACAGAGTGAAGTCCTCCACCACAAACTGGAACACAAAACAGACTCTTAGGTGGCAAACACACTTCACAGAGGAGGAGGAGTAGAAGAAGACAGCAGATGGAAGTCTTAAAAGACACCACAGACACTCAACCTTGTCTATCGTGTCAGGGCCTGCCCCCTGCTCTTTCAGCCAATCAGTGAGCAGCTTGTCGGGCTCGTGATCTGCTGGTGTCTGATGGATGGAGGGAGGTGGAAGATCTGAAATGAGGAGCACCAGGTTAACTTCATCCATTATTAAAAAACCAAAATGCACTTTGCACTAAAACAGACTAGTGTTTGACCAAATGTATACCGCATAAAATCAATTAATTGCCGGGCTGCAAATACCCGCCTGGTTCTTTTAAATGCCAGGGGTCATCCCCCATTTTGCATATAAAAAACCCACCCAAATAACTGCAGAGGCGATTATATTGAGGTAAACCCAGTATCAAGGCTATTCACCTTATTTTGGCAGAAGTAAACAGTTAGTCACAATAAATATGCAGCTCTTCTGTTTTCCGTCAAAAATAAGAGCGCTAGCTAATGTTAGAATAAAGGGTGTACCATAATCTTAAATGACCGACTCATTCTTATTTTCACAGAAAACGGAAGTGTCAGAGGGGACGACTCGCAGTGCACCAATCTGACGTCCAGCCGAGTACACTGAATTGCAATTAACATGGGAGGACTGGTAAATATGGAGGAGAATGGACAGCAAAGGGACATAAACGATAATGTAAGAAGGAAGAAAAATAAAAAGTAACTGTCATCACAATAATGACCTGGTGCAGGTGCAAATAAACAAAAGCCTGCAGCGAATCACCACCTGGTTCTTTTAAACACCTGGGGTCCGAGTTGATTTTGCGTATTAAAATGTCAGAACTGCACCCACCAAGGCAACTACACTTTTCTTGGTTCTTGACAATGTTTCTCTGGATGGACCCAAAATCATCATGGTACAACTCAGCATTACCTGGATAGGACACAACATTACCATGGTAACACCCAACATTACCATAGTAAGAATCACCATAATAGGAACCAGTATTGTCTTGTTAGTACCCAGCATCACCATGATAGGACCCAAAACCGTCATAGTAGGGCTCATCCTCATAATGTAAGGATCCAACATTACCATGGTAGGACCTATCATTGCCATGGTAGGACCCAAAATTATCATGGTACGTCTCAGAATTACCATAAGAAGAACCAGTATGCCATGGTAGTAACCAGCATCACCATGGTAGGACCCAAAACCAACATGGTAGGATCGAAAATCATCATAGTAGGACTCAACATCATGATGGTAGGACCCAACATCAAAATGGTAGGACCTGGCATCGCCATGGTTTTTTTCCAAAATCATCATGGTACGACTCGGCATCACCATGATAAGACCCAGAATCACCATGGTAGGATCAAAATTCATCATAAAACAACTCTTCATAAGCCTATGCGTGATTTCACAGAAGAGTTTCTCTGGTTCTCTTTTTACAGTCTATGGAAACAAGTTACCTTTAAATGTCAGGCTGCCTGCAATGTCACTTAGGCCATAGTTGCGTGCCTTGGCCCTTATAATTTTATTCTTATTCTTATTTTAGTTTGTTGATGCTATACTATATAATGTACAGCCCTTAGGTCAAACTTATTGTTATAAATTAGATTTATTAATTAAGAGTGGATTAAAGATTAGATTGGAATGAAATCAAGAACTTTTACCTGGCTGTCTGTGTCTGACTCTGACCAGCTCCAAGTCGTGAGTCCTCTGCTGCAGCGTAGCCTTCAGGACCTGCTGGTACTCCTTCTCCTTCTGCAGCAGCTCATCCAGCAGCCTGAACCAACAGCAATGCTTGTTATGGTGCCTGCTAATGATCCCACAGATGTGCAACATCAAGAGCAAAGGAGCCAACACACACCTCCTGATCAGCTTCCTTTCAGAGTTTTAGACGGCTGATTTGAAATCACACACTGAAACCAGACTGGCCACAGGGACGTTTTACCAAAATCTCACAAACATAGAATACGAAACTTAAGCAAAGAAGAAGTGTAGAACAGTGATTCTCAACTGGTGGGTCCCAGGCCTTTGCCTGTCCAAAAAAAATAAAAAATATTGAGGACTAACAGGGAATATTTGCCTTTCTAGCATCGTTATCTACTGCTCATTTTGGTTTATCATTGCACTTGTTTTTTTGTAACCATATAGTGATATTCTATACTATCTCATGTTGAAACTGCAATACCTCTTCATTAGAGACATTTAAGATGTTGAGAATTTGGACTCAAGGCTTGTTATTAAGGGGATGATGGGGGGGCCCGAATCCAGACCAGCTGAGAGCCACTAGTGTAGATGATGTCTCACACTAAGCAT
Source organism: Arrhamphus sclerolepis (assembly GCA_037176975.1). Lineage (NCBI taxonomy): Eukaryota > Metazoa > Chordata > Actinopteri > Beloniformes > Hemiramphidae > Arrhamphus > Arrhamphus sclerolepis. The sequence continues at coordinate 13,840,560 of JBAMYA010000023.1, read as the reverse complement.
GCACAGACATTAAACAAAAGTCATCTTTCTTTGGTCTTCCATCAGTTTGACATGGATAGCTTCAAACTAATTAGACTATGTATTTGAGATTGTTATTTTTTGATATGTTGTTGAAACCACATTATTTAAACTTATATGTTTGATTTTGCTGAATGAATTTATTTATTTATTTATTTATTTTTGTGTCTGCATATATGCTGTGATTTAGTGTCAAGATTGACAAAAAACCTTTCAACTTGTATATGAAATTTGATCTTGCAGTGATTTCCTAGTGCACAGGTGAGAGTGTACTTTAGCCCTCTTGACAGTCTAATATAACAAAC
>JBAMYA010000023.1:13825264-13840137 GCA_037176975.1 Arrhamphus sclerolepis | reverse complement strand
TATACAGGCTGAGTCCTCTGGCTCCCTGCCAGATTGTCTAGTTTGTTTGCCTAGCTTTCCAGCGTTCCTTCATCCTGTCTTCCTGCCTGCTGGTTCCTGCCATCCTGCCTGTTTACGATCTGCCTTTGCCCTTTTTGGATTTGTCTGCCTTCGCAGGCAGCGAAGGCAGACTGTTTTTTTGGACTTGATTAAAGCCTTTTGGGCTGATCACTGTCTCTGCATTCGTGCTTTTGGGTTCTTCTTTTTCCAAGTCATTACACACACCTTCCCAATTACTAAATGGTTAAAGACATTTTTAATGAAACCTCTTAAAGGTGACAGTCTATACTTTGATCACAACTTGGTTGTTTCATTTCAAATCTATTGTGGTAGTATATAGAGGCAAAATCTTAAAAACTCTCCTTGTCCAAATCATTCCTCGATCTTTCTGCATCTGTGTCGGCGACAAATAGAAGATAAACTTACCCTAACAGGCCAACTTTATTAGGTGCACCCTAACACCAGGTTGCACTTTCTTTTTCCTTCAGAAGGTACTTCATTCTTCAAGGCACATAAAATGTTGTTGGAAACATTCCTCAGAGATCTTGGTCCAAATCCCCAATTGCACCACATGATAGAGGCGTTCTGATAGATTAAGACCACCTGGTGTCGTGGAAGGGTCACAAGCTTTTCTTTTACTGCCATGATTTTCTTCAGTCTCGTCCATCATATCAGCTATCGTAGGAGATCTTACTTTGGCTGTTTCTGTTTTTCTTTACTTTTTTTTTTGTATTTTTTCCCCAATAGTAGGAATGGGGGATAACAAGAGCTAAACGACACCTTAAATACACATATAAGTATAAATAAATATAAATATAATACACACATAAAAGTAAAATATTCCTTCAAATGAAACTTAAACTGATATTAAACATGAAAAAACAAAGCAAATAAATTCTGTGTACTGCTTTGATAAATGTACCTATTTCTCATATTCCTGCATGCTCTTAGCTTTTAAACTTCAATAAATTTGCAATAAAATTTAATTTAAAAATATTCACTTTATTATCAGAAACCAAACTGCTGTGTACTTGTTAGCAATAAAAGAAATCGTAATCATTATATTGCCATCAGCATTTCACTATCCTCAGGAAATGACCTGTGTTCTCAAGCTTCCAATTATATCCATTAACACAAAAATAAGACATGTTTTTTTACCCCTCAAAGTATGTAATTACATATCTACAAGTATTATACCTTCTCATCCCTTCTTTTATGTTCGCCATTTGGCCATAAACAATTCATCTTTGACTTGACATTAAAAAAAATTGTCACAATGATCGTGTTTTCCTTCAAAACCCAACAGCTTTCTGGTAGAGAATAGAAAAGAAAAAAAAGGTGGAAAAAATAAAATAAAATTACCAGTAAATGTGATTAGAATTCAGAGAGCAACACAGTTCCTTCTAAAGGAAATTTGAGTGAACTAACAGAAGGAGAAGTGCTGCACTAACTAATGATACCTGTCTGGTCAAATTTAAGATAAAAAGAGAAAAAGAAAAGTCAACAGTGGAATGCTGCAGGTGAGATTTCACTACGGAGATTACATCATCTAATGAACTTCTCTTACTGGACTTTTTGGTTGTTGTCTATATTCAGTCAGTCTGATTTTCTTTTCTTTTCTTTTTCCATATTTTTTTAAGCTGCAGGTGCATCTCACTAAAGTCTGGGGAACTGAGCTCACTGCAATTAGTGTCTGTTGCCCTCTAAGTAATTTATTTTCTCTTTTCTTTCTTTTTTTTGAATCAGCATTTCACTTTGATTCACTGAGCCTCTTCTGTGTTTTATGTTCATAAATTCCAAAAACGAGTTAAAAAGACACTTGCTGTGCAAATCAGGCATGCAGTGACAGTTGCACAGACGTTCATGTACGAGTAATTCTTGGCATTATTTGTGACATTAAAAAAAAAAGGATCTCTTCATGTCTCATTTGTGTTTACAGGTGCAGAGCTTCTCTTTGGAAACTGCTTGACTGTTTCTTCCCTTTCATGAGACGGCCTGTGAAATCTCTGCATGTATGACGCCTGGAAAGATGGTTAAGCTTTTCTCTCAGTACTCCCACATCATGCACATGTCTATAATGAACATCGCCATCTTGTGGATTTGTTCTGTAAATACATATTATTTTGGGACTGACTAGTCAGAGTTGGCTGCTCTTGCTTTAATCCAATGTTTGATGTGCTTTTCATCTATGTTGCTTATATGCTCACATGGCTTTTAGTTCGGTTTTAGTAAAGTTGGTAGATCAACGACACAATCTAGAAATGAAGATGCTGAATGTGAGTATCAGAATAAAATTCTATTCATTGATATTTGAGTCGATATGTATCACCATGATTCATCATCATGATTCAGACCAAATGGAGGGTGATGACAGTGCTACATGGTTCATGGTAAAATGTACTCATGTAATGTAATACTTTACTTAAACGCATTCATTGCTGCTTTTGCTAAGTCAAAAACTGGATATGGGCTTCCTTTATTGATCCTCTTTTCTAGTGCCATAAAAATTGTTCTGTAGGCTGAAGCAGAAAACTCTACAACGTAAGCATGACTTGGAGGAGCATATTTAAAAAAAAAAAAAAAACTTAATCAAGTCAATATGAAAGATAAGACCGAGTTGTTCCAGAATGTCAATGACATTAAAGCACCTTTAGTGAGCAACTCATCCAGTTAAGGCAAAATCATTAAGTCACAGGAGAAGAGGGATAGCTGAAGTTCACAAATTACATATTTATTTCATCTTGCTTAATATTTGTGCTTCACTTTAATATTACCCAGTGAGGTAGCATCATGTTTCTGCCAGCCTCTGTGCAGATATCCCTGTGGATTTTCATACTTCTCAGTGACTGTTACCCAGCATTACAGAATTTAATTAACTTACAAAAAGTCCCAATTTTAAGAAGTTTAAAATGAAACAAAGGCAAATGAAACAAAGGCAAATGACTTAACCAGGTTCATACACGATACTGTTGCAATATTATTATTTATTTGGTGAAATGAATAAATGAAAGGTGGCAAGTGTTGTGAAAAGGGTAGTCTTTATATTTATCCGTGCCCCTGTGACTATATCGCTAAATGAGGCTAAAGGTAAAGACTTGAATGTCACTTAAGCTTCGTGAAGATTACTTCCTTTGCAATGCGAGAGGTCAAACAACAAGTTGCAGATCATGGTGAATAAGGCCTGATATGCGATATCACATTCACTGCATAAACTGATTTCTAGCATTTAAGAATACTGTAACCGTACATTCCTAAATCTAGTCAAAATATCTTATATCAAATGAAAAAGAAAAAAAGAATATCTGCCAATGGGATAAGGAAAAAAATGCTTGGCTAGAATTCTTAAATGAGATATATGCTTTTAAAACAAGACCAGTTATCTTGAAACAAGTTTGTTTTTTGTTTTTTTTTTCACTTTCTTAGGAATCAGTTTTTGCAGTGTTGATATTAAGCATATTTAAAGCATCAAAGACAACTCTCTGTCTGGTCATGATGACCCCATAAGTGATCATTTTAACACTATCTATATTTTCATACTTTCCCTCACAGTAAGATCACGGAGTCCTTGAAATATGTATCAGTTAATTCCGTTGCTAAAGATACTGGTTGAGCCTATGGCCTTGAATGAGCCAAGTTATGTCTTCTTTTATTCACATTAAGTCAAAGGAATGGATGTGCTGCAGTTTTCTTATGAATTCGACTAATATTGCTGACAATGAATGAATGAATAACAATAAATTTTTCCCCTCGGGGATCAATAAAGTGTATCTTATCATATTTTATGACTAACAGCAGTTATTGCTAATCTGGCATTTGGAAAGGTCCATTTTCCAACTTTGCAACTGGAACAAAGTCAACTCCCAGTTCTGACCTCTGACTTCCAAAGTAAATGGAACACACCAATAATGATGACTAGTATGACAACTTTTTTTTGTAGCACGATATTCTGAATCAGTAGTCTGAATTACTATTATTGCATGTCACTTTTATGATGACTAAATAACACTATACATCCTTACTTACAAATTAAAAGTCTTGAAAGTAGTATTCATAATACAAATGTAAAAGCTTAAATTCATCATTAAGGTAGAATAGCTCCTTCTGCATTCATCTTATTGCTAGAAATGTCACTTTCATACTGAAGAGCAGGTTTGTGCAATATTATAGAATAAAATAACTATGCTGCATTGGTGAAAAACAAAAACATAATCACCATAATTATCATCATCAAAGGATTTATGTTGCAGGACATTGTTTTTCCCTCAGATGTCTCTGTAAAAACTTAAAGCCTTAGAATGAAACCATCAATTACAGTAAAGGGGGAAAACAAGCCATTACTTTAAAACAGGTTGGCCTGATAGCACAGAAAATACACAGAAGCATTTAATTGCACTTTTTAAATGTGGATTAGCGATAATATGCCGCTAATACAACTGAACCCTTGTCTCAGGAATGGTTGCGAATTCAAGATATTTGACAATGTTTGTGTTTCTGTTAATTGTCAGAGTCCCTCTTGTGTGTTTGCTTCAGAATGGTTACAGTTCTTGATCGTGACTGTGATGGTTGCAGATCATGAGAACATTTAACAGCTCTGGAAAAAAAAAAAGTTATGTTTTTCTCAACTTATGACTGGTTTGAACCAATGAAACTAATAAAACAAGTGGACCTCGCATGTGGACAGTTGTCCCCCCCCCTTTTTTAGCCTTTTTTAATGATAAAATCAGTTTGTTTGGATTGTTAAGTTCACAGATGCCTGAGAATCCAGCATGTTTCTCCTTTCTAAAAGGACAAAAATGAAAGAGATGAGTCGCTGTAAAGTCTCTTCTAATCAATATGTAATCCAGACACAAGCGCCCACACACATACTTGTACACCTGTCTGTGGAAACACGAAACAACATCTCTCTGAGCACAGCAGAAAAACAAACCAGGAGTGCCTCAGATAGCTTTTCTTATTGCAATATTCATTTATTGTTCTCATCACACAAATCTTTACAAAACAGAGGGTTTGCTGCAACAGGATCAAAGGAAACATAGTCCTCCCTCAGAGTTGCAGATCTGAAGGAGACCGGTGCCTCCTATTCACATGTCAGTCAACCACAGTGTGTTTGTTCTTTGATTTTAAACAAGTTGCCAAAGACTTTACAGGAAAGTAAAGCTGTGAAGTTGACAGCTGAACAAAAGGAGCATCTGCCTCTTCAAGATGGGTGTTTTAGTTTTGCCGTTCATTTGTTTGTATGTCTTTTGAGCATGTCTAGTGTCGACAAAACACTCACGCAGGGAACACTGAATCAGATAGTGACTGACTGCATATGCAAAGAGTTACCACGAATCTTCACAAGGGAGTAGCACTTGCAATTAGAATTACAAGGCATCGTTGTTTAGGAGCTCATTTTCTCAAGTAAGATTAACTTAAGGCATTTCTTCTTCATTGGGACATGACGGACTGGAATGCAGTGAGGAAAAATGTAGAACAAACAAACATGCAGCAAGGGTTACACATCTGACTAAACTTCACAACTGTGAAAATGTGGTGCATGTAGCTGCGCTGTCTGAGCATTTCTTTTCTTTTTTTTTTATGCATTACGTTTCCCAAAAATACAGATGTTAGATCCTAATATCAACTGGGCCATTGGAAAAACAAAACAAAGCAAAACAAAACAACCCCTAATCTTGACTAAATAGAAGTGTGGAAAAGGTGGAGAGAAAAAGCCAGAATGTTAGTGGTTTGCTGATTCTCACAAAATGATTAATGTGTGTGAAAGCTTCACAAAGCTGTGAAGACTACTTGAATAGGGCGCTTATGTACTGTGTACCTGTGTTTTTATTTTATTTTATTTTTTTTGTATCAAAGCATGTCAGAAATACTTAACTATTACCACATGAAATGCTGTCAACATTTGAAGGAAGGGAATAATGTCTCCTTTAAATTTAAATAAATCTAAATTTATATTACATAGTCTGTTGGTGAAAACACTCTCAAAAGACTTGTTTTATAATAGGTCACACCATCAAATGTTTGACAAAAGTCAATGAACCAACACAATAAAATATATATAAGTGTGTGGGGGGGTGTGTGTATAAAAACACAAACAGAAAAACTGTGTGGATATTAAAGCAACTTTAAAGGATATTTTTGGTCACTTTGGGCTCAAAGGAACACATTTTAAAGAGGACAGTAGGACATGTAGCTGCCCAGTGGGAGGGTGAGCATCCCAGAATTAAAAAAGAAAAAAAGAAAAAAGAATGAAAACTAAATTTCCATTTAAATCAAACCGCCTTTGTAACTGGGAAAAGGGAACTAGTAAAGGGGAACTAAGAGTCTAGCAAGTTTATTTTTATTCACATGTATGTTTCTACAGACTAATTCATGGTGAAGCCATGAATTAGTTTTACCCATATTTCTGATAAGGTAACCATAAAACTGGTCTGGCAAAGCCTTTGTTTTAAAGTTAAAGACAACTGTTGTGAAGTTTCTGCTTTTCTCTTCATGCAAAGTGATCACTTAGAAAACTGAAGGAATACTGACTCAGACTGTGGATCTCAAGCCACAAGGTGCACACATCACGTGCATCTCAATCATATTTATCTGTCCAACAGAGGGTAATAAAAAAGACGGGAAACTGCATTACTTGCAGATATGTAAAAGATGCATTTCATATGTCATTTTCACTGTTACATCTATATAAAGACATAGATACATTGGTGACTGCGATAAAAAAAATTGCTCTGGTTTGATAAAAATGTCATTAGATTTGCTGCTTGGATTAATTAAAAATATAAGTAGCAAGAGACAAAGTGGTCTTCAGCTCATTGGGTTCACTTACAGACGGAGAGCAGCTGTAAGACTTCACAAAGGAAAAATGCTATATGAGCATCAACTGTCTTTTATTTGGTTTGAATTCTTTTTTAAATATAAATTAAAATAAAAAAGATAATTTAGCACCCGTGTATACTATAGTGTGTCAAAACTGAAAGCTTTAAGAAAAAAGAAAGACAAAACAAAACTGTACACAAGAAGAATCTGAATAAAAAATGAAAAGAAAAGAAGAATCTGAAGTGAAACTCTGCCATTGTCAACGTAACAGAACAAGAGTGGGCTGTCTGGCTATTTTCTCTATTCAGTAACAGTTCTCAGCATTTCAGCACCATCACACTCTTTCATCATCATCATCATCATCATCACCACCATAATCACCACCACCATAATCATCATCATCGTCATAAATCCAAGATCTTCTTGACCTGTACACTGTTTCATTGTGATGCTTGTGTAAAAATCACACTCTCAGTACAAAAAGCATCTATGTACATTATCATACAAACAAGCGTCAATGTTATAAACTGGATGAAGGGAAGGAAGGTGCAGTAACAAAGAAGTCAAGGGAAATTAGCATGGTTGTGCATTTGTGTGCTTTTAAAAATGTTTGAGTGCAAAAACATGTGCTCTGAACGAACAGGTGTTTCTCTCTGTGTTTGTAGGACTTCTAATTATGTATATGTGTGTGTTGTCCAGCAGAGGGAAATATTTCACAGCACAGTGATGCTATTACTCACAACACGCAAGAAAACAAACAAACAAACAAAAAAAGGTTCATCAAGAAAGAAAAGGGTGAAGGGGCATGTGCAAATCAAAATCAGCAAAACTGTCACGCCACGTGAGGCGCTTATGTCAACAGCACAGTATATACATATATATATAGATAATTAAATATAATGACAGAATAGAGATTGCTAAGATAGATAAGACTGGAATCCCATGCAGCTGTTTGCATGAAGGCTTCTTGTCAAAAAGAAAACAGAATACAACCATAATTCCAAAAAAGTCATAATATGTAAATAAAAAATAGAAATTAGCGATTTTTAGATCCCATAAACCCAAATTATTTATTTACAATAGAACAAATATCAAATGTTTCATTTGAAAAGCATAAAAAAGGTTAACTGTCGGGAAGAGTTTTTCTGATTTTTAGTCTTTTGATGATATTATGTACTATAGATGATAGAGATGTGGACTTAATTCCCATAACTTGGACTTGAGTAAGACTGGAGTCATTAATTTGATGAATGTAGACTTGATTTGACAAAAAGTAAAAAGAAATGCAAATTGACTTGGACTTTTACACCAATGATGTACGATTTCACTTGGACTTGAGCCTGTTGTTCTGAAAACATTTGATATTTAACCCAAAACCCAAAATGAAAGCATGTGTTTTTTAATGTGTGCTCAAATCAATTCCATTCTGTCATCACGATTTAACAAGCACAGAGTGTCTCTCTCTCTCTTATGTCAATACATGTGCGTGATGGTTGCCACAGCCGCTCAAAATATACCTGAATGACATTCGTACATATAAATAAAAGCAAAACTTTCCAAATTTGTCCTCAAGATTAATTTAATTTGGGTTCAAAGTAAAGAAAAAAAGCAAACAAGTAAGTAAACAAACCAAAAATCAAAAAATGCAGGCCAAGGTTCTCAGAAAAAGATGGAACAAAAACCAACTTTGTTTGACGTTTAAAGTTGCACAAAGAACAGTAAATGATACCATTGTTTAAAGGACTTGGAAAGACTTGAAATTTGACGTTTCTGACTTGGGACCTGATGCAAGACTTGCCTGTCTGGACTTGTGGCTTGACTTGAGACTTGACACGGGACTTGAGGGCAAAGACTTGAGACTTAGATGAGACTTGCAAACCACTGACTTGGTCCCACCTCTGACAGGTGGTGAGAAAATATTGAAAATATTCAGTTTTATGCTGTGAATTTTTTTTTCCTGAAACAGTTTCATAGTTTGGAGGTGCAGTTTTAACTCAGGCACACCAGTTACCTTTTGAACTAATGTTTTCATGAACTACCACTTATGATAGGTTTCCTGCTCTATTGTAAATTGTAATGTACAACTGTAATTATTGTAACTGTAATATTATATAAATTGTTCAATCTGTTTGTTTTTGTCATTTCCTTAAAGATATGAAATGGATGCTTGGGTAAACGTCACGCAGAGCAGATGAGTGCACTACAACACACAGGTGTGTGTTTGTGTGAGTGTGTGTGGGATAAGATAAGTAGAGTGAAAGAGAGTGAAGATGTAAGAAAGAGAGTGTGCATGTGTGTATGCGTGTGCATGGCTTGCTAAAAGGGTGTTTTCACAGGATAATCTCAGAAGCACACATTTCTGATTGCAGATTTCTTTGGTCCAACATGGCAACATCCCTGCAGCACACCTGGAAGCTGCATCTGGGGAGTTCATCGTTAGTTTTACCTGTCAACACCTTTCCTTCAAAGGGGTGTAAAATCATTCATTGAAAAAAACAAAAACAAAAACAAACATTCTCAAAATGACAGTTTGATGTTTCTCCCATGACAGAAGAAGAAGCTAGTGAGCTTGATTTGACTGAGTTCATACAAAAAGGTCAAAAATGTTCACAGTATTTTATGTCCAGCAAAGAGAAAGTCTTGAAGTGTTTGCCTATCGGTTCCCCAGAGGTGAAGAGGGCAACGGGTTGATGTGTGTTTGCTGTGTTTTATATTTTAAAGGAGGTCTAGACCTGCGTGGAATAGGAGCGATGCAGCGTTTTGTAGCACCCGGCCAGATGTGTGGCACAGCGAGGTGACAGCTGCTCCGGCTGGTCTAGACTTCGCTGGAAATGGAGCGAGACGGTATGAGGACATCGGGTGTGACGGGGAACCGATAGGGCTGATGGTCATGTGATCTCGGTGAACGGAGATGCCCGCGGAGTCTGCAGGGGAAAGAGAGGAGTGAGAAAGAGAGAGGACGGGGCAGAGAGGAGGTGGAGGGGAAATATAGAGAGAGAGAGGGGTGAAGAAAAGAAGAATCAAGAGAGATGCGCAGAATGAAGTGGAAGGAGAGAAGAGAGAGCAGATGTTCAGAGTAAAAACAGAAATAAGGCAACAGATGACAGAAGGAGTGACTAACAAAAAGGTTCAGAGTTGGCTAGAATGGCTGCACGTAGGTATTGTAAGGTGGGGAGGAGGCAGAGGAGAGTGCAGGATGCTGGAGGAGAGCAAGGAGACAAGGGAGCAGATTGAGAGGATACAGAGGCAAGGTGGGAGACAGAGGAAAAGAGTCATGTGAGGGTTAGTGACGGAGACAGACTACAGAGGACGCAGACATTTTGATAAAAACACCCCTGAGAGAATCTCTTTAGAAAAAGCTACACTTTTAAAGAGAAAATGATACTTAAGGTGACCTCTGAAACCACTGAGCTCTATTTCAGTTACTTTCTTTTAGTCTCAGCCTGTTTTACATTTAACCTAAGTGCATCTCATCGTGTCAGGCAAAAAAGCTGAATCATCTAGAAGCGACTCTAAGCCTTGGAAAGAATGAATCAAGTGGATTTAAGAGTAAAGTAGTTCTCAGCAAAGAGTCGTGTAGAATTTTGGCCATCATCTGACTCGCTTCATACCACTACAGACTTACCCTACATTTTTTAATCAACCTTCAAAAATACTTTAAAGGATTCACGTGGGCAGTTTACTGGGGCTATGAGGGTGGGTCTTGTAGCATGCATGATTGCTCTTTTTGTGGGGGTCAATAGAAGGGATAACAGTTTCAATCAAAAGACAAGGGTGGGGGTTGAGGGGGCGTGTATCTCAGTCATCTGTTGGGCACCAGCGATCCTTCCACCCACACCTACCCCTTACCTGAGGACCACTTAACTTTTCAAGTGGACTCTCCACGCAGGGCAGCGTCACCATTGGCATGCTCAACATTGACTCAGGGCGTTGCGGCCGCAGTGGACTTTGACAGGGCAGTAACTGTTGGAAGTTGTTAATCACACAAGTCACCTGGAAACAGCGAGTGGGAGAAAAAGTTATCAGGGAGCACGAAGAATGCAACATATAAGCCAAACTGATCAATTCTTAAACCTCAACTCTGAAGAGCAACTGTTCAGTTATTGAAAATAAACCATAAATGTGCTGATTTATTTATTTATTTATTATTTAAACATAAATGATGAAACACGACCACCACAGAATGCCTTTAATTCCCATAGAATGAATAGATTACTAAACAAAATGTTGCAATATTATGTCCAGCCATCCTGACGTGCAGAAAACCACGATCATAATGATGTATGTACTGATTTTACCAGCTTGGGTGACCCGGTGAGAAGCAGTGACGTCAACATCATATCTATCTATTCTTTTGACTGTTTTTTATTTATTTTTTTAGGATTGTTTCACAGAATTCCAAGAGCAACAGGAAAAAAAAATCCAAGAATGGTAGGTTCACAAGTGTGCAGCTTAAACCTGAGTGCAGGAAAACTGCCTAAAAGCAGGAAAAGCTTACATGAAGCAGTGAATCTGAGTGCAGGAAAACTCTTTTCAGCTGAACATATTTGTATGCAAGCACAGAGTTTTGAGGGGAGTTTAATATATGAGCGTGAAAGCTAGGAAACATGCTCCCAGTTTTGTATAAATATACACACTTGATGAAAAATTGTAATATTTTCCTATAGCTCCTGTGTGCAAAATGCTGTACATTAAGAGCACAAACTATCCACAAGTTTGCAGCTCTTTAAACTTGTGATTAAAATGGGGGCATATTATGCTTTTAGGATTATTTTGTTTCATCCAGTGTTAGCTCACTTTTTAGTCAACATAAAGGAACTTCTTCTAATACCATGCCTGCCTTCTTTTCCCACAAGCCAACACAACTTTCTGATCTCTATTTAATGTTTTTGACACGCTTTGGTCAAAATATCCAGATGTAGCGCAAATGACCCTTTTAAGTGTCTTACTGGTGTGTTTGTAGTCAACCTCTCGAATCCAGTCCATTTACTTTACCTCTTGCACGTGTTATGCTTCTTCTAAAATCAACGTTACAGCTATCCACTTCTGGAGTATAGTTGAGGTTTGAACTTGCATGGAAATACAGATGGGGATGCTGGATGATTCTCCTCTGATCTGGGTCTGTGATGTCACAGTACCCAGAAAATCTAATCTAAGCATTCAATAAGATGTTTTCAGATCTGGGTAACATCCTCAAAAAAAAAAAAAAAAGACAAAAAAATCATTGTGTTGTATTGGAGTTTTAAAGTTGACACTTTGGACACCTAATTAATTTCTCTGAAGTGCAGGGGGGAAACGATGCTTATATATCCACTTTAAGTCTGTTTTCATAATGCATGGCTGGTTTGAGACTCTCCAAACCAATAATCAGCAGTACTTTAGCGTTCCAGCATGTTTGATCAATCTGCTGACAAGTGCAGACTAGAAATCCTGCATCAAAGCATGTGAGCCCATGCTATTAGACCTGCAAAATAAAATTATGAACCCATAAACAAGCTAAATGAGATCTTTAAAATCAATGAGAGAGCTTTGTTGAGAATTTTTATATGCTATAAAGTAAGCTGCAAATAATGTCAGGTCACTATAAATGCCTTACGAGCTCACAGTATGTTCTAAGCTGGAATTTAGATGGTCAAATTAGACACTTGACACTTGACTTAGACACTCTTGCCATGAAAAGCTTTAGCATGTTCCTCATATCAACTCAAAGAAATTTCATAGCAGCTGTAAAAGAATATATGAACTTGCAACTTTCATTCATCAGCTTATAGCAAGCCAAGAATCAACAACACTGAATTTCATAATTAGAAAATAGTCAACACAAAACAACAATGGAGAATATATGCCAGCAATATGATCGGTGGAAGTAGTGAATGGATGCAACACAAGAGAGGACTGGTGTGATGGAAGACAGTGAAGGTGCTTTAGAGGAGACTTTCCCATGACAAAGCCCATGGAGATGATGGGTCGTATCAATCCTAGAGCCCTTTTTACACTGTTTAAAAAAAACACTACCTGCCATTAAGAAGATATATGCAATAAGAATTGATGTATTCAGCATTCAATCACATGCCAAAAATCTCAAGTTTTCATCAATTCCAAGTCTGATCTGCTGATTTCTGGAGAAAGTTCTGATCGCTGTGGGGCCAACACTGAATAAGAGGAAGGAAGCAGATGCATGGATAGATGGAGGGCAAGATTTGTAACACGCTTTCAAAATTCCTTATACTTATCCGCTTTTTCAAACATTCCCACCTGTACTTACCAAGAAGACAGCAATGGAACCCCCTGTGAAGAATCCAGCCAGGACATCTGCCCAGTGGTTACGGTACTCAGCTACCCTCACAACACCTACCAGGATGGCCAGGCAGAGCAGGGTGAGGCTGATGGTTGGCTTGGTGAGTCGTGTGCCTTTGGTCTTGAACACTAGAGTCACATACATCTGGAGAAATCCATACAAGAAGGAGCACACAGTGGGGTGCAACAAACAAAAGAAGCCATACAGAGCAAGCAAAGCACATGTACGTCATTACCTTTTTTATTTATTTATACTTAGGTGTCAGTCAGAGCATAAAAGCTGTCAAAGTGACATAAAACTGCTTTAAAAGTATATCTAATATGACTGTACTTGTTGATTTTGTGATTTTAGGTGCATGTAAGCTCGATGCCATGAATGTACAAGATGCAAAATGTGCAAGTTGTGAAAATACGATCTGTGATCCTTATCTGTGACATACAAGAAAATGTAATAATTCATGATGCTGCTCCAACCTACCACTGTGTACAGCGCAGAGTACACGCTGAGCGCTGCATCCTTACATGGGAAGGATTTACGTGCAGACATGACAGTCAATGGGTTTCCTGTGCAGGCGCGACGCTCTGTGATGTACTGCATGGTTGACTGGCAGCCTAACGCCGTGTAGTTTGGCCGGCAGGCAGACAGGAAGTGAGGCGTCTGGTTTCCTGTCACAACCTGACCAGCATTGGCGAAAATGGTGGTTGTGAACAGCCCAAAGGCATACACACCTGAGCACAAGATGTTAAGGGGGGAGAGTTCACTACTGGGGATCAATATGTGGAAGAGGTGATAAAAATATCACATTTATTTTTTTCCATGAAAGAGGAAAAAAGAACATTCAATCCTTGCTTTGATATTAAACATGCAATTTTTCCTAAAATAGCTCTGACACATTATTATCAGCTAAAGTGTGAAACTAAAACATAAGTCTTCACGTCAGCTCATTCAGCTCAAGATGCAAATTTCTAACATGATTAATATTCATACAAGTCTTCCTGCCAGCATCCTGATAGCTCATTTTATCACCCAATTAATAGCTACACTATAAACTCTGATTGCAAAACTCTGCAGTGTAGCTGGTTATGCTCATTCTACCTTATCTTTGATGATGTCTTGATCTTTTTCTTGTTGCCCCTCATGCTGACATTTCATTTAAGAAAGTAAGTGCTATTACACAGAAAAGCAAAAAAGCTGAGGTCTTGCATGAACAGGAGCCCTCACCTAGGAAGCGTACAATGCGTCTCAGCAGGGGGTTGAAGTAGCAACAGTCTGCGGTGACAATGGTTTTCTCCTGGGTTCCTTCTGCCTTGGTGAAGAAAGCACACAGCTCTCCAACAATAATCTGTCCACACAGACACACACACAAGTTTAAGATGCCCAGTAGAATAATTCGAGTTGCAAATGACAACTGACACAAAACTTCTGCCACCATCATTTTAACTTAAATATTATATTTTGGTCTCATCTGTCAAATAAGTAAACAAACATAATTTCAATCTCCTGGATTTCTCAGGCTAATTTTATGAAGTGGCAAAATGTACATGTTTTTCAGTTTTCTTTTTTTTTCTTTGCAGTCTTGTGGTTCAGTTTTCTGTTGAACCAACACATTCTCACTCCCTTACCGTCATATATTGACGCTTGGGCAACACCCCCGTGCATCACAGATTGACGCGAAAGGTACCCCTTTTTCGTCATTAATTGACGCGGGGGTTGTGGGTGA
>JBAMYA010000023.1:13768410-13825164 GCA_037176975.1 Arrhamphus sclerolepis | reverse complement strand
TTCAAATTATGAGGCTCTATGAGTGCCAGAAAATATGTTCAAGTGCTCTCTGTTTATGTCCATTGGTCATTTGTTAAGACATTTTCCCATGTTTGTTTAACTTTCAACAATACTCTGTTTCTGTCAAAGCTCATTGAACAACTACTATGTCTATGCAGAATGCTCACTTAGCTCAACGTTTGGTTGTGTCTGTTCAACTCTGGTTTGCACATCTGTTGTCTCCTTAGGCTCTCTGATTGTGTCTTGTGTGTTCTTCTAATGTGTTCTCATGTTTTGTTATAATGTGTCATTGCACACGGTAATTACGATGTGCCGTTACAGTCTAAAGCAACTCGACTTGGACTTTTACACCAGTGACTTGTGACTTCACTTGGACTTCACCTGTTGACTTGAAGTGTTATGTAAAAGTGTGGATGAATGTATCTCTCTCTCTGTGCTACGTATATGTATCTGAGCATGAGCTGTAGGCACAGCCAATCAAAATAAACCGGGATGAGCTTTTGTTCTTCCAAACCAAAACAGCACTTGGCAAAGTCGTTCCCAAGAATAATCTCATATGGGTACAAAAACTTTTAAGTAGTTCAGTTTTTAAGTAGTTTTAAGTGGTAAAATGTGCAGATGATGGATCACAGACAGAGATGGAACAACTTCCACTTTTGTCCAACATTTGAAGTTGCACAAAGAATGGTAAGTGGTTATCTTGCACGATGCTGCCCAAACACCATTTGCCAACATGCCGATGTGATTTGGTTGTACAGACATCCATGAAGCAGTGAAGATTCCTGAGTAAAGGAACCCCTCATTATTATTATTATTAGTATTATTTTTATTATTATCATAAGTTTAAAGTATAGCATTGACCATGGAGGCAGGTGGGCATTTGACAAGGGTAGGGATCAATTCAACTGCCTACCAGTTAGTGGCCGATTGATTATACACACTACCCCATAGCTGGTTTGAGTTACTTTATTGATTTGGGCAGTGTAGTTTGTCCTTTTTAACCAACCTAATTCAGAAAAATTTATTGTTCATATATGTCCCTTTTTTAACTTATTTTCAACATCAACAATAGTTCTCCAACACCCACTGTAGACAGGCTCACAAGAAGACGATTCGACCAGCGCATTCCCCAACTCAGCTCTCAGTGTAGCTACCTGTTGAGAGTCCCACTCCTCAAAGTATTTCAACACCAAGACGCACAAAAGTAAACAAGCTTTAACAAGCCTTCGTCTGCCTTCAATTTATTCCGTGTGAACCAAAGTGAAGACAGCTGTAATTACAGGAGGACATAGAGAAGACATGGGGCCGCACATGTCAGCCTTCACTGGCAGAAAACAAAGATGGTGCAATACCTTCCTTGTAAAAATGAGAAAACGTCAACTATTTACAAGAAATGTCAGCTCCAATTAGTGTCACAGTGGCCCGGACAGACAGGAACTGCTGCGAGAAAGCTGTAATCAGGTGTATGAAAGAAGGGAAAGAAAGAGGGGAAACATGAGATGCAACATTAGATGCAAATTTATCTGCTCCTCAGAAGCAGCTGCATCGCTTCACCCATGTGTATCATTGCATCACGGTCAATCAGAGAATCAGAGTACAGTGCAGCTCTGAAAACCAATCCGGCCTTCTGGCTTGACTTCTACTCATGTAAGTGATATCTTACAGTGTGTGCAGCATAAATAATGCACCACAGCGCTAACGTTCTTCTGTTTCTCGACGTTCGCTTTTGTTCTGTTTCGACTTCCTTCATCCTCATAGAGCCAGTTCATTTCTGCTGCTCGGCATGTCAGGTTTCACACTGCTCTGGTAGATAAAGTGCAGGCCAACGTGCAGCACACACAAACTACAAGAGGACGCCCTCTCGCAGACATTCCAGTGTTATCAAACGAGGCTGCTGTAGCTCTTTTGTTTTTCTAGAGGACAGGCCCACACCTCTTTATCAGGTATCTGCATGAGAACAGTGGAGCAAGCCTCAGCGACCTGACATCTGTCTGCTTCAGATTACAGCTGCGGTGTTCAGTTTCCTACAGAGGAACCTGTCCTCTTAGACCAACTCATCTGGTGATGTGCTGATTACAAAGATAAATGAGGAAAAGATAAGATGGACAGGAAACTGGTAATTAAAAAAAAGAGAAATGAATAAAGAATTTAATCACTCTACTATTTGTTTGGACATTTATGTCACTCCAGACAGGATGAACCCAAGATATTTCATGGTTTTGTCTTACTAACGGAAATATAACCAAAAAGATGGTACCAAGACAAAGCATTTTATTTATTTTTTATCCCATCCCTAAAGATTTGCAGAAAGGAGTCATGCCATAACCAAGCAGCAACCATCTCAGTCCCGACAGAAGCGCAAAGTACTTTTTATTGCAGTTCCTCGACTTACCACCAGGTGCTGGTGCCAAAACAAAGCAAATCTCCATTGACCTCCATTTTAAAAGTACCAACTTTTCAGCAAAATTGAACGTATTTACAGCCTGGTACAAAAATAATTTCTTCATCCATCTCTGGTTACATATTACATCCATGACAACTGTGAGAGGGGTGTTTTTTGGACCACATTAGTGAAATTTCTATTGAGCAATAAAGCTGACCAATCAGATTGCCTGGATGTCATTTGACATGCTAGCCATTGGTTCTGCTGTTGGCTTTGACAGCTTTGTCCTGCCTCTTTGTAAAATGGTGCGACGCAGAAAAGCTCTCTGTACAAATCTATGGATCATGTGACCTAATAGTTCTTCCAGTATTTACAGTAAATGGTAGAAACAAGGAACGGACCAACATGTCTCGTAATACCACTTTGTCCCATTAAAGGACCCCCTCATTGTGTCTTGCACCAGGAATGACACAAGAACTTTCTCATGGTGGACTGCCCCATGCAGTCAGAAGCTGCATTGCCACATAAAAGATGCAGTGTTGCATTCATGACATTGGTTTTCTTGCTTTTTCAAGGACTGGATAACATTTCTTGACAAATTCACTTCAGATATGTTTGATTCTATTGTTTTCCAATCAATCTAAATCACAGGTGTAACCTGCATTCAGTGTTTCTCCTCCAGCTGCCAAGTTAAGAAATAGAGTTTTTGTTTTATACTCCTAAGCTGCAGCCCCACTCTCCCAAGGCAAAGATGGTAGAGGTAGAAAGTTGCAGCAAATAGACCGTGTTCAGCTGTCTGACAGTTTGCCAGATGGCCCTCTGCTTGGTGGCGTCAAGTCTAAACAGGAGAGGTGGTTTCACACCTGGTTTTATCCTTGCGTATTGTAACTGGAATGTCTGATAGTTCAGTGTCCTGTGGAGCCCCTCCCATTTATTTTTTTCTTGCATTGGGTCCCTTTTTTTATGAAAATAATAAAAACAAAAAACAAAAAAAGACATTTGCTCATGAATGTAGACTTGCGGATCCCTCTATTTTCCCTCTTTAATAGTACATAAATGTGGGATATCTTTTGTGGAATAGCTGTGTCCTTGAGGTTTCCTACCATTATTAGAATTTACCTTATCTGTGTAGACAACCATTGATAAGTTTGAGTAAAGACAAGATAATGATGTGTCTGTGAGAAAGATCATGAAGGCTAAATCAGCCTAATTGTAGATTAGGAGTCAGATAAAGTCTCCTCACTCCCTCATGTCACACATGCTGATTCTTTAGATTTAGCGTATAATTCTTGGCTTCACACTGAGATAAATACAAGAACAACATGTCTTCCCAAATTAGTATTAAAGCCAATGCCAAACGTAGTACAACAGTATGAATTTCTGCAAGTCATTACGTTTTGAGTCAGCTGTGATTGTACGCTGGCCATATTGACAAGCTGCATAAAATAGCGAGCGCGCCTCCATCAGTTTGTTCTGAGACCTCTTCATCCGTCTGCTTCTGCTCCCTCCTGCTCATTTATGCAGAGTGGCCACAATTTGCAGATGGCCGTTCTGGATGCAGTTCGTTTCCCAGCGTACTCTTTGGCAGGCAGCGGCCAGGATGCATCAGGAAATGAGTCCGCTGCGCTTGTCCACAGATGAATGACACCATCAAAACCTGTCTGATCCTGACTGAGTCACTGTCGCCCTGAGCTGTGTCCTGTTCCACTGCTTCTGCTGTCAGATGTGGAATGAGATTATTTTGACGTGAAATATGCTACTCCGCTTCACTATTTAATCATGATGTCTTGCCCTCTCTGTTTGACATTCTGATTATCGCTAAGAGCCACTCACATTCACTCACATTCACTGCTGTACCCCACTTCCTGATTAAGGACTTTCATGTTCATGAACATCATCAAAGAGCACCCTAATTTCCATAAGTTCAACTAAAAGTTCCTGGGCGATGTAATTAATGGATCAGCAGTGCTCTTTGATCATTTATGTCTCACCAAAGGATGAAAACCTGATCAATACCTTGATTCTGTGAGTGTATGCGCATCTTTAGCTGTCCTTCCTGAGTCAGGGAACAGAGCAGAGAGCCAGAAGACCAACTAAGCACCGTGGAGGGTGGGAAAAGTGCAGCATCATCATGGATTCCTCATCCGCAGACTCTGTTCGATCTAAAACGCCCGTCAGGTTGCATTATCTAAATGGTCACTCCGTTGTCTCTGAGCCACGCTGCACTTTTTCATCCAACCCGCCGTGCTAATTCAATTCAGCCCGACAGCCCAATCTTTTAAGTACGCTGCCGTGACTGAATTGGGGCCTGCCTGTGTTAATCAGGCGGACGTCTGAAACTGCTCATTAAGCTGTAACATTTACAGATTTACAGATGTTTCAGCTTGTTTTCTTTTTACAAACCAGCAACATTTTTATCAGCTGAATGTTTGGCAAATCCCACCTCTTATGGACAACATCACCATGAAAATATTTATTGGAAAAAAAGAAGAAGAAGAAGAAGAAGAAGGAATCACATGGGCAAACCTTTAGCGCCCCATGATACAATACCTTTAGCAACAACAACTCACAATAGCTGATTCCTGTATCCATACTTTAATCAATCAGTCTGATATGTGGCCTTTTGACAACTTTATATAGATGAACATCCTGGACACTGCAGCCAACCTTGATGAACTGATCATCTGTAGGTGTGCAGACATCGTATTGATTTGGTGGAATGGACAAACAAACAATTGTTAGATTCTTATACATATATTGACATACACAACTGAAAAAATAAAAATATGGCTAGTATAAATGCAATTTAACCAAACAATATAAACTCTGGTAGTGCAAGAAGGGACATTTTTACAAGTGCAGGTGTAATTATCTGTCACATAAGGTTCAAATTATCGTATATTGTTATGCAGAATGGCAGGGAGGACTTTCTCAAGTGTTCCTTGTGGCGGCGGGGCTGAATGAATCTTTTGGAGGAAGAGCTCCACTGTCTCTGGAGGATGTTATGAAGACACTGGGACTGATTATTCGAGACGGAAAGGCAGTTTGTTCGGTGCACTGCTGTCCCTCACTGAATCAAATGGATCCGGTCTCTGCCAGATGATGTTACCAGCTTTAGTGATCACAGCCTTACGACAGGCGTTCTGACATTTTGATCATTCGGGTATTTATTTTGAACAAAATTCCAAAAATGGAAAGACACAATCAATGGTGGAAAGGCCTTAATGATTAAGAAGTCAATGTTCCATGATAAGACGATTTATTCAAAAGTATAAAACATCAATACAGCTGCCAATCTTCCCAGGAGTTCCCAGAAAACCGTCTGAGTAAATTTACTTCAAAGCCATACTGTTTAACGCTCAGAGGAATAAAAAGAATAAAAAATTAAAAAATAAACCCCAAGAATCACATATAAATGTTAAAGTCCATGACAGCAGAAACAGAACCAATACAGTTTGTCTGAGATGATTGACAAGAGAAAGCAGGGCCAAGGCTTGAAAATCTGCATCAGAATAAACTACAAACTTCTAAAACAGTTTGCGATGGATGTGTGACACCAAATGTCCAGTAAAGTGTTTAGCAAGACAAGTTTATACAGCACATTTCAGCACCAAGTACTTAGACATCCCTGCGTCAATGATGAACTCCTCTGAAAGAGAATGTCTTCTAGAGACACATTTGAGGCCAGCAGGACAATGATTCAAAGCACACTGCTCAAACTGCATCAGAATGGCTGACAAACAAGAAAATGAAGGTTTTGATGGTTGCTCAGTCAAAGTTCACACCGTAACCAAATCAGAATGCTGCGATGGGAGCCTCAGAGAGCTTCATCTCCAAAAGACCTCCATGAACTGAAGCCATGGAAGGAAGAATGAACCACAATTGCTCCACAAGAACGTAAGAGGCTGATGAAGTCATGCAGGAAACAGCTGCTTCAGGTTATTGCTTTTAAAGCAGCACAAAAAAACTTTTAGAATCTTGAGCTCGGTGGTTAAGTTGGAGGTTAACTTACAGCGCTGTACAAAATTACTCTTTTGGTCTCAAACTAGCTCAACTTGTTTTCTCGTTCATCACAGCTCTCTGTTAGTCGTCCCTGCTGTGACGTCCGCTGTTGTTCAGGGAGCTAGTTGTCATCGTCATCCATGTTCATATAGCACCACAAAGCAATGCGCTGTTGTAGAAAGAGACAATGGGGATGGGAGTTCAAAGTTATTTTGGATGTTTTTTACCAACAGCAAGGAAACAGAAGACCGCTACAGCTAACTACAAAAGGTTATTTTAACACGGGAAAAAAATTCCTTCATGTTGCTTCAAAGGCAAATCTACAAGCTGCTGAATCACAAATGTACTTACACAACATTGGTATCTGGGTATAGTGAGGGACAGTCTCTCCAATTATCAAAATGCTGTTAATAAAAAGCTAAACGTCAATATCTGGCAAATGTCATCTCTACCAGCTCAAACCGGTCCAGAGTGTTATTTAATAAGTTTCAGTCTGTTATAAACCCATCTACTAATGTTCTGAAAATGTATCAACTCCTCCTTACCCGACTGGCCTTCGGCAGGAAGGTCCCCCCAAGAGCCACGTCCTGCTCAAGGTTTCTTTCCATGAGGGAGTTTTTTCTTGCCACTGATGGCGAACCCAACACAGCACTGAATCTGCCTTACTGAAGGTCCACAATGACATCCTGCTGTCCCTCGAGGCAGTGCTAGTAGTGATGCTGGACCTCACTGCTGCATTCGATACCATGGACCACTCAGTCCTCCTAAGACGTTTGGAACAACGGGTTGGCCTGCAGGGACCTGTGTTGCAGTGGTTCAGATCCTTTTTAACAAACAGAAGCTTCTCAGTTGTGACTGATGACCTGTCCTCCACTTCAGCCCCTTTGTCCTCTGGTGTGCTACAGGATCCATTTTGGGCCCTGTTTTATTTTTTCAAGACATGCTGCCATTAGGATCAATAATTTCACACCATAACATCTCCTTTCATCTGTATGCAGATGATCTTCAAATCTATCTGCCAGTTCTGCCATCATCAAGTGTACTTGAAACCACCCAGATGCTTAGAGGACATTAAACTCTGGCTGTTTCACAATTTCCTCCAGTTAAATGAGAGTAAAACAAAATGTATTATATTTACTCCTACTAAACCATCCAGGAGCGCTTTATCTTCTGTTGTCTCAGATCTTGGACCCCTGGACCCTCACCTTAACCATGTGGTCAAAAATCTGAGTGTGACGTTTGACAGCGGTTTAAAATTTGATAAACAGATGGACTTGTTGTCAGAGCCAGCTTCTGTCAGCTTCGACTTCTCGCCTAAATCAAGTCTTTTTTAAGCCTGAGAAAGTCATTCATGCCTTCGTCAGCTCCCAGCTTCACTACTGCAATACTTTGTACTTTGGTATCAACCAAGATCCAAGAATTGGGGGGACCGTTCTTTTGCAGTTGCTGGTCCTGGATTCTGGAACACACTGCCACTGGAATTACGCACTCTCAGCACCTGTCTCAGTTCAAGTCCAAACTGAAAACCTACCTATTTAGGATAGTGTTTAGCACCTAAAAGTGACTTTAAAAGGTAAGCTTTAGCTATTTGGGATTGTATTGGGGTTTTTACTAGTGATTTTTTATTCTTGTGTGTTCAATTGTTGCTGTTTGTTTTCAGTGTCTACTTTTTCTTAAACTACTGTGAAGCACTTTGGTCAGCCTTGGTTGTTGTCTATATAAATAAAGATTGATTGACAGCATGCTTATATAGCACCTTTGTAGTTCAGGTACCACTCAAGACGCCTGTACAATGCAAGAAGATAGATAGAAGATTTTGTGGTTTTAGTGGCCTTTACTTATAGTGCAGAGACAAGAGAGTGAGCCAGAGAGAATAGGAAAGACATGCAGCTAAGGGCTGCTGGTCACCGTGGTTACATGCGTGTTGCCTGGCAACAGGCCAGAAACATTCAGACCAGGATGTAGTCCCAGGATGCAGCCTGGTAGGGGATGAGAGCTGCCTCAGGCATCTACAACCAGATGTTACCTCACGAGTCCTTATGCAAGAATCTGTGACTCATTTCCCCAAATCCCAGAGAACCTGTAGAGGAGTGAAAGGAGGAAGACAAGAGAGTATGGAGAGGTGGAGGATGATGAAATGTGACAGGGAAGATTGGACAAAGGACAGATGTGGATGAACAAAGTGCAGAGGTTTGATCATCATTTCCACTCCCCACCCTCCTCCATCAGAGCAGACTGGACCACAGGCCCCATCATGGGAGAAAAAAACAACAACAGCAAAAGTAATGAAGAGGCAAAGCAGAAAATAAACAGGAGGGATGGCAGCGGAATCAAAGCCTCAGACAGACGAAAGTGCGTCCAACATCCTGTCTGTCACTTAGCAGAGGAGGTTGGCTGCTTGTTCGGACAAGAGTCTCTGTGGCTCTGAGTGTGTGGTGCAGTGTTGCCAACACCTCAGTAAGGAAAATCGCTATTGGCTGTCCTAAAAGTGGCTCGAAGTCACCGAATGACGTCATCACCTAATTTGCATAATTGTTCATGCTTATGTAATTGTAACCAAAGCCGTAGGAGAGAGAAATAACATTGTGGAAGGGACATAAAGTGAATAAAAAACACCCTAAATACATTTAGAACTACAAATTAAATTTCTTGTAGCAATTATTGTTTTGTTTTTTTAAATGTCACAATTCCAACCCTCCTCCTTTATCAGGCTTGAGACTGGCAAAAGTGACCTGAAATAGGCACTCTGACGTGTGTTTAAGTAGTTTTAAACCTTGTGATCCACAAAAAGTAACAGTAAAATAACATTTTTAACCACCATAACGTTGTTAACAAACTACATTAACAACTATTTAGCTATAATCTAAATGGACCAAAAAGAGACAAGAGACAAGAGAAAAAACAGTGGCAATGTGAAAAAATGATGGGAACTAGTCTGGTCCTAATTCAGACTAATTGTTTGTTTTTGTTTTTTTTTCAGACATCCCTCCACATACACTGTGTTGGTTCACAGAAAGAGTGGGTCGTCCTCATTTTGGTCAAGATTCTGTATAGAGGTTCAGCAACTGTAGCATTGACTCAATGCAGGCTGTGTTACAGTCCGGGGCTATATACGTCGGGAGCAGCAGCTTCGCTCAAGCCCGATTCATATTCAGTTTGGACGCATAGGGGTGAACATCTCCTGCTCTGACAGCAGCTGGTGGCGACTGCTGCATGAGGACTATCCGCCGCTGCTTGTTGAGAGTAAGAGCGATACGTGCTTTCACGTCAAACAGTTGCTATACAAGTCTCCAATAACACCAGAAAAAGTCGCCAGATTTGTTGCTACTTGCTTTTTAGAAAAAAAGCTGCTAAAGGGGTCTGAAAACTCGCTAAATATAGCGACAAAGTCCCTAAGTTGGCAACACTGGTGTGGTGCTCAAGTGGTTTCATGTCTGCTGAAGTAGAGCGGCTGCATGTGAGTTTCACCTCCATGCAGTGCCTTTGCTTTCTCTTCTCTGACACACACACACACACACACACACACAGTCTCTTCAGTGAAAGTTCATCCAAAAGAAAGGTGAGCCTTGCTGACTGAAGGCGTGAGTGTCTCATCAGTGAAATATGTCCGCCTTGGCCAGGCCTGACAGAGCCAGAGAGGCCCATGAGTGCAAAAGCATAGATCTGCTCCACCCTCAGTTTTGTCACTTTTTGTTTTTCATCACCTCGCTGCCTCTTCTTTTCTCTTGTGAGAGTCTGCTTCCTCTCTTTTTGGCTCTTTTCTTTCTGCAAAAGTACACACACACACGCACACACCATTAATCAACATACAAACATTTGTGTGTTTGTGCACATGTGATGCACACCCCACTGGTGTGGGTCTCGAGGCCGGCTCTATGCGGGGGCAGGAGGGGGCGGTGCTCCCTCAAATCTAAATTTTTGGAAGTTGAGAAAGCACGCTTTGATATAACCACAAAATTAATATATTACAAGATGACAAAGTCTACGCAATACGGGCCCAAAGGTGCTGTTTAAAACCTGTGTCAAGGTCATGAACAAAAGAACCCTGCAAAATGCTGTGGGCGTGTGGGCCAATAGACTCGGAGGGCCTTTTAGTTCTTACCAGTTCTATTTTAATTTATTGAATACACTATAACAAAGACAACAAACCTCGCAGGGACAGGCTGCAGGCTGGACCTCAGCAGTTTTGCTTCCATGGAGCCACTGGGGATATGGAGAATTCTTTTGCAGCTATGAAGCTTCAATAGGGTTTTGTGCAATGCACCTTATTTAAGATTGTCCCAATGTGATTTTTTTTAAACAGTGTTTTATTGTTGTGCACTGAATACAAATTTTGTTAAAATTCCAAAATTCTTCTTCTTCAATTTTATTGCCAGTTGGCATCCGACATGCTGCATTAGTGCCACCAACTGGTAGGTAGGTGTGGTGGTGGTGTCTTAAAAGAAATGAAGGTGTCCAGCAGCTTATACACATACACACACACAACGAGACAGACTTTAAAATAAGACAAACACAACATACATGCCAGGACACCTGGTTAGACATAAAAGCAAAAAACGCTACGTAAAAAGTTGAAAATTAAAATTCAGGATTGAAGTTAAAGTAATCTGTACATGTACATGAGGACGAATGTATCCAGTAACGTGAATAGAAAAACAGTCACAGTTGAAGTACGTGGAGGTAAAAGTATATACAACAAAAATGCCAAACATACGGCTCTGGGGTAAAAACCGCTCAGAAACTGTGTGGTGCCTGTTTTTAATGGATCTGTGTCATTTAGCAAATAGATTTAGTCAGATTTCCCTTCCTGAGTGTGCTTAAGAAATATATCATTCCTAATGCCTTTTCTCCAGCATATTTTTATTGTTAGACCCTGAGAGGTCCTCT
This sequence comes from Arrhamphus sclerolepis, assembly GCA_037176975.1. Taxonomy (NCBI): domain Eukaryota; kingdom Metazoa; phylum Chordata; class Actinopteri; order Beloniformes; family Hemiramphidae; genus Arrhamphus; species Arrhamphus sclerolepis. The sequence goes on along the minus strand of JBAMYA010000023.1, from coordinate 13,813,892 downwards.
GTGATGTGGCTGCTCAAGATTTCTTACAATCCTTCTCCACATACTTGCTATTGATGTATAGTGTTGTGTCTCAGACTTAATGAGAGGACCAAAATATTTTTTTATGGTTTAAGTGTTAAAATAAGTTAGAATTTTGTTAAGTTAAAGTAACACTGGAAAATTAACACTGGCAATTCTGCTGTGCACCGTCTACATAGAAGAGTCCACCTGAGTTCAGGCCTTCGTGTACCTTCGTCAGGTATTTTGACCACAACTAAGTCGTGAGCTCATCTCTGGGGGAATAAGGGGGTGCAGAGACAAAAACCTGGTTGCTGCCAAGGAGGTTAAGTTTTGACGGCGTTGGTTCGTCTGTTTGCAACATAACTCAAAAAGTTATGGACGGATTTTCATGAAAACTTCAGGAGATGCCTGAATTGTGACGAGGGAGAGATCATTAAATTTTGGATGTGATCCAGATCACCGTCTGATTCCAGGAATTTTTTAAAGGATTCTTCATCATTGTGAGATAGGACCATTTTCAGCCTGTGAATATAACTCCACAATAAATGGTGGGATTGTTTAGCAAAACAATACAGGACACGATCATGATATTTCTATAATATATAAAAGTATGATCCAGAACCTGACAATATTCTGGATACTAAAGTTCTGGAACATGAAAAAAAGGTTGGGGGTAATCATAATTTTCAACACTGTGACGAAAGAAATGCAGATAAAGACATGCAACTAACACCAAATTGTAGCTTAAAGTCTGCTGAAAAATAAGTACGTCAATGGATTTGACGTATCCTCAATAGTTACGGAGCCAGATCCAGAAGAGAACCACCATTATGAAAATGTCCATTTTCGCCAGTAACTATTGAACTAATAATGATATCAATGTGATTCCAATAGCAAAGTGTATGTTTACATGGTCAAAGAATCCAATATAATAAAACAAATGTAGGAGTAATACTTTTGGGTGTAAGTCACAATATATGTGGGGGACCTGTGCTGCTTGGTGGAGGTCTGCGCTCTCAGAGCACTTTTCTACTTTATAAAACTGTTGGATTCTTACATATGGTTTATGTATGGCCAAAAAGCCAAAAAATGATCTGATTTATCAAACTTTTTTGCAGTAAGCTACAGTTATTGGACTCTTTTTGCACTACTGCTATTTTTTTTTTATATAGTTTTTAGAATGTATTTTTTATTGGATTGTTATCTCTTTTTTCCATTTTTCTTTTCTTGGCCTTACAAGGGTGACAAATGGCATTTCCATTCTCCCATATGTCATTGATATATAGTGAAACTGACAAAAAAAAGCTTCTTTAAGAGTGCACAACACTAGACGTCCAGGATCAGCAGGTGAAAAGCTCATGAGATCACAAGTTCACCAACCTGTGAACACATTCAGGGGTTTGTGATACATGCTGCAGCTAAAACATTTCTTTCTTTTCTTTTCTAAGTAAAAAGTCTCTCAAACATGTCACAAAGTATGAAAATCACAGCTGTGAATGTTTTCAATAAGTGTCTTATTAGAAAAAAACAAACAAGGACAAAACAAATGTGACAATTTTGGTTGCAGTATTATTAATTTATAAAGGTGCTTTTCATACAAAAGTAACACAAAGTGCTTCACATAATGAAAACAATAATAAAAAACAACTTAAAAGCCATCACACACCCAAAGTTATAAATAAATTCCACAAAAGCACCCACTTCCAGTCATCCTCTCTCTCTCTCTCGCACACAAGCTCAGCACAAATAGCCCAGTGTAGTTTTGTTAAAATTATGTCTTTCTTGTTTTCAGGACAGATAATTAAAATCTCGAGCTGCAAGAAATTATCCGCCATCCATGATTTTATATCTGAAATACAGTTTAAAAGAACATTAACTGGTTCTTGGTCATCACAACACACGGCCATGTGAACTTGCTTTTGACCAGAGTCAGTTACCATGGTAACAGAGTATGAGTTACCGTGGCGTCTGAAACGGGCTCAGCTGATCTGTGGGGCTAAAACAAAGACAACTGATGTTGGTACTGATAATAATTTGGCACTGAAAAATAAAACTGAAATAAAACTGAAAAACGAAATACATCAGCATCAAAGCATCACATTACAGCAAAGCCCAGCAGAGGTTGCTGAATATTTTGTGATGTAAAACAGCTGCAAATAACTGTGGCTTCATACTCCTAGGAAGACAAAAGTATCACAGGATGCTCAGATTTAACATCTATTAACCACAAGAAAAGTGTTGATATTTATGTATTTCTATACAGCTGAAGTTTTCTTTTTTGTTTTTTTTTTTACTGGAGGAGTACTGGGAAGCCTTTGCTGAGTTGCATCAATTGTATGTAACAGCCCTGGTGTGTCTTCAGCAGCATGTGAGAGCTCCTGCTCCACATTGTCCCTGGTCCTAACCCTCCTGTTACACAAGAGAAAGAGGAATTTGGTGATCTTGGCCCATGAGTAGTTTCTAACAAATAACTTGAACATGATGATTAGTTGAAAATGTTTGAAAGTTCAGATCAGATGAACATAAAATGGGATCTGTGTCTTTCCTTACAGCAGTAGAAACAGCAGTTTTTAATTTTAAAACTACTTCTTTTAACAACTTGATTGATCCATGAGCCAGGAACAACAAAGAGTTACATAATCAGAGGTGAAACTGGATTTAATTTTCGTGGAACTGTCATAACTGTTTGCCTTAGCTTCATGCTTCCAAACACAGACTGTATAATAAAACCAGGAGAAAAGCCTATGATTTCATCCAAAGGCTTTCTTAAGAGAGCTCTTGAAGTCTACTTCTCGTCCCTATTGTTGGTGGGAACTGATGTTGCCCAAAACTGCGTAATCCAACAATGGAAAAACAGGCAGAGCGAGAAGGCCCACCTGAGCTTGAGTTGCTTAGCTTCTGATGACCCATTAAAAAAAATCAGTGGCGCTGCCAGAGCTGAAACAAAGACGAGCAGGCTTTCCTCAGGCTAGATATTGTTCGGTCTTGTGGGTCGACAAAGCTTTGTGGCCTTGACGACCAAGCTAGTCAGCTTAGAAGGATCCTGAAAAGATCTGAGGAGAAGGTTGTCGATCCAAAGGAACATTAACTGGGAGATGACACCAACCTCAGCTGCTACAGAGCACATGATCCAGAGCTTGTCCAGCTGGTGTCCTCTGGTTATCCCTGGCCAGCAATCTTCAACAGTACCATTCAGTCCCCCAAAACTGTTCACAGTGGTCTCTTACACCTCAGTGACATGTACTCTTTGGAAGTGTCATCAGTGTTGATCTCTGTAGACTTTGAATGGACGGACGTCAACCACGTCTGTACGTGAGTTGTTAGTTCCGTGCATCATGTTGATAGTGTTGCCTCCATCATAAGTTTAGGAATTTTCAGCTTTTTGCACTTCATAAGCCAATCAAGGTGTGGCTACACAGCAACAGCAAGCCAATGAAATCCTGCAGGGGGCAGGACTAATTCAAAAGCACATGGCCAACAGGAAGAAATTTGATTGGCTATTTTTGGTTGGACTAAAACATCAGAGGTACCACCCCTGGATGCTGCCACAATGCTGCTGCTAGTACAGTTAACAGAACAAGTTTCCTCAGTTTTATCAGCATTCTCACTATTGTTTTCCTGTTCCTCTTTATTCCGTACTTTTTTCTGCACTCAACTACTTCAGCATTTTTCAGCCGATTTCAACAAATTTGGTATCAAATCGTTCAGCTTCTTCAGGAGATTTATGCTATGTCTTTTCAACTTAAAATATTTTAAACTTTTTAAAATATTCAGCTTTTTGGGATTTTTTTTCTCTCATTGAAATGAATGGAGAATTGTTCAAATCCTTCATAAACCTTCAACTCTTTCAAAGCTTATTACTTGAGCATACATTCAGCTAGAGACACCATTCAAAGTTTAAACAGGTCACGAAACTTTGAACTATAACATACTGAAGCCGTGTGTTGTTGTGATTTGTGCTCTTTGAGAAATTGCGATTTAAGTTTTATAATTTCTTTTAAGAAAATCACAGATTTCTCTCTCCACTCTGATGACATCACACACTCTAGCTGCAGGGAGAGGAAAAAAAAAAGTTTCAACTGTTTCATTTGTCTTTCACATCTGCACCTTTAGTTCAACCTACATAAATTATACATCAAAACGTAGGTATTTTTGTCCTCTTTCAGGAAATTTAACTGTTGAATCTCTATTTTTTGTAGACTTTGAGTTAGGACTCTCAGAGTCCGAGAAACCTGACAAATTCCCTTATTCTTTATAATGGGACATGTGTAAAATCTTTTTTTTTAACTTCTGAAATGCTCATTTTTCACTTTAGGAAAAAAATAAGGACATGTGTGCCTTCCTCAAAGCCTTGTGGTACTCACGATTCAAGAATTTTTAACAAAACCTGTTCAGCTTTTGAGTTAAAACGAGACTACGGAAGATAGGCAACATTGATTCTATTAAATGAACTAAGATAGGACAGATGCTCAGTGTCCAAAGGACTCCTCCAGCAGCCGAGACCTATAGCAGCTTAACAAGGAGGTGGTCTAAGAGACTCCACCCAGCAGCCTAGGCCTATAGCAGCAGAAAAATTTTAACCTTAAGGGACAAAAGTCCACATTTGAGGACAATAGTGGACATTTGGAGACAAAAGTGGACATTTCAGGGAAACATCCCATGCTTGGGGACAAAAATTCAGCTTTGAGGACAAAAATGGGAGAGGGAGACGGTTTTATTTCTCCTCTTTTTCTTCCATTTTCTTTCCTGGCTTCATATGCTTCAATATATTTGAACTTGTCTTTTTTTTATCTACTTTGTTCTAATTTAGCTAACATTTTGCACTTTCTTCAGCATTATCTGTTGAATTAAAATAATTGTTCTTTTATGTCTTTAGATGGCTTGAATGGTCTTCAGCTGTTAGTTTCGCTCTTTTACAATTCACTCAAATATTCATATGTAAAATATGTAGCATTCAACTAGCATCCAACATTTTTCAACTGATTTCAACAAGTTTGGTATCAAATTGTTCAGCTTTTAAGCCTTTTTTAAAAATTCAAATAATTTTTCATCTCATACTTTCTTGAGCTAATATTTGTCTTGTCTTTTTTTTTAGCTATTTCTTTTCAACTTCAAACACTTCAGCTGTTACTCTACTTTTAGCTAATTTTTTCAACTTTATACACTTGAGCTTTTTCTCTAATTTTTAGCCTTATTTTCCACAAAGCTTCAGACTTTTCTTCAGATAATTTTTTAAATTTCTTCCGCATTTTCTGGTGATTCATTCAGCAGATAGGCATTCTTACTGCTGTTTCGCAGGAACAGCATTTTTCTAGTTATCTTTAAAGTAATTATGCACTGTTAGGTCATATTTCCAGCTTATAAATCAAGTCAAGATATTAAACTGAAATAACTTCCTAGTTCCATGGTCTGAATAATGAGATTTCACATGAGGTGTAAAGTGTACGGAGGCTAAATTTTTTATGTACTTTATCAGATGACATTATGAAAAGCCACAATTTACATACATAATTAGAGGTGTGGTCATTTGATGGACAGGTGGCTGTGTTAATGGATTCTTCACATTTAATTAGAAAAAATATTTATATTTAAAGCTGCAGCGGCCATCTGTTTCTGCTCATGGTAAGAACTCTGCAAAGTCAGTTCCTGGTCCCATTCCGGTAGGACAAATAAGTATTACTAATGATATTGTGTTCCACATCAACAATGATGATGCTTGCTCACAGAGCTGGAGTGGATGCCACAGCAAAGGTGATGAAGATACCCAAGAAACTGATGATAGAAGAAACAATGGGAGACCAACAGAAGAAGAGACCAAACAAAAGTAAATCTTAGATGATGTTAAGCTCCACCGCCTATAGGAAGACATACAAGTACAAAAATTTGCAAGTTCCTCTGTGCTGCTTTAACATGGGGTTCAATGTAAATGAACTCGCCTTTGGAGCTGGCCCCCAGAGGTCAGTCAAAGAAATGCTATTTGATTTTTTTGGGTGTAGCCTCGAGGTTCATGAAGTAAAACAAAACCTTGTTGGGGGTGTTTGGTTGGAGTTTCCCAGCATGCTGTAATACCTGGGGAGGTAGAGTTATGCACTCAAGAGAAGAATGAAGGTCAGTTGCAGCATGATAAAATAACGTTTAAAATGAGAGAAAAGCAGGGGGTATCATGAGGATGCAAGGAGTAGAGGTCAAGAAGGAGTTTCAATATTTGGCCTCAACTGTGCAGAGCAATAAGAGAGGAAAGATGAAGAAGAGAGGACTTTCTGGAATTGGGTTTGGATCCAGTCACTTATGTTATTTTGTCAGAACTGTAGGAAGTACCAGGAAGTTGAGGCCTCACAAAACCAGAAATTAGTCTGGTCAGTTGAAAGAAGCTAGAGCTCACTTTAGTCATCTGTCATGAATATAAAGGCAGGAACCTGGACAAAGCTAATTTAGAAACACTTAGAAGTAGTTGATAGAGAAATAATCTACAGTAGATGTGTTTTCTTAAAGAAAGAGCTGCTGTGACTGGTCTGAATTTGGGTTTCAGAGAGGAAGAGAAAAATATTTGGAACTCATGATAGGAGTATAAACTAGAACTGTCATCATAGCACATTTTAATGAGGATAATGGAACGCAATTCCCTACAAGAAAGGGAAATAAAAGAATAAAGGTCCAATTTATGTGCTGCCTTACTCTCTTACTGCTTTACATGTTTCAAATTACACAACTTGAAGTCGGTTATGTTCCTGTACCTTGTCAATGTCGCCCCCATGAGGCTGGAAATTATTCACAGACTTTCAACATATTTCAAAACAAGCAACATTAAAAAAGAAAATGATATATTGACAAAAAAGAAACTTGTTGCATAGTGTTTTTTTTTTTAAGGGTTAGGGTAAAGGATTGAATTGAATTGAATTGATCTTCAGGTGCTGTCTGATCCCGCTCACATCCTCAATTCACAATATGAACTGTTACCATCTATCTATCTGTCAGATAAAAACCTGCAGTAAAAGAGAATATGTAGATAGAGATGTATAATATATAATAGTTGGTTAATTGGAGTCTTTTAGCCTCACTTTCCCTTTTTTCCGCCTTTGTGTTCTGTCGTTAAAACTTTGAAATATGTGAGGTGGAAAAAAATCTGCCAGAGAAAATAGTTTACCTTCATGATTTTACATCTGCTGATCTAATGTAATTTATGTGTTCGGCTGATGTTGTTTAAATGACCTTTGTGGATTTAAAAGTGTCATAATAAAATTGTCCAGATGAGAAACATGATAAAACAATAAAAGCTTCTTGAAAACAGAAAAAAGAGCAACAGAAATCGGCAGTACCCTTTCTGTCCACTAGATGGAGACAAACAGCATTGACCACAGCCATGTAAAGTGAGGATGAGGAGCAGCAGGATCCTTCCGATCATCTTCTCCCTGTGAGAGGACAGAGAGATGAAGAGTCATCAAAGATCAGTCTTTCCAGATAAAATCTGCAGTCTGACTTCATTCATAAAGGTTGTTTATCTCAACATCTCCCGGCTTCATCCCTCGCTTTCAAACTCCGTGGCAGAGACGCTCATTCACACCTTCATTACCTCCCGATTGGACGATTGTAATGGTGTCCTGTTCGGGGTTTCTATTAAGACCCTGGACAGGCTCCAGTACGTGCAAAACTCAGCTGCCAGGGTTCTCACTTACACCAAGCCCTGGCAGCACATCACCCCTACCCTCATCCACCTCCACTGGCTCCCGGTCAAGTTTCACATACAGTACAAACTTATCCTTCTTACTTATAAATCCATCCATTCTCTTGCCCCCAAATACTTGTCTGACCTCCTTCATCATCACACTCCATCCAGAAACCTGCAACCTTCGAATGCTGGGCTTCTTTCCATCCCCCGTACCCTTCTGAAGACCTTTGGAAACAGGGCTTTCAGCGTGGCTGCCCCCACCCTCTTGAACTCTCTCCCACCTGGAATCTGCAACTCCCTCACTCCCCACAGTTTCAAAGCACGCCTCAAAACACACCTCTTCTCTTTGGCCTTCCCAGCCTTGCGAAGGTCTCCTACCCGTTTCTTTTTTTTTTTTTTCCTTCTTCACCTTGTAGAGCGAACTTGGGTTCCTTGAAAGGCGCTATATAAGTGCAAGTCATTATTAATATTATTATTGTTATGAAATTATGCACTATTATTAATGTATTTTTCAGTTTGCATCAAAATGAAGAGATTTCAAAAATAAACATGGATTGTTACCAAAATTTTGATCAAACAGTGAGACTGCAATTTTTGCACCTGTATGTGGCAGACAATTTAGTGTTTAAATTCTTGATAGAAAAGTCCCCATTTCCATGAAAAGTCTTCAGCTAGAAGATAATCGACCCCTATTACTGTTGGCAGTGGACTATGAACATTATGTGGTATGAAATGATAAAAATGAAGACGAACGTTGTTCACATTAACAATAATTACGTTAAATAGGTGGTTCAGAATTTGTGTGTGTATGTGTATATATATATATATATATATATATATATATACATATATACATACACATATATAAATACATGTATATAAACATGTATATATACACACATATATGTGTGTGTGTGTGTGTATATACACATATACATAAACATACGTACATACATACATATATATACGTAGTCATATATATACAAATCGTTAATAATCTGATCAAGCAGCAACCATCCCACTTCTAGACTGAAGCTTGAAATACGTTTTGTACACTACCTGCTGGCTCAAAAACAGAGCAAATCTTTATTAACCCCCATGTAAAAAGTGCCAACTTTGCAGCGGATTTAAATGTATTTACAGCCTGGTGGAAAAAAAAACAAACAAACAAAAAGAACAATATATAAATAAATTAACAATAATAAATTCTTTAAAAAATGGTTTTGGATTCTATAGTTAGATATTATCCATGACAACTGTAAGGGTGGGGTGAATACTGTATTTTGTACCAGACAGATTTATAAAAACTGACCAATCAGATGTGTGGATTCATTTGCTGTGCTTGAACTACAGCCAACCATTGGCTCTGCCGTTGGCTTTCACAGCTTTGTCTCATCTCTTTGCAACATGGCGCCACGCAGTTCGTGGAAAACTGGGCTTCAACAGCTCTGTAGAAACCAATCGGCAGAGTTCGTTTATAGTTATATTTCGACATTGCCTTTGATGCAGCTTCAAAAAAAACTTACGTTAAAGTCCATTCGCACAAACTTGTGCGCATAACAAAAACAAGCTATAAATATGTTTATAGAACTTTTTTTAAACATTTTTTAAAACTTTTTTAAACCATCATCAGTTCTAATCATACATATAAAATTTTATGATTTTTTAAAATTGTTAAGCTGTAAACTGCCAAGTTTTTGTCAAACATAATATTTTCAATATATACCATATGGACTTGGATTACTCTTTGTTTGACTCTTGCAGCCTGATATACGTGAAAGATTAGCAGCAACATTCATTTATAGGCCTATGCATTATTAATTTTTGTTCAATGTCAAATACTTACATTACAGACCCTTTGACACATTTTTGTGCTCATAAGAATCCATTCAAATCACTATTTCTTGAACCTGCTCTAATAAAAAGTCTAAAACATACATCTTCTCATTTCTCCCTTCCCGAAGATGTCATTTTTACCATTCATGGTGATTTGAATAGATTTCAATGTGCACATTTTTGTGTGTAGGGTCTTGAACGTAAGTATTTCCTCCATGCTGTTTACAATAGTCTAAAAATTTAAATATTCAAAAATGCAAGACCTCATCAATAATATGCCTGAATGAAGGATAAAATCTGCTATAAATTAAAAGGCAAAAACAAAAAAAAATGTGCTTGGGTGCATCAAAGAGTTAAAGATGCTTCTTGACACTGTTTTCAGTCTTTACGTGAAAGCATAAAAGCTGGTTTCCCTCAATGGCAGCGGTCTGAGTGTTAAAGCAGCTTCTTTTTTTTCATGTTGATGGCTTGTTTCTGCGTGTGTGCTGCATCTGTTTTAATGTCTGCTAACCTTATTATGGGTATCGCAGGCATACATGGGGACTGAGGCTGGCTCGGTGCCTGGTCCGTCCCTCTCCGGGGCCTGACTCCTCCCCCCCTCCGCGGCTCCTCTCCTGCAACAGGATTGAAGGCAAAGAGAGAGAGAGGGAGGGGGCAGAGCCGAGAGAGAAACAAAAAACGTGACTAGGCACCCAAAGCGTCCTGTTATGCAACAACTGACCTACTAACATACATTCAGAGACTCAGGGCGAGAAGGAGAGAAAGCGAGAGGAGGAAATGAGGAGAAAATAGAGGGAGGGAGGAATTGAAGCAACATGACACAAGGAGAGCACCAAAACAAGGCATCGTGTTCTTAGTCGTGCATACCTGCTCACAGGAGAGCTGCTGTTTTAGAAGTGTGTGTGTGTTAAGAGACGGAGCTGGCAGTGGGAAAAGCGGATTGTTGGAGAAGAGCGGGACTGCGTTTGCCCTCTGTGGATTCTGTTATTTAAACGAAAAGGGTAAGTCATAATTTATAAAAGGGTGTTTCCATTTATAACGATGCCAAATTTAAACACCCCTCTTGGAACTCTACTTTAAAAATGAAAAAAAAAAATCTATATATATAAGAGGGTCGGTGCGGGTTTGTTTTTGGTGCCGGGGCGCGCCTTACCTCAATGTCAAGGCGAAGCTGTTTCCAACCCCTGTGGAGCTAAATGTGGCATGTGGTAGCAGACAAGAGGAGAGGGAAGGAGGAGGTGGGTGGCTTGGTTATGAAATTCCTTTACAAAAGGATTGTGGGGCTTTGGGTGGAAACGCGGAGGTGATTAATGCGGATAACGAGGCACATTTAACGCAACGCGCCGTTATGTTATAGAATTGTAGCGAATTATTTATTCACAGCCTGTTTTATTTTTTCACAAAAGAAACACCTGCTTTCGTTACACATACGACTAACGTGTGTCCTGTAGGTTAACATTATTATCATTAGTAACATAATAATTAACAGAATCTCAAACATCAGGCTTAAGTGAAACCTCTTGAGCTATACACGCGGTCTCTTTCTTGTGGGTTAGTAGGATGGCTCATGCAGTCCAGTCTAAAAAAAAAGAAAACTGCAGGCTCTGAGGACACACTTCTCCTCGTCACGTGTAGCAGCTCTTTGTAAAGGTTAACACGGCTGTGCAGTCCTCCGGTTAACCCTTTACTGGACACACCACGACCCGCTCCGCGCCGCTTCCTCCTTTGTTTACGACCTCCGTCCGGATCGACGGGAGCCGCTAGCGGACAGACCTGCAGGGTACGAGAAGCGCTGGAGTCCCGCAAGCTGCGAGGCGAGGCGTCGGTCTGCCGGCCCGGATCAGTGGTGGGTCCAGATGTGTCCGTGAGTCACTCAACAGGCAGCTTTGAATTATTTATTTATTTATTTATTTATTTTGAGGACGTGGGTAAATTTCATGGCACAGTTGGAGTCGCCTCGGATGACTGAGAATCCGATGAAATATGCATGAACACGATTTGTCAGACAGTGTAACAAAAGAGGCGTGCGGGGTTACATATTTCTCACAATGTGCTGCTCGCTCGACCAGATTTATTCATGCATTTGTTTTTTGAGTTGTACCTGTCCAGGGACAGATAGGAACAGTAGACTGCACTGTGGCCTTAAGGTGAACTTCTGCAGGGACTATTCGTCCTGGCTCTAGGTCAGTCATTGTCTAACATGGTTAATTACAAGCACATGGGCAATTTTTGATTTTGGTATGGAAAGAAAAGCCCATTTGGCCCTGTATTTCCACACAGACTTGTACCTGTCCTCTGTTAATCTGCACGTGGGTATCACATACCCCATTGCAGCTTTCCACTCCAAGAATAGCAAGAATTGACCCACATCTAGATGGATGTAATAACTACGCACAATTAAAGAGAAAGATCTCACCTTTTATCCCTCAGCTGCATGATGCAAGACTTTTACTAATTGTAGGCTTTGCATCTTCTGTATCTACAGGAAACATAGATTGGAAGTTACATAATATATTAATTAAGTAATCGAAATGGATTAAAGAATGGGGAAGATTATGCAATCGGTGGAAACCCATAGTCTGCGGCTATGCAGTGCTGCACACTGGTGTGTGCCTGCTGCCAGTTGGTTGGCTTACTCACTGGGTCTCCATGCCAGCTATGAATGTAGGTCACATCAGTCCTGTGGGAGGAGGGGGTGAGGTGCACAACCGCCGCTGACTAGAAAGGCAGAATCAGAACACTACCCAAATAAATCCTCGCCCTCCCATAACAAAGAAACCAGGCAACCATGCACAAATAGAAAACTGGTGCAGCCATAAAGCCAGGCAGCCTAAATAAATAGCATTTATTTTAGAAATGTAAAAAAAACAATTTAAATAACATTTGAAAAATGTTAATTTATTTATTTTTTTATTTTTTTATTTTATTTTGATGGCTGACTGAGATAACTGCTCTGTGGGAATAAAGGACTGATTAAATCCCTGTTGCTGGCCGCCTTCACTGAGTAAAAATGTGGGAGTGGAGTTCATGGTCAACAGCGTTGCATGGTTTCCATCCTGTCCTACTTTAGAGCCTCTTGACTTTGTCGGGGATTCCTGGCACATGTAAGATGATGAAAGATGAGGGCCTTGCTTTGTTATCGTTCTGTGGTTTGGAGCCAGCCGAAAGCAGAATTACAGCATTTAGTAGGCCAAGGAAGCACATGTGACTGGTGCAACACATGGACTGAGTCACTCTGCTTTTTCCTTTTTGAGAAATGGTAGGTGCTCATGGAGCAATGATCCCGCTTCGACAGGTCTCCGCCTCGCCTTGTTGGCTTTCTTTCCAGAACTTTGCCCCCACCCCCGACATCTTTTTCTTGGGAAGTCTGCTTCCAGACTTGAATATCAGGCACACCCTGCCCCTGACCCCTAACACGTGCCACACTTTACATACAACCTACTGTCAGGAGGGTGTAGGGGACAAGAGTTTCATCATTTTTCTTGTCTTTGGACAGTGTACCCCCCTTCTCCTTGTATGCCAGACCTGCTCTCATTTCCTGAGACACGTGCAGGGTCTTGCAGGGTCTTGTGAACTCTATATCCACAGCTCATTGCCACATTTAGAGTCCTGTGGTGTGGACCCTGTGGCTGTGATGGAATGCAACTTGGGATTCCTTTACCGTGCTATCATTCCACAAGTGCCACAGAGACCTAGCGTTGACATGTGAAGTTTGAAACCATGCTTCCACTCTTGCACGTGAAAACGCTGCATACAGCTTGCTTTTTGCAGTGAATGCCAGTTGCTCTGATTTTATGCGTCTTCAGAATGTAAAATGCAAATATGATGTAATTTGATGACAGACAGTGAGTGAAATGTGTTCCAACTTGAGATGTGAAGGAGGAACACAACACCTCATTAAGTGGTTGATATGGTTCAATGATTAAATATTGATGAGTCCAGCAGCGAGAAAGACAGATAGACGTGCAGAAAATGTGCCTCTGCTATGAGTTAATAGAACACCAGAGGTCATTTATGTGTCCTCTTCACCCAGAAGAGCGATATGAAATATACGCACTTTGTGACGTCAATCAGCCCTCCTTTTGTTATGGAATGTTGTTTTTTGCTGTTGTTTTTTTTGTTTTTTGTATTTTACCATCTGCGTTGGACCACGTCATACGAGTGGTTTAGAAGAAGAGAGAGAATGTCTTATATGATTTGCTGTGCCAGTCTCATTTTGTTGCTATGGGTGATACATTTCTTGTATTAATATAATACGAACACTGTTGCCACGTCCGCTCTATCTTCTCCTTTGTTTTGATGCTCCTTCATTGATTCTCTCTCTCTCTTTGTCTCTACTCCACGTGCTCTTACCTTGTCGATACTTAACATAATGCTCTACTTCTCTACGCTCCCCTCCAGTTTTTTTTTTTCTTTTTTTTGTGTCACCCTTATCATTTTTGGTTTCTCCCTTTTCCCACTCAGCTGACCTATATTTCAGGGATGCTTACAATGGAGGATGCTAGACTTGTGTTTGTCGAGTGTGGCCGGTCCCCAGTTTCTGGGTCAGTGGGACAAATGGAGAAAAGTCCCCCCCCGCCTTTGCTTGTTCTCTCCCGTGCCCAACAGGCACATGTCAAAGGCTCACAAGGATGACCTTAAACTGTTCATCCAAGAGAAGAAAAGAAAAAGAAAAAAACAGATGACAGACCCTGTACTTATGCACTTACTTAGATCTGATCAGATTTTTTCATTTAATTTTTTTATGAAGAATACATGCCCTTTCTGGCATTAATTCTACCTTTTGTGTGAGAGCTAGGGCATTTTATTATTTTTCTAAATCTGAAATCTAGAAATTGCATAATGGTGTTAGATAAGTAGAAGGAGATTAGAATTAAGGCAGTATACAGACGCTGAGTAATAGGCTGTAATTTCAAAAAACACAGTCAAGTGAAGGCTGGAAGTCAAAAAAATACAATAATAATGATAATTTTCTCTTCATTTTTTAGGCATCAATTCTTTCGGGACTCTCGCAGATTTCTACATAACTGTGCACCAATTTGCACATTATAACTGTACAAAAAGTAAAATTGAAGGTGATTTTGAGTCCAAGTATTGGACATTAGAAAAATCTGACCCAGACTATAATATTCTGAAGAGTTATAGCAGTTCATTATATTGTTGTGTAGTCTACGGACTCAATACTAGAAACGTCAACCACATTTTAAGGAAAGAACTAAGGCATTGTAAAAAATCATTCATAATTAGCCTCTGGGTATATTGAATGCTTGTTGAGACAATCTTATCAATTCAATGTTGCGATATTTCACATGATAATCAAACACTTTATCCTTCTGGTGCTGCTGTGTGAAAGATCTGGATTTCTCATCGAGGCACCAATAATGTCTACAGCTAATGTCATTATACTGTTGGGATGATTTAGTTTTGCTAAAGTGGTGGATCAACAGAACAACTAGCAATCCCGTCCACAGTCTGAAGCCAATAAAAGGGTTAAAATCAGAAGTAATCATTTCAAAGGATAACTTACATGTCTAGTATGGTGTGGTTGTAGCCTAAAATCTGTAAGAATGTGCTACTTTTATGTAAAGACACACCTGTTCAGCTTACAGGTTGGAACTTGCAGCGTCTGAATTCTGAGGTATCCATTACCATTGTTTGAGCGCTGTCCTAGCACCCTCGGGCTTCACCCAAATGAAACATTTTGCGTTATTCCAGCTCATGTCCCACCTTCTGCCTTCCTTCTTTCCAGAATACTTTGACCTATATTTATCCATGCCCCACCTCCCAGCTGCCCCCACACCTCCAAATCTCTCACCAGAGACTCAGCTCCTTTATCCTTGACCTGCATTAGCAGATGCCTTTGTCTGTCTTATCAGCTCACTCTGCATCATTGATTTGGCATTGAGTTGTTTTGGTGAAGAATGCTGCCACATTCTTTTGCAGATGGATACATGTGGAAGATTTGGGGTGGCAGCATTTGGGTACAGCTTGAGGGGGGAAAAAACAGTCCCTCATATAGGGTTTCATTATTACCAGCTTCACAACTGACTTAACCAGACTCAAATCTGTCTGGCTCAAATACTCGTCCAGCAGTCAAAAGAAAAGAGCTAATCCTTCTACAATTGAGTTTTCATGCTCTCAGCGTGCCTCAGTCTGATGTAATTTCTCTGGTGTAATGTTCTCTATTTTTTTGTGAGAACTTGCCTCAACTGCCGCACATGCAGTTTATAATCACCAGGCTTTAGTCTCGCCTTCAGCTGCCTATAAAATATGAGTTGAGATTTTTCAGCACGACTTACAGATGGCTTTTTAAGTCTGCTGTGACAAGAAGAAATAGGGTTGCCGGCCTTGCAATGAACTCATTGCCCACATTACATCACAAAAGCCAACATCAACATGCCAAGTGAAGAGTCAGGGGTCACAGGCTGCAGACGGATCAGATCAATGGCAGGGCCAGAAGGTCAGACACTGAGGTCTAGCAACCATTCAGTGGTTGCCATTGGTAACAGAGTCAACAAAGGCCATACATTCTAAAACAGCAGAGGAAAGCTGCACATACTAAGACATGAATCGTTGACCAGTTGCTAAAAAAAAACAGCCCAAAAAGGTATGATACTTGATTGAATAATGGAATCTCAGCAGTCCATGTAGACTAATATTTCTCTCTTTTTATTTCTTTTTTGTTTTTATCTCTGCAGCCTTTCATCTCGCAGCAGACTGCAGATAAAACCAGAGCCAGAGGAAGGGGGAGAGAGCGCAAGGCTCCCCAAGAGACTGACATGCAGAGGTAGACAGGTCGACCTACATCCTGCTGTTTGTGTGGAGATCTAGGACACTTCTCCACCAGCGTATTCTTTGTGCTGTTCTTACCCTAAACCTCGAACAACTACCAAAACCGGAGGACTGATCTGATCCACTCAGGGTCTGTTGGACACTGAACAGAGATTCCTGCAGGTGGATAAATGAGGGTATCTAATCCTGAGCTTCAGCTGTTCTTTATCTTTTTGGCTTACATGGACACTTGAGTCCCCTCCTGGTGTAACCACACAGGCGAAGTTTTTTCATCACAATATCAACTTTTCAACCTGGCTACCACTAAACAAGAATGGAAAACCTGACTTCAGCTCTCAAAACATTAAACAAAACCTCAGGGAATAACTTAAACCTTGAGAACTACAGCAGTTATGAAGAGTCTATGTCTTCTAGCCCAGGGACGACAAATCGCATGGGGCGTCTCATTAAACCCAAGCCCAATGTTACCTGCAGGCGGAAGCGTGAGTTCATTTCTGATGAAAAAAAGGACGCCTCCTACTGGGAAAAACGGCGCAAGAACAATGAGGCTGCCAAGCGCTCTCGGGAGAAGCGACGGCTCAATGATATGGTTTTAGAAAACCGTGTCATTGCACTGAATGATGAGAATGTGAGGCTCAAAACAGAGCTGCTTCAGTTGAAGTTGCGCTTTGGCCTAATAAGCACAGCTTCCTACATTGAAAAGAGCCAACAAATTAGTGTGAGTAGTAACACAGGAAGTGGAGGCTCTTCCTCATCTTCATCCACTCAGTACTACTCCAGTGGTTCTCAGGTGATGAACTCAGATTCTTCTGAAACTGAGCAGTCAGGACATAGTGAGGGCCACAGGCAGCTGGTGAAGTATTCTCCACGTGGCTCCCTCTCTGACATGTCTGATGGTTCATCAAGGGACAGCCCAGACCCAGTCCCCTTTGAGATCAAACAGGAAGGTGACAGGCTCGAGATGGACATTACCAATGGTACTACCACGCAGATTATGTTTAACATCCGCAGTGGCCTGACGTCTGTACCCACACACCACCAGCTCCAGCAGCATCAAGAGATGGATACAGCTTATCACATCCAGCAGCAGCAGCACCATCACCTCCTTCAGCACCAAGCACAACCCCATCAGGAGCCTGTTACTGCTATCAAAACTGTAAACCAGGCTGTTCCTCACCCACCTGCTGCCCAAAGGAGTGTCATTCTCTATGGCTCCAGCAGTACTTCCTATGCTCTGGAGAACACATCCAGGTCCCAGGAAGTTGACCTCCAGGCAGCCTCAAAGCAGAGCATCGACAGCAACCAGATCTGTGTCAGCCAAGTACCGCAGTCCATCAGTGAAAGCTCGTTAGAGACTTTGGCTGAGGTAACACAGCAGCTGGACAGGAAGACATTGGACTCCCCTTCTTATGAGCTGTCAGACAGCTGTAATGAGGCCAAAGAGAGACAGGTGTATAGAGTGTGCCAGGTTACCCAGCAGCAGCAAGAGCAGGAGCAGCAACAGCACCAGCAGGAGAGTGATTCATCTGCAGCGTTTCTCAATGAACAAGTGGAGGGAGTCAGCCACTCCCATCTGTACAATCATCTCCCACAGCTTCATCATTCATACCTCAACACACAAGATGAGGAGCCACCAGTGCTTAGCTATGAAGGCGGGCCTCCAACTGAGACTTATTATCAAAGCCAATCAACCTCCTATAGCAAAGACACCACATCTAGTGAAGGAGATCCCCACAGTCCTGACAAAGATGCCTCTACAGATGATGAGGAGTCCCCCTCTTTGTCCTACACAGACATGGGTGGCTGCCAAAACCAACATCTTTCTAGTGTTATCCAGCCAGCCTCACCTCTGTCCCAGTACCAAGGCTGCTCCCAGGCCCAGGGCTGGGACCCACAGGGGGAGGTGCGGGGAACAGCACTGCCCCACAAACTCAGACTCAAACACAGGGCTATGAGCACAGGTAGCAGCGGAAGCAGTGGTGGTAACAGCTCTGGCCAGGAATCCCCGACATCTCCTCCCTCTGCAACACCACCGCCCTTTCCCCAGGATTCATACTTGCCCCTCTCAACCCCACAGAACAGTATGGGCGAGAGCCCTAACGGAGGTTGCAAACAGGAGGTTTCTGGGGTGGGAGCAAGGACGGTAAGCGCAAAAAAGGAAACTGGTGGACGACGAAACAAGAGGCGAGATTAAGTGGCATTCACTTGAACCTGAAGAGACAATTTTCTCCTCTGAGAACTAGTGTGCCGTCATGCCTTTGCCCTACAATAAAATATTCTCCTCAAGCCCTTGAGACAGGTATCGGGGATTTTCAACATCCCTCCCCTTAGTGACACCAAAGGGCTGGACTTATTGTAGGACTGTATCATATTTGTATAAATTGTACAGACTTCTCATTTCTTACATCCTCTCCATACTTACAGAAGCACTTTTGTTTATGTGATGAGAGGAGGGATGGAACTCTGGGTTTTTATACTTTCGTCATTCAACACCATACAAGGAAGTACATCAGTGAAAACATATTTTGATAAGTAAGAAAACGGAATGTAGAAGTAATTTGGTACATATCCAAATGTAGATATGGCTCTCTGCCTTAACTAAAATCAAATGCAAACGTACACTGGGGACATCCCCTCGACCAAAGAAGCACCAGTACCACCAACACTACTATTAAGTTCCATACCTCTTCCCAGACCCTACCTCTACCAATCCATACTTCCCCAATTATCTCCATTATTTCACAAAAGATCACCATCACCTTTATTTTTCAAGCACTTGGTTTGTATATAGCTGTGTTATATGAATATATGTATCTATTATAAACATATATTTTGGGAAGAAGTTTGGATATGAATTCATCAAAAATTGACATACCTGCAATGAATTAAATGTGTACCATTGCTACAGGACCGTTCAAATAAAACATCTCTCTTGATTGTTAATACTTGGTATTATTTGTTAATTAGTACCCTGTTTACTCAAAAAATGGTTGTCCAGCTTGGATTGCCAGCAGCACTGAACGGAGAACTGGTAGTTCCCTGAGGCAGTGGTCTCATTAAAATGTTTGGATTTATGAACCTTTAACCAGCCTTTAAATATTTGGTGGATTTCACCAGCTGCAGGCTATAAGCCTTTAGTTCTTTTGAGCTTTATCAGTCATATCTTCTTGTTACCATTCACTAGTCCAATGTATTTATTTCCCTCCCTTTAATGTACCCATTAGTGTAAAAAAAAAAAAAGAAGAGGAAGAAGGAAAAAAAAAGCCCAAGGGAACATAGACAAAGAATGTGTACAGACCCTTTTAGATACGTGTTGCAGCCTAGAGTTTCAACTTTCATGTTGACATGGGACTCTTGGGAGGAATGTAGTCAATTTGATGTATACACACTACAGTGCACTGAATTCACAAGGAGTTCTTCCTATGTGAAGTCCTAAGTAAGGAGCCCTAATAACTACTGTTTATTCTCATGAAAACTGTTTTTTGTAGTGTGACCAAACGTGGCTCTCAAGGCTCATGTTAGGCATTGGATATTTGAGTTAGTTAATGGAGCAAAGGTTACTGCTATTACCAAATTTTGCCAATCCTCCAGCAGGAGCCAGAGTTAAAATTCTTAATCTTGAGCTTCCCTCATTTCTCCTGTGCCTTCATTATGCGTTTCATGGGTCATTCATCCCTTTCTCATGATAGTTATGCTACTGGGTTGTGATGAATTGCCTTCACTGGATTATATTTTAATGTCTATGTACCATTGTCTGGCTTTTTGGTGCTTGTGTATAAATGTAAAGTTTCACAAACACTGTAATGTTTTTTTTTCATTGTTTTTTATGTTCTTTTGGTCAAAGTGATGTTCTGTTTTCCTCTATACTGTCTTTTCTCCTACTGACTGTGATGACATGTATTAGTCTCATTCCTCTTTCCCCTTCCAATCTTTTTCAGTGTGTATTAATCAGAAATGTTTGTGGTTTTGCTAATGGTTTTTGAAAAAGGCAAATAGAAAACAAAATGTCAAAAAATAGTGTGATGTTTAGAGACGGGTGGTGGTTGATCTGTTTGCTCATTGCCATCACTTCCTTTTGACATGAATATGTATTTAAAGACACTAATGTTCATTGTGGAAGATTGGAGCATTTCAAGGAAAATAATAAAAAAAAATGATAACATTGACTTGACAACATATCAAGAAAAAAAACTGTTCTCTGAGCTCTCTTTTTTTGGAGTTTGTGTGCTCTTTTGCAGTTAAATCAAGTTACTAAGCAGCTAATTAGCTCACGGTGGTGGAGTACTCTGAGATGAGCAGGCAGTCTGTCCAAGATATGTCGCTTTTAAATTGCTTTATTTTTCTAATTTTCAATCATTAATTTTAATCTCTGGTACTTTTGGTGAAGCTTTACATCTGGCATAACTCCAAAAGCCTGCAATTATTTCAAGTCAATAAAAACAGGCAGATTAAGAAAAAAAGAGCCAGTGTTTTCTGATTGGTCGACTTACCAGAGGATTATTGACGGGCAGTGTTCTGCATATCACACGTTTTCCGCATGCCAACACGACATACAGCTCATCATTTCCTGTAAATGACCTTAGCACTTCAACTGTTTCCATGCATGTTTGAGCCCCGATCAGATGGAGGATTTAAAAGTGGACAACAGGATGAATGGCAACAGCAAAGATCACAGCTGCTCATCACCGGCTTCTGTGTGACATTACAGATTATGTCATCTTTTAGTCATTTACCACCTATTTTTATCTTTATGTTTTTGTTTCTAAAAGTCAAGTAGGTGAAGATGTGGAAAGTTTGGTAAAACTGAAGCCAAGAAACAGAAAAACTAGGGATGCTGTTGCCAAACTACTGCTGACTTCAAAATCTCCATTGATCAAGGCTGTCTTAGCATTAATCAGTGAAAATGTGTGACTCAGCAAACTGTGATCAATGCACCCACAATGTTTGCACTAAAAGACATACAAAAATATCCAGCAGCATACTGGGCCTTGATTTTGTTATTATTGTATTTGATTTTTATTTTTTTTTTTTTTTTGCCAAACTGCCATAGTTCGCCAAATTGCCAAATTTAAAAAGAAAAACAAGCAAGTTTTGGAAGAAAAATAAAAATGTGTAGCAAGAGGTTTTAGCCTTAAAATGCCCACTACCTGGGGATCCCTTCACATCTATGTGGACAGCTCATCCTAACACCATAAATATGACAAAAGTATCAGCAACAGTACACGCCAGTCACAGCCTGCCGGAAGCACATACAGGCTCACAGCCTGGGTCCACAGCTGCCATTAGGTAAATACACTGTTGACGTAAGAGAAGGAAGCACCACAGCTAAGAAAACAGAAGAAATTAGTTGATTTAAATGAGGCCATCTTCCTCCAAAGCTTTTGTGCAACAAACCTGTCTTAAGTTTTCTAAGAAGCTTAAAAGGCACACCCTGTTTTCACTGAAGACAGATGTCTTTGTATGGTGTTCTCCAAGGGCAACTAATCAGAAGCTAATAAGCAATGAGGGAAACTGCAGTGGCATACTGACACACTTTGCTCGCATGGGCCAGAGAGCGCCCCAGCAAGCTTGTCTGATGTAACACTGGCCTACTTCTACAAGCTTACTGCATTAAAATACCATCACACATTGCACTCATATTAGACAGGAACAAGCACACAGGCACAAATACGTCTCATCACAGACTTTGCATTTGAGAGTTTTAAACATTTTGATTCCTCATTACCAGGACAAAGTCCACATAACCATCGGCAGACAGAAAAACAGAAAGTGAAAATAAATTTAGATCATGTTCTGACACGATCCTACCCGGTAAAACACTTTCCCACAAAGCCAGGAGATTCATTTTAATTTTATTTTATTTTTTGTAACATTGAAAACAGGTGTGGCCCTGCAAAATGCAGAATATTTATAGCAGAGGAGCCACAAAGACTGGACTGAATGGCATAAATCTGAGCTGAGAGGGTTAGAGTTATGTGTGATGTGCAGGACAAAGCTAGGACAGAGCCAGTCTGAGCCTCTGGCTGTTGTCCCACTGCATTCTTTGTATTAACACAGAAAAACATGTTGTGTAATCCTGTTAACGTCTGGGTTCAAGGGGGCTATATGAAACGATATTTAAAAAGAGAGGAAGTGTGACGAGGAGTTCATAGCTTGTGTGAGCAGTTGTACACTTAATATGTACTGGAGGGTCTTCTTACTTTAGGGATCACATTATGACCTTTGGTTATTTAAAAAAATAATCACAGCAGATATGCATTTACAATTTAAAAAGCAACTGTAATACTGTTATTGCACAGAGTGTTCCTGAGACTGATTGATTAAGCACATGGAGCGGTCTCTGAATAATGATTTCTTTTTACACAATTTCTCACCAAATGAAAATTAGGTCATTTTCATAACAGCATAAAGGGCAAAGGGAGGTGCAGTGAGAAGGGAAGGAAGGGGAGGGGGTGGGGGTGGGGGTGGGGGGGGGGTAGTTGACCCAGCTCACTAACTTCATCTTAGCCTGCAAACAAAGCACTTCTTTGAGGCTGACACATCAGTGCATTTCACAATGATTTCAGTCACACACACTCGCTCTCTCCCTCACACACACACATTCAAGGACATGCACTCTCACTTGCATATGTATATCCCCACATGTATACACTGTGCACCGAGAAATATAAAGCACATGAAGTGTCGTCCTCATTGAATTTTCCTGTTTGAGGGAGCTGTTCAGTTTACATGGCATTACTAACAATAGCCACGCTATGGTACCTATACACTCATGGGATCATACAAAGGTGACACTGTGCAAGCGCAGCAAAGATGTGACTGTATTTTGCCATGTCCCTCATTTTCCTGATTTGACTTGAAGGGCTGCTGCGCCGGCGCTTGCATAAACAGGTCAGGAGGAAAGTAGGTCACTGTGCATGAGTAAAGAGAAGAGAAACTAAAGAGAGGCAGCGATAAAGGGGTGAATTGGTGAAGGTTATGGCTCTATCCATGTTTACTTGTACTTGTCTTGGGCAGTAGCAATGCATTTGACAAAATGCAGAAACTCTTGTTTTACACAATCCCCTTTAAAATCTAGAGATAAGAGTGAGTAAAGCAGAAGAGGCGGGTAGACTGGATCAACAGAGGGATGAGAGAGCAGAGTGGAATAGAGCAGAGGGAACCCTGGACTGTCAAAAATCTGGTTTCCTTCCAAGATGACACACTAGATGCTTCTTTAGACACATATTTGTGGTAGGGGGCAGGATGGTTGCAAAGCCAGGTCAGAGTTGTGTAACTAGATGGAAGAATTCCCCTGCGTACGAACTGAGAAGCACAGCTGTGAACCAATTTAGTCTTTTATAAGTAATCTGTCAATAGGTCATGGTGATTCCACACAAATAATGAGTGAAGTGATGTGCGCACAAGCTTCTACGCACAAACATAAAAGGCATATGAACACAAAAAGAGCACATCTAGCAAATGGCATTTCATAACAGTCCTCACACTGGACATTATCTTTACAGGGTATTTAAAACTTACATTATGGTTCATTAAACAGGGCCATGACATAAACAAAACAAAACCTCATTTCTTCTAAGGTAAAGGACACTTTCCTGGAAGAGTCTTATTATTATAAAACCAGCTAAACGAGAAAGGGAAGAGCTCAACTTAACAGCAACTAAACAGATGTAAGGATGCAAAGTATGATAAAATGAAGAAGTGGATGACAAAAGTGTTGAAAGCTGTAAACTATAGATAGGGTAATGAGTAAACTTATCTAAACAAGGTGTGACCAGTTTTTAAAATAATAATTTATTTAGCTTTACAAAAGAATTGCTTTGTGCGGTTGTTTACCCACATTCAAACTGGTCTGAAGCGGCTGCTGGAGTGAATCGAGTTGGGACAGGGAGTGGCCTGGACTAGATTTAGCTGCTGGCTTGCTGTATCACCCCCTCCCCACATCTTCATCTCTGCATCATGCACACTTAGACACACATGAAAAAGATTTTGCTGCTTGCTTTGTTTCTTATTTTCTTCGCAGCACCTGCAGAGCATGGAGATCCTCACCATTAACCTCAGCAAAGCAGAGCGCTAATGCAACAGAGAGTCGGACTGGCATGTGGCAAGGAACCTGGGTGACAACACGGTTCTGCCAGCTGACATTAGAATGGAGGAGAAAGAAAGCAAATGATAACACATGAATACACAATAAACAGAGAAATGGTCTGAGGGTTCAGAGAATAAATGATGATGGAGGCTCATGCAGAGAGAGGGAGAGAGTGGGAAAACATCGCTGGGAGTAAAAACAAAGAGCTTGCTGTGTCATTTGCCTCGACTCTTCCTTCCTGTCAGGTCACAAAGCCAGTAACTCACTGCAGCTCGGGCAAAAGAAAGAAAGAAAAAAAAAATCTGCTCTGCATGCCAGCACATTGAAGCCCCACCCAAACACTCACACTCACACACACACACGCAGCCACTTCCCTTGCACCTCCTTGCAAAAACAAGAGGTTAAGTCACAGAATGATGTAACAGGTGCGGGCATCACATAATACCACAGATTTTCTTGTTTGTGTATTCATTGCAGCTCTAGGCGCAGCACCGCTAAGCTTCAACCAAGCCCTTCACACACACACGCGCACACACACACACACACACACTAGAGCAGCACATGCAGTTTCCTAATAAAACTATTACTCTGGCAGGGATGCTTGAACTCATACCACAGGCAGACACAGACTGGAGGGATGCAAAATATCCACTATTAATGGAGATTTCATAGTTTATCAAGAGCTTTAGGAAAATGCTTCTGTTGTGTAGTACCTAAGAAAATAACAAAGGGTTCAAATCCAGTATGATTATTCAAAGAACTATTACTAATCCAAAACAAGAAATCAAAGAATGAAAACCATGTTGACTGATGAGGTGATTAAAATGAAGATGTTCCTCAAAGAAAGCCTGGATTTAAGTTGCCTTTTTATCCCTTTGCCCTGAGTAATACCCTTAAAGGTGCTGGAGGAATTTCAGTGAGTAAAAGGCAAGATGACCAACATAAGCTGGACACCTGTGATCTCTAATTCCAGACAGCACCGTCATCATTAATCGGTGGCTGATCTAACCACACGGACACATTTGTCATGCATTACAACATGGAGCTACATTCACAACTTAAAACTGTACAATGCAAAGAAAAAGCCTTATGATGAATTCTTCCAGAGATGTCTGAGATGGACCGCCACATAGTGGGAGCATGCACTGCAGTAAAATGAGATCCAGATCCTTTTAGAAAGAAATACTGTGGGTGATGTGTGCTCCAGGCCAAAGACAGTTAACGGCAACACATCCAAATGCCAGGCTTTGTGATGAGGTGTGTGTGAGATGGGGGTTGTATCAGCGTCCTGAACAAAAGTCATTTACATTTCTCCGAAAGCAGCATTGATGCAGGAACATACATTTAGATTTTACAGCAACATTATGTTGCCTTTATGAGTCCTGTTTTTCAGCAAAATCAGGCCAGGCCACATTCTGCACACATTACAAAGGAAGAAGAGGACACGAGTACTGGACTGGCATGTCCCCAGTCCTGACCTTTCCCCAGTAGACAATGTTTGGAGAATTTTGAAACAAACAAAAAAAAATGAAAATGACAACCTCATACTGCTGTACACCTTAAAACAAGAATGAGACCTGAATAACACCGTTGAAATTCCTCAGCACTTGGCATCTTCAATGTCGAAATGTCTTTTAAATGTGAAAAGGAAAACCAACATCACAAAGTGGTAAAAGCTTTTCTGCCCCAATTCTTTTTTTTTTTAATGTGTTGCAGGCCTGAAATGGAAAAAAATAAATAAAGTTGATGAGATAAAAACAAAACAAATGAATTATATTGGGTTCAAACTGTCCACAAAAACATAAAAGCACAAAAGTAAGAATAACTGATTTTTATTTACAGCAACAACAACGCGCTAATATAGCACCTTTCTAGTTCAGGAACCACTTAAGGCACTTTTACAACACAAGCAGCAAAATTGATCAATTTAAGTTATTCCTATAATTACTCCCATAAATCAAATTACACTATAGTTAATCTAAATGACGCCTGTGCTTGCAATCAGTTTAAACAGCATGTTTTTGGGGAGCACCCAGGGAAAGCCACACAGTCACAGGGAGAACATACGAACTCCACACAGAAAGACACAACTGAGCCTTCTTCAGTTGGATTCACCACGGTTAACGCCACTGCACCACAGTGCTGTGTAGGACAGTAGAACCCAGGACCAAGGACCCAGCATCACCATAGTAGGACCTGCAGAAAGAGAAGGGAGTTAGACTGCAGAAGATAGACAATGTTAATGTTATTAAATGATCCAAGACAATCTGAAACTGAGATGAGAGAGACAGGATGAAGAAGTCAGTGTACAATAGGACCCCCCGCTAGACCTACAGCAGCATAACTAAGAGGTAGTCTAAGACACTACAGAGTTAAAGGCTTTATTAAAAAGGAAAGCCTTAAGTCTAACCTTAAATGCAGAGATGGAGTCGTGGACCTGCTCTATTATGGAAGTTGATTCGATAATAGTCTGATAGTTAAAACGGTCTGCCCCACTTTCTAGACCTACAGATTCTTAAAACAGCAAGTAAACCTGTATTTAGGGAGCAGTGTTCCACTTGGACAGTATATGAATAGTTTATTCATTTGATTTTCCATTTTCCTTCTTTTTTTTCCAAATGTCTTTGGGATTTGCAGAATTTTCCAGTGATGTGACAAGTAATCTAGATCCACCAATGAACAGGCTTATGAGGTGCAGAGAACACATCTGTTACTGAGACCGAATAACTAT
The DNA here is from genome assembly GCA_037176975.1 of Arrhamphus sclerolepis. Lineage (NCBI taxonomy): Eukaryota > Metazoa > Chordata > Actinopteri > Beloniformes > Hemiramphidae > Arrhamphus > Arrhamphus sclerolepis. Next base: position 13,786,778 of record JBAMYA010000023.1, on the reverse strand, counting down.
GTACTGTTGCATAACAGCCCTGTGATAGGCAGTGCAAAACTATGCTGAATACAAACAGGCTTGTTGTCAACCTGTTGTGAGATGAGTATGATTTGGCTTTGAAGAGTCATAAACAACTGTAACTAATCTCATCTAAATGTTGACTAGATGGCTATCAAAGTTTTTATGACGCCTTGCATGATGACCTTTTTACTGGTAATGTGTAACAAGTACTAAAATACAAAGGAAGGGCAAAGAACTAAATGGAAACAGCATCATGGACAGACATTGTTCAACACATGGCTTGCACTACAATAGATTGCAGTTGGGATTAAATCTTCCAACTTCTTTTGTGGTGTTTTTGTGTTTCATTACGCACAGAATATTTAGTTCTTTGTACAGGGCACATATCAAGCCATAAATGTGGTTACTGGGGAAGCTATTACACAACGCTGAACCGAGTGCTTGTGTTACTTTGGGTCCATGCAGACTGAGTGAACAGTGTTTGGGGTCCAGGATGTGTGTGTGTGTGTGTGTGCCACTTGCCTTGCCTCTGTTTTGGTTTTCAATTTCTCAACCATGGCAAATAAATGTAGGTCAGTACTCACATGTCAGTTGTTCCTGCCAAAGGAGCCATGAGAATCAAGAGAATCAACATTCATATCCTCTTAAACTGATTTTTCTGTGGCACTCAGCCACTGAGCTTTAAACTTAAGCACTTCAAACTTTATCATTTTGACATTTTCAGGGCAAACTTTCATCAGCTAAAACAAAACAAAAAAAAAAAAAAGAAGAGGAAGGTTTTCTCCCCTCACTGAGCCCCATGCAGTTGGCTGTGTGTTATGCTTATTGTTGACTTTGGATGAGCTCCAGCCGCAGTGACCTTGTGGAAAGACACAGTCACAGGTGTTGGAGAGCATGTGCGCAAGCTAAATGCCTGATATGAGTGTTTACGGGGAGTGGCAGGAACAAGGAAACAAAACAATCTGTCATAGAGATTGTCTTCCTGACAGTCATGTCAGTTTTTAAGTTCAAGGTAGATTTGTGGCTTCTTCAAAAACACAATGATTATCCAGCTAAGAAGTGAGCCGTGTTTTTAAGTTGATGTCCTCAAAAGAACATTAAGGAGCAAAAATGCATAATTCCGGGGCATTACCCAAACCTCCTACTCACAACAAGCACTTGCTGTTTTATTTAAGGTATTTAACAGGTGGCCAACTCAAACACTATTTATGCGGTAGCTGTGGATCAGTGAGAAGAGCAGGTTGTATTCCAGCTGGAAGGGAAGTGCACTGAGCCCCACCACTTGTCAAAGTTGTCACTGAACCTTTTATATATGTTCGATAGGAATCACTGCAAGTGTATGAGAAACATATTTTAAAGCTAGAAGATAGACAAGGCTAAAAGGCGCTTAAATTGTCTTGATTTAAATAAATCCCAGCAAGATATGCAGGGTGCAGAACACACATTATCTACCTTTACAAGCCTGATGTGACATGAGCACTTTTTTATATGATGCTGTTATTTTAAGATCAAATGACCAATGACATGGGAGTGAAGGTGGGGGATTATTAGGTATTAGGGATTATTAAGTATTATTATATAAGTAAGTTTAAGTAAGTATAAAGTATTATTAGCTACATAAGTATTATCTGCTTCATGAGGCGTTAGCATTTTCACATGGAAATTGAGAACAGTGTTATATTTTGTTTTGTGTGCCTTGGTAATATATTTTTATGTATATAAATTGTTACTGCATTTGAACATTTTTTGGGAGACTATTAAATAAGGTATTTGTCTTTAGCATAAAACACTGTAACTTAAAATGACAGACAGAAATATATACTGAAGCAGTTTATACAACTCTGTCATTTTGACAGACAGGAAGAAAGTCATGGCCTGTGGCAAAGATCCACAGAGAAGCATTCTCTCTAACTGCTATCAATTTTTTTTTTTTTTTCATTTTCAGTTATTTAAATTGTTGAAATTAGTGTCTCATTGTATGTTTAGTGGCTGTTAGCTTGGCTTCCTCCATACCAAGAGTGTGATGACGGCTGCCTGCCGCAAGAAAACACTAAAACATGATACACATCAACTATGTTTAATAACAAGTAATGGTGTATATATGCGGTGCATACGTATATTTAGCCTCTAGTCTGACTTTGTCCTGTTTATTCCAATTTATTTCTGTAAACCATGACAAAGTGCAATGATTTAAAGGGGATCCTTCACTTACTTTCAAAACTACAAACATGCTCTTCTACATTGATAGTTGTGAAATCTATTTGACAATATTCCTTTTTTGTTTAAAGGCCAAAACAACTATTTTTTTCTTCTTCTTTTTTGTCTGTACATATATATATATATATAAAGAGTGAATTAGTGCCAAAATTGGATCTTGCACCTCATTTCAGTTTTCTTTCTTTCCAGCCTTCTTGACAGTCTGATCAAACATATGTTATTGGTATCTGAGACGGATTCTGTCAGAAGCATCCAAGAGACTCAATGACACCAGAAGAAAAGTTTGACGCAGCAGTGTGGATTGTGAGTACTAGATGAGCATGCAGAGCAGGATAAACTTGAAAAGCCTCTTCCATCTTTTAAGTCACCAGTATAGCAGCACTTTGGCTTCCCTGTTGATTGCAGTCCATCAGCTCAGCGTAGATACATGAATCACATTATCATCTTTAAATACGGCAATGATTTTATTAAGTACGCCTAATGCTAAGCAAAGCAGGTCTTGAGCACTTTTGTTGTTTGTATTTAGATGTAGTTAATTTCACATTTTTCACATGGTTGTAAAGGAACTGAATCAATGTGAAGTTGTTTTGTTTTTTGTTGTTTTCTTACTGCAGATGTGTCCCCTGCAGTGAATGATAGCTAGTAATCGTAAATGAACCACACTTATACTGCATTTTTAGTCATATCTAGGCTCCACAAAGCTGATTACAATCAGTTTATGATTCACACATTCGCACAAAGACTCGTTTCTAAGGCTTTGTCTCTACACTTAACCACAGATGAGCAGATCAGGAGCAAAAGGGGGACTTAGTGACACTTTGACAGGACTGGTAATCTAATATTGAAATTTTTTCAGCAAACTGTTGAACAAAGCAGTTATCCACAACATTTGATCTGTCCAATGAAATGCTGCCACTCTGTCATGTAGTGGCTGAAAAAAAATCTATGAAAGGTGCACACATTAAACACTGTCATGCTATCCTCATTTGTAAGCTTTTAGGAAAATAAAATTTCTTTAGAAGTTTGCCATCTGGTGTAACCTTATCTCTTATAATCCCCTAAAGGCAAAGTTTGAACCAAAATTAGACATTAGTCAATCAATCCTTTGTGAGTACACAGCATAAATGTCTGAGCACTGGAAGCCAGACAAAATGTAGGTCAGCTCCACCTTCTTTTTTCAGCACAGCCCCACCTTGTTTTCATCCTACTACCGAATAAGTTTGCGGAGCCTCAAATGAACCCAGGGAAAAGAAAATGAAGACGTGGGGGGAAAAGTGGGGGTTGTCGGTCTGGAGCTTGAGCAAGCCCGGCAATGAAACACAAAAAAATTCAGATTTTGCCCTCCCTACATGGCTCTGTCACTTGTTTGCCCCCCTCCTCCTCCTCCTCCTCCTCCTCCTCCTCCTCCCTTTTTGCTTCTTGAACGTCTGAGGAATAATCTTCCACCCTCCAAGTATTCAGACCATATACAGCAGCCGCTGAGCTCACGAACCAACAGACTAAACTGCAGTCACATGTCTCCCTTTGATTTCACGTCTGTGGACAACTGCAGGAACGTCATACCTCTGCGGTGACCCTCTGAGGCCCAACCGTTATACTTTGACAATTTTAGCTCTGCTGAGATTTAAAACAGTGGCACCTTTTACGGTAGAAACAAAGATGACATCTGATCTGAAAAATACAGAAAAAATGAAATTGTTATTTTTACCTCTCCAAGCAGGAATGTGAGCATAGACTCACTTTGTTGGCCCTTGGCAGCAGCTGATTGCACAGCTGTTGATAGGTGACTGCAGGCTTCTGTTATGAGTCTGCTGGTGAGGGCAGTGTGTCACAAACTGGGAACTCGCACTCTTTCATACCACAGACAGATGTCGAGTCGTTATAAGTTGGGGGACTGAGAGGAAGATTCAACATAACAGGGAAGTTAAATCATCGGTTACGACGCTGCAAAATGAAAATGTTATGGGGAGTAAAATACTTCTAGAGTTACACTAATATGTAATCGAGGGTAAGAAAGGCTGTTTCACCGTTTCATCTCAATCATTTGAGAGTGACAACGTTGTATTCTTTCACCATACATCACAAAGCCCACTAAATATTAGCTAGATTTATTACAGATTTACTCCAGCTAATTTGGAAACCTGAATCCCGCAGTCTCATCATGGAAACTGATCTGCACTGCTCTGAAAGACGTGAATCACACATGAGTGCAGTTATAGCAGTGTGGAAAACAAACAGCAAGGCTTCAGCATCAGCACGGTTTACACAGGAAAGCAGATACGGTGGAAGGGAGGAGGAGATAAACCTCTGACAAGGCTGAGATAACTGAAATATGATCTAAAAACAGAAAAGCTACATTGCATTATGTGGCCTATTACGCAAGCAGCTGCAAAAAGGACCCTTTGTGCTGGACTTGCTGCATAGTGGCCTTTTGCGTAAAAAAAAAAGATATCAGGCAGACAAACAAAAGCTACAATTCAATAGGGTTGTTTACACCATGTGACTAGTTGACTTTATAAAATGTCCTTTTACAGAAGCTATACGTGTTTTTCTGTGCTTTCATTCATTTACGTACACCTGTGTTAAGGGAAACGAGCAATGCACTGCAGCTCTGTTGACATACATCTCTATGTCACGTTGTCTGTTTCCTTCATGTAGTTACCCATCTCACACACACACACTCACACACAGACTCAAAGCTCCAGTATGTCACTGTGTAACTGATGCTTCTCTCCACACTCAAACCCACTCTCTTATCCAGTTCAATCTAGTTTGTCACAAAGCAACAAGCCCTAGGAGAGTGAGACCTGAGAAGACTGCGAGTAGACATTCCAGAAAGCCTGGTGCAAGATTTTTTTCTGGGATCAGGTGTCAGAACAAAAAGATCCTGTAGGTCCAGAGGTCAAGACTACTCTGAACAAATACCACTGCATCTGCACTGTGGGAACAGTTGGGTAAACGTACGCCCGAAACAACATGAACAAATATTAACACTATGTAACAGAGTGCTGAATGTAAAACATAGATAAGCAGAAATGCCTGACACCTACATTCTGTCTTCAGGCCTGCAGGGAACCAGTCTTGCTAAAATAAGTCATTGTAGTTTGAACACTGAACATTAGAAAAGGAAAACAAGCAAGTGACTGAGCAAGAGAGAGAACGAGTAAATCTGGGAGCGCGGCATAAAAGCAGCAGTAATTTGCCCCTGGCAGTTGTGGAGGGACATTTTGCTCACAATGAGACTTTTTTTTTTGTTCCTCTAACATCAAGTCAAAAATCCAACCTGTCCAGAAAACCTTCAGTGGATATGACTAATATCCATGGTATTTTGATCACGATTATTATTTTATTGACAAATATCTTGACAAATATTTGGATTGGGGTCAAAAACATTTGATGGGCCTTATTTCCAGCACGTTTTTCTGCTGCCGTGGCTTTTTAAATGTTTCTTCCCACCTGACTTCACATTCCCACGTACTCTCAACCACTCACAACTAACACAGGTTGCGTTGCATCGTTTGGTTGTGTTTTATTTAATTAATTATAGGGCGTGTGCTATAATCTGATGATATTTCAGGTCTTAGAAATAAAGAAGTAAAAGCCTTCAGGGAATGTGCAACACTACTGTACAGCTGAGAGCTATTGAGAAAATATAGGTTATCTCAGATTGAAGCAAACATGACAAATGTCATAACATATTCTTGACTTCAGTGTGTTTTCATTACACAAACAGAATTGCATCAGAATAGAGAAGCTGTGTTATCTTGATCTAGATCTATCTAGATCTGATGATGTTCCAAAAGTATTTCATTAAAGCAGTGTCTTTTTTTTTTCACCACGTTATGTCTTCACTTTTTTCATAACATTTCAGTTCAATTCTCAGAAAGTTGCTCATTCTAAACAAATGAATCAAAGTATTAACTTCCAACCCGCAAACACACACACACACACACACATACATAAACACATGCACATGAGATTTGTTTATAATCGGTTCAAGATCTTATCTTTGCAAAAGTACAACACACGCAAGCATACACACGTACGATATTACTATATGGTCCCCTGAGCTTCTGGGAAAGAAACGGTGTGTGTGCTTGGTCTGGTGCCACGTGAGTTGCTGGTTAAGTAGGTCAGTCAGTAAGTCAGGAGTGGCAGAGAATGAGAGCACAAACACAGGCTAACTCCATTACCTCATACAGTGGATTAATGTCAACAAGCCTATCCATCTGTCTGGAGCCATCCCGGTTCAAGCAACCGTAAGGAGAGCAGCAGGAAATTGTGTTCCTGTCCTCTTGCTTGGCTCTGTGAAGTCAGACACCCACACGTACAACCTGTGAGCAACACACACACACTCATCTAGGTGTATGCCTCCAAATGAAAAATGCATACACACAGAAAGGCACACAGAGGACGAGGTCAACGGCCCGCTGTCAGGCCAGTAAAGTTACACCTCTGGACCTCAGCGCTGAATTAGTGTGAACAGGCAGCGGACAAAAGAAGCACTTCCTGCTTCTTGTATAGAGTGTCAAAGGATGAACAGAAGTGGAAGAAAACAACAAAGGAAAAGCAGGGGGACTTCCTGGTGGAGCTGGCTCATAAACAACCCTGCTGGAGGACTCCAGCTGCCGAGGAAACTCAAACAGAAGGTGTCCTGTTGCAGGTTCTGTGTTTAGGCTAATGAGGAAGTCATCTGATTTACATGTTTGTTATTACAAGAAACAAGAAGTGATGTTGAAGAAACACAGAGTTAGCATGATGTTGAATTTCTAATGGTGGTGCTATACTTCCTACATCAGTGATTATGAAACAGGTGAGGACCAGAATGAAATTATTCTGTTATCATAAGCCATTCAACAGGCTCTCTGTGGATAAAATAAAGGTTGGAAGATGTAGAAGTAATGAAATATACAACACTTCGTAACATTCAGAGAGTACACTTGTGGACTATGTACTTCATGTTTTATTTGGAGTTCATTGTAACCTTTTCTTATTATTTGTGTTACGTCTCAGCTCTAACCCAATAACAATACTTTACTCCTTGGCAAAAAAAACAAGGTTTCAGAAAACCCTTTTCACAGCAGAAAGCTGCCTGTCGAGTCAAGAAGATCTTACTAGACTAATGAAGGTGAAAACGGTGTAAAAAGGTGGGCCATGAAAATAAAAACAATGAACCAAAAGTGAACGATGACAAAACAGACATACTTTTCCACTCTTACTAAAAATACTCATTAAAGCAAGCATAGCCCCTGACAGAATGCACAGATTCCTTTCACATTGATTAAAAAAAAAAAAAAAGGTTAACAGGAGCCTAATAACTCAGAATTATGATGAATTAGTTTGCGTTTGACAAATGTGGCCCCAGTCATGCTCCTTTTACAGTTATAGTTGCCATGATTGTTCCAAATTCTATGAAACCTGTTATAAATCATTTCAATGTCAACAGCCAACGATGCTTTATCAGTGAAATAAAAAACATGGCCAAGAAAAGCCAGAGAGCAAACACTTTCATGGGAAAAATCCAGTTATAAAGCACTTAGAGCACTTGTATAGCACCATTATTTAAACCTGCTGTATTACCAAGCAGAAGAGTTGAACACTAAAAAATATTTCAAAAATCTTTTTTAACTGATCTAAACTACTGGAAAATATGTATAAACCCTCAATAAAGCCAATAGTTACACATTTATAAAGTATGCTTTTCAAATGTAGTGAATCGTATTAAACTGGGAAAAGAAAGAAATTCCTTTTTATTTCAGCATTATACAACACAAATGATAGCAAGTGATAAATAATACCACAAACACACCATTTCATGTAACATGGTTCCTAGAAAAGTAGATGATGAGCAAATGTTTACCACATGTTTGGAATTAAGTGCTGACATTAGGATGTTTATGCAATGTTGAATTTAAGAGCACAGAATTTCACTGCTTGTCCAAAAAAAAAAAACAGTTGCAAAATGCTCAAGGGCTGACTGAAAGTGAAAAGTGAGAGATAAGAGGTGCAGAAGAAAACTCAACGCAGTTGCACAAACTGCACATAAAAGTCTGAGATCCTTGGGAGAGATACACTGAAGAAAAGGAGGCGGCACTGAAACAAAACTGAGCACAGTGACAGGAGTCAGTTTACAAAAAGGGCCTCCCTTCTCCCGCCGGCCACTCAATCCTTCCTCCTCTAATCCAAACACCTGAGGGAGGGAGGGAGAAGGGCGGTCCACGGGCCCCATGTGAGTTGCTGGTCACATGCAGTCAGGATTCAACGTGTTACAGTAACACCTTTACTGGAAACAAGGCGAGCTGTTACATAAAGCAGCTCCAGCCAGAAACACCAACACGTATAACCAACCCGCTGTGCCTCGGGCATGCGATGGAGTGGTCAGGCTGGTAATTGAAAAACATCAGCTGTTGTTTACGCTTGCTGGTTCACTGCTTACATGTCGCGTTCAAATGCACCACACCAACTGTCCTGCCAGGGTGACATGTGAGTGGCTCGCATTTAAAAGATTTATTGGAAGTATGCGGGGAAAGTGGCAAATCCCAAAGGAAATAGTGCAGAGTAAAGTCAGATATTTTAATAAACAGCTTTTATGTTGTAATCCAAGTTCATGTTGTGTCTGGAGTTGCAGAGTTCGGGGAGTCAGACAAACAAGGAAGAGACCTTTGCAAGAGTTAACACGCAGGCTTCATTTCCATGTGGCTTCAGCCAAAGAGAAAGGCGGGTTAAGCTGGGATTTCACTCAAGAGTATGTGGGTCACTGGACCTGTTAGAACATACCCTGTCATGATGCTGGAAAAAAACAATTAACAGTACTACAGTGTTGTATTAAACACCTTTGTTCCAAGCTGAACTTCTGCCTTATAGCAATGAGCAAATAAATACCAGAATACTAAAACCAGATTCATCTGTCAGTGCCTCCTTCTGCCTTACATTCAGAAAGTAGCTACTAAAATCTTTCTAGTGCTGCTTACCCAGATTTCACTGGACTTGCTATTGTGAAGTTACTCGCTATCTTCCAAGAATCCCTCTCACTTCAGAAAAGTGACTGGGATTCGTGGAAAAAGGTTTTTTCTGATGCCTTTCAGACTCAGATTGGTAACAGTATCCACAGGATGAGCAGCTGGAACATGTTTACATTTAGCTCCAGAAAGACTGTACCCAATTTCAATATTGGCAAGAATTATTCTTCGGCAGAAATCTAAATAAAACTACGGTAACCTGAGACTGATGCGGACTGTGAGGGAGAACAAAGCGCTTCTCTTGCTTGTTGAGAATGTTGTTTTTCAAAGGAAACTAGGTTACTGACACATACTTAAAAAAGGGGAATGATAGTGGTTGTCATTGTCCATGAAGCAGCAAAAAAAAGAAAAAAAAAGCTGGGGAAATGGGTGGGTTCTGGGTGAAAGATAAAAAAAAAAGGCACAAAGAAACTGTGGAAGAGAAGGAGAAGAAGGGGAAGGACAGCACGTGAAGGCAGGGAGTGTGTTGTCGGAGAGCCATGTGCTGGAGCCAGGCGTGTGAGTGACTGAAGCTCTTCACGTCATTGGATGACTCACTGGAGGAGGCACACACACACACACACACACACACACACACACACACACACACACACACACACACACTCATTCAAGAACACAAACATGCACATCAACATGCAGAGATCCATAAAGGTGATGTGCACAAGCGCGCCTCCTGCCTAAATATAGACAGGAGCACAAACAAACAGTTAAAAACACTTGCAAATGCATTTGAAACCACAAACCAGAAAAGTTTAGGGAAGACAATCATCCTCCACTCCAAGTCAGCGGGGAAATAATGACAGGAAGTGCATCGAAGCTGAGGCCAAAATCATCTTAGACTTCAAACAGGTCGCTGCAGAGCCTGTAAACTAGGACACACGTTTCCTTCACTGAAATAACAACTTAGGCATTAAAACAATTTCTCAAACCTGTAAACATGCACAATAACTTTACCCATAACTACCATAACATCAAAAGGCACACTTTTTCTTCTGCTTTCCTTTTAAACTTTATGATCAGTACAGTTGCTTATTCTCTGACAACAAATCCCCATCACTTCCTCTCGGTGAAAGAAAGAGGTGGGAATACAAGAAATACTCAAGATCTTTACAAAGGTTAAACAAAATTGATTGTTAAGATTCTTATTCCTGCAGAGAGATAAGATGATCTTTTGAGTTGAAACAAAAATATCTGTTGCTGGGAGAGTACGACCTTACAAAACATTACCAGTCTGAAACCACATTCCTCTGCCAAGGCTGAGTAAAATATTCCATTAAAAGTTAATAATTTCTAAATTGGGCCATACCCCAAACTCTGGTCAAATGTCTATGCTAATTTGATCATAACTTTGAGAGTGAGTCTCCACAGAAACACACAGATTGCACTCACCTTACAACCTCCTTGGCACAAGTACTGAAAAGAAAACTTTGGGTTATTCGTAATTTTCTTGGAATCATCTGATCTTATCCAGTTAATAACATTCATCTACATCATTGCACATTCTGACGGCTGCAATACATCATCGGCGAAAAGAGTAAACAGTCTCTGCTTGCTTAACTATAAAACAATCACAATTTACAAAATGAAAAGCACAAAGTGTATTGTAGTGACACAGATTCATGTGAACATGTGACTGAGAACTTCTTAAAATAGTTACATAATCTCCACGCTTGCGCTTCCTATGTGTGATCATGGAGCTGCATTGAGACAACAGTAGCCATAGAGATTAATAAAATAAAGTAAAATCGTGATCAGCATCCTACATTCATTTCAGAGGCAAAGGTGCAAAAGCTCTTAACAACTCATGTGGGTGGCAGAACATCTGTAAATAGGTTTAAATGTGCGTGAATGTTTCCACTCACATGGGGATTCAGATTTAGCTCTGAGGGCTTCTATAGGTAGACGCAGTATCAGTGAGCGGGTTGCTGCCAACTCCCCCCACCCTCACTTCCCTTTCTGAGGAAGTGGGGAATAAAATAGTGTTTATCAACAGTTTGCAGGACTGCCACGTGCAACAAGGTCCAGCTGACTTGGTTCAAGCTCATGCAGCATCTAGCACGTTTATAACATCTCTTTAAATCATAAAAACATTTCATATCTTAACACAAAATTTGTGTATAAAAAAAACCTGCCAGCAATTTTTTTTTCTTTAATGGAAGCTGCCCATTTTCAGTAAAAATGAGAAGAAATTAACATTTTCATTTGCTTTCATGGCCTGTGTTCCAGCAACCAGTAGCTTTAAGACACAGCCAAAGCAGAAAAACAACCTGCTTTCAGAAGGTAAAGGCAGGCCTTTCAAGTGCTCAACTTTTATTAAAACAAAGCAGTCCTTCTAGAAAAGCTGCTAATATTGCAAGTAAAACATCATCATGTGGCTTTGTTTATTCTTCAAACGACTCACTTTCATTTTTACCGGACACAGGACATGGTCTCATCACACCCTGTGTAAACCACCCAGAAGGGTGTTGTAGATGTGTGTAAAGGAAACACTAAAACATAGTGAGCTGTAAAATCTATTAGTGAGAGCAAGGAAAATGTGTGTCATGATTGTAGGTGACTCTTACATTTATCCATCCATCATCTATACCCACTATGTCCTGTGCAGGGTCCCAGGGGTCTGCTGGAGTCTATCCCAGCTCACTTCGGGCAAAAGGCAGGGGTACACCCTGGACAGGTCGCCAGTCCATCACAGCCTTCTTTGTCATATTTTTAACTGGATGCAGTGTATGGTTTAGAGTTGTCTTGTAGAAGGATGCAAGGCCTAACCCTGAGAAAGACATTGATGAAATGTGGAAACATCGTGTAAAACTCAGATTTGTTCATCGGGACTGTGCGAAGGACGATGAATTCCAGTCACTTCCAAGCAGGCTTACCAATTAGCATAAACCCCACCCAGGAACCACCGTATTAGGAGACGCAGAGGTGCAGACTACCTTCTCATGTGTCCTGGAAGCCTTCAGGTAAACCCGTAATCTCACAAATCCAGCCGGGGAGGGAGTGGCAGGTGCTCTGCCTGAGGTCGCAGGAAAAGCGGAGCAAAACTGGACCAAAGCACTGATGGTGGATGCAATGAATAAATGAATAACTAAATAAATGCATTTCTCTATATCAGCACAACTCTGTGCTTCAGACAGCTGCATTGTCTCTATTTTTCTGAGAAACCTCTAAACCTCATGTTTTAAAAAGACAGTGGCAGGTCTGACATCCGTAGAGAGGTCAGTGATCCTACAGCAAAGACTGTAATATTATTTTATTCTGTGTTATATATTGCGGCAACTAGGTGATGCATTGGATGGGTTGAAAACTTACAATGCATTCAGTTCTTTGAACTGAAAGTTTTGTCCACAAAACTTGTACTCCAAGCTTGAATAAAGCTATGGAAGCCCTAAACGGCCATACATGCATAAATTTTATTTCACCCGTTTTCCCGTGATAACGTATTATTTTTCCTCCGTTTTCCCGTGATAACGACATAATTTTCCCGTGATAATGACGTAACTTTGCCGTTTTCCCGTGTTAACGAGTTATTTTTCCTCTGTTTTCCCATGATAAAAAGATAATTAATTTGAGATGTCAAGGGCATTGCAATGCCATGATGAAGGTCGACAGACCAAAACCTTGGTGAAAAATACAATTGTTTGCATGGATCTAAGTGTGCAGAGACTTTTTTTCTTAGTTTTCTTGAGATCTCAAATGACAATTAATTTGAGATCTCATTTCTTATCACGGGAAAACGGAGGAAAAAATAACTTATCGCAGGAAAAGAGGGAAAATAAGATGTATGCATGTATGACCCTTTAGGGCTTCCGTATGGTAGAACCCTGTAATAAAAAATATAAAAATACTGAAGAAACTGTCTGTAATTTCATATGAATGGAAGTGATTGTGTTCAGATAATCCTCTCAAATTGATCATTAGCTCCTGAACTGAATCAAATCAAAATCATTTCATGGCAGAATTTGTGATTTTGGCAAACTCCATATTGTGACCCAGTTAATCTAAATGTACACCTCTAAAAAGATGATGAGGTAGTGAATACATTTCTAGAAGGATGCCTAAGAGGAGAAAAAGAGGTGTCTGGACTTTGTGTAGTTTGGTGTAGTTGACTGGTGTGACAGAAGATGATACAGAAGAAAGGGTGAGATGTAAAGAGGTGATTTCCTGTGGCAAAAAAATAAAGCGGGAGCTGTTACTGCTTGGTATATACAATAAAAATATAAACTTTATGCAGATAATATTCAATATACACACCTATGACTGATGTCTTCAGTTACTTTATTACAAGTACAACATTAGAATAAGAAAATGATTTTTTTTTTAATTCTCAATTTTTTACTTCATCAGTTTGATAAGTGTGCATATTTTGCTATTCAATAAAAATCAAATCAGGTTGCTCACTCTAGAATTTTGCCAAAAGAACACCAATGTTTATTTAGCTGACCATTGTCTCCTTGGATTAGTTTACAGCTGTTACTGGGTCACTTTCTAGACTCCAAATGGTGGATGACTTTTAGGCAACAACTATTAGGTTCTGAAAACTCTAAATTTCAAAGAATTTATTGCTCAAGTTCCTGCCTTTCTTCTCTGCTGTGCTTCAGCCATACCTCCAGAACCTCAACCTACAGAGGAGGTTCCTTGAATACACAAGTTAGTAACCATGGCAACTGTAAAAGTGGTACTGACTGACACCTGCTGCATCTTACTGGTTTTTCCACTCAGGCACAGTTGATTCTTGCACATTGCTGTGGTAGCACACACAGGAGTCACATCATCCCGACTTCCTGTTTCACAGATATAAATCTATCAAGAAAGGTGGAACTCAAACAGCGAAAAAAGCAGAAAACACCAATATTTAAAACCAAACCAACGAGTGTGTCCAAAATAGGAATCTGTTGCAATGACAGTGAAAAGCAATACTTTCTTGACTCATTAAATCACTGCTGATGAAGTCTGTCAGTGCTGACAAGGCAATTAAGTACCGAGCTCGTGTGAGTGACATAGGCTATACCTCCATGTCACTTAAAGAGAGATGGGGTGGAAAGTATTATTAGTGGTATGTGATTCCCAGCAATGATCCCATCAGCAGCGGCCATGTTCAGGGACAGACACAGTGGCAATGAAAAGAGTCCTTAGCTGGCTGCATACCTGGCTGGATTCAATCTACAGACTGCCCTGATCACTCACCCCAGACCACGGGCAGTAGAGTATTAAGGAACACAAATATCTCACCACCACAAAACTCACATTCGCAGTACTGATGCAAGCACACACACACACACACACACACACACCAAGGTATAATCACTGTCTCAACAAGTCCCTTTGACCAGTGCACGACAATTACAGCCAAACTCTTTAAAAAAAACAAAGAAAAACCCTCATATCAGTAGTGAAAACACATTGTTATTGAATCAAAGAGGGTGCATGTGTACAAGAAACTAGAGTGGAATATCTTACTGTAGGTCTCACTTGAATGAAATAAAGCCAGACAAACTGCCGTGAACTTTAAACAATGTTGCTGAACTTTGTACCTTAAAGCTTCAGTGTACAATTCTTTTCCTTCCAGAATACTTTTGGATATGAAAAATCATCTCACAAAAATTAACAGAACTACAGTACAAACAGGATGATACTATCATGCAAATGCAAAGCTATTTCAGTTGTACTTTACCTCAAACTCTAGAAGAAACTTTGATGCACTGGGCAACAAATATTTTAAATACAGGTAAGAGAGCTTTACAAACTTCTTAAGATCCATTTCCATCTTGTTTATAATTGTAAACTGTTCATTCAGTTTAACAAAAGAAAAAGATCTTCAGGTATGTCCAAAGCTCTTTGTGAAGCATTTGGGGTGAATGTCTCACAGAGCTACTAATCAGAGATCAGTGAAGCACATTCAGGGAAAAGAGATTTCACCCACAACTGTGTTCACATGAACATGTTTAAACTGGATGTGTGAAAGGAAGAAGAAGAGGGAAAAAAAAACAAAAAACAAAAAACAAAAACGCAAGGATGCAAGGCGGACCGACCAGCTCACCAAAAGTGTGTCTAAGGTGGTATCCTGCAACACCGGGAGAGTGGGAAGTCCCGACCGGCTGGTCAGGGCCAGCTCTGTCTGGATTCTGTGGAGGGGGTGGGTGAGAGGAGGATGTAAGTGAAGCTGGCATCCATTATGGATAATATCTCTCTAACTCTGACTGATACACCCTCAGTCTATAAAGGAGCGCTACCGCAGATCTTCCATTCCCACCGCTGCTAGACTGTATACATTTTAAATTTCCCAGTTTGGGATAAACAGTCTGTTTGTTTCTCTTCCAGCAAAAATTAAAGTTTGATGTTATATTAAAACACAAGAATTCAGAGAATATGACTGAAAAGGTCTGAAACAGAAATCTGAATGACTAAAAATATATAAACACACTTCAGCAATGAAATAATGTTTCTAAAACAGTCATTTAAAATGTGATCTCTAAACTGTTGTGTTTTCTGAAATGCCTTTTTCTGAGATTTTTTTCGCTACTAACTGGTAATTTTTGTTTTCCTTTCTCCAGCTTTATTGCTATGCTTTCCTCAAAAGTCTTTGTTTGTTGGATGTTTTGATTTTTATTTTTTTAAGTTGATTTAGTTGCATAACGTTTCTTGTTTTGTTTCCTGAAATGCGTTTGAGTGCGCATGTTGGACTGCCCCGACAGCTGAGCCTGTGATGGTCTGTGATGGTTTGTGGGTGACACTCGTTTGTCTTCGGCAGAAACTGCAACTGTAGCTGAAAGATAGCCGCTGATAAAAAAAAGACGTCACTAACTTTTACATGGCACTGGGCATTTTTATCATCGTTCATCAAGTTTCGTTATTAAACCTCCGTTCACTTTTGTGTGGATGTTTTAAATGTGTGATCACAATTTCTGCATTTATTTTAAAATAGCTGGATAAAGAGCAGATTTCTCGTCCACAGCAGCATCACTCATCCTCCCTCTGTTCTATTTCTGTGACACTCAGCAGAGAGAACAGCATTAATAAACCCTTATGCTCCTTTAATGTCCCTCTTCCACTGATATGAGTTGTGAGTTCACACCCCCCCGGCACCCTGCCCTCCTAACGAAGCATGTCCAAGCAGCTTTAATCACTGGGAAGCAGACTGAAACTCACTGGGATTAATGCACCATGAACTCTTAATGTTTATCACTAGGTGAGGGCTTTGTCCAGTTTTGATGCTTTTCTGTTATTTCCAAATGCAAGAGAGCTTGAAGAATTCACTCTGGGTGAGATAGCAACAACGAGCAGCCTTTTTACAAGCATGTCTCATTATGAATTCTATTATGAATAGTCTCCTTTCATGCAGCTCCATTACCCCGCTGAAGCACAGCAGAGCTCAGGTTTAACTAAAACCATAGCACTCACAGGAGCATTTAAGATTGCATGATGTGAGGGCATGACTGATCAATGCAAACGCCAGGCTTATCTCATGAGTTTCCAAGGAAGAGTGTTTGAATTAGCATTCTAACAAGCGGCACACAACGTTTTATATATATATGGAGAATATATATATAAGCAGAAAAACCTGAGTCTGCAAGACCCAAAATGCAGGAGGCAGGAGTATTTAAATAATGTCACTTTATTTTAAGAGAAAATGTTGTCACAGCAAGATGCCTGAAAAGCAAAGAGAAGAAAAAAATGATGCAGAGGGAAGGTGAATAACACGGGGAATCAACACAGAACGCATTGCATAGGAGCACAGCTGGGTGACTAACAAAAATGAAAGATAGAGAGGTGTTAGAAGTATAGATAAAAATCAGGAGAGCCACACAGGGAAAGCATAGACAGCACAACAAAAGAGCCTAGACAACAAATGAGGACATACAGAGCTATATGGAAATGCACCGTTGGGTTAAGAGGCATGTGTGGATAATTACAGCAGTACAGCAACAAAGGAAATCAAACCAGAAATGTGGTTTCAAACATGAACATCGAACTACTCACAAAACAGGAAGTCAACAACAAAAGATCACAAGAAAACCAACATTTGAAACTTATCAGGAGGACAAAGCGGGACTCAAATGAATCCAAAATCAAAAACTCAAGATAAAATTGGCTTTACACAACAGTAAGGCAAGATTGCAAACATGCAAAACTGCAGCTGTCCTCAAATTCAACTGAGAGTAAATGTTTGTTTGTCTGAAAACGATGCATTTCCTTTCACAATAATCACACACGGACAAACTTTGCCAAAGTGATCAATCACAGTCAGGCTGATGACAAGCTTGAGCCAAACGTTTAAAGAGCTCTTTGTTTGAGTGCTCTGCATACAAGTATTGTGACAGTGACTCTGAGCTGAGTGGACGTCCAGGCACAACGCAGACCAGTTGTCCGTCTTTTGACGTACACGTTCCTAAGTTCCTTTTTAATTCTCTGGAAAAACTCTTATATTCTGGAATAGATATAGTCTGCACCTAGTTACACGCTGCTCATATCACAACAACTTAAATTAATTCAAAGCAAACGGGCAATGTGCCACTGAGAGGAATAAAACATAAGGGTCATCTGAGGATAACAAGTTTAGTTTGTAGTTTTAAGTATGTCCATTGTTTTTTTATTTCACGTGAAGAGACAAGGTCAAGTTCATGTTTATCTTTCCAGAGCAGTGATTTATTGCCCAACAAGTAGCAAATACAAACATTATCAATTCTCAAAAACAAACGCGCACTATATATTATTGCAGGGCCAACAGCAAGAAACTCACAAAAATCAAAATCTGTTTAAAGATTAAAATGAAAAAGAATTAATTGGTCTTAAATGATTGACAAAGTTCCACAACTTCTTTCCATCCACATGAAAATGTAATAAAGCTTTCAACGTAAAGCTTTATGCGCATTACTCAGCATTGTAAAAATAGTAAAAAAAAAAATTCACATTACTCAGAAGAAAAGAGGAGCAGCTGGTGCAGCAAATGCTATGACGACCTCAGGGACTTGATGTTCCTTTGGGACGTTAAGAGACACCAGACAAACTCAGAGCACCTATAAGCAGTGATTCAGCATGAATACACATAACGAATCCGGCACTAAAAAAAGTACACTGATTAAGGTTTTATTTCACAGAGCGATCCAATCTTGACAGTAAAACAGCACTAGC
>JBAMYA010000023.1:13749099-13768310 GCA_037176975.1 Arrhamphus sclerolepis | reverse complement strand
AAAGATTTTAACAAGTCCTCCATACCAGCATCAGATGCTGCATGTGAGGACTTTGCAGACCACTTCAGAAGTAAGATGTATGCTACTAGATCCAACTTTTTATCTCAAGAAAATGTTTATTTTAACAGATCTGAATTACTGGAGGGTTTTGTCTTGATGCAAAGATGCTTGGTTGGGTTTTCTCCTAACTAAACCCAACAACCTGCCTTTTAGATCCCATTCCTACATCACTTTTAAAGTCATTTTATGGTTTCTTTGACTGTGAGCTTTTAAACATTGTAAATTGTTCTCTTCAGATGGGTGTTTTCCCTGCTGCCTGTAAGACAGCGGTGGTGAGGCGACTTTTAAAGAAGAGCAATTTAGACCACAATATACTTGATAAATACCAACCTGTATCCAACTTACCGTTTTTAAGTAAAATCATAGAAAAATTTGTTTTTGTCCAATTAAATGAGTTTTTAATTAAGTACAATATTTTAGAGAAACATCAGTCTGGTTTTAGGACGAACCACAGTATAGAGACAGCCTGTTAAAGATTATTAATGATCTTAGATGTAACATGGACTCACAGAAGCTTTCAGTTCTGGTTCTACTGGATCTAAGCGCAGTTTTTGATACAGTAGATCACCACATTTTATTAAATAGACTTCGAGGTCTGGTGGGCCTCTCTGGTACTGTTTTAGAATGGTTTCACTCCTATCTCACAGATTGACGCTTCTTTGTAAGTATGGATACATGCTCCTCAAGATTTCATAAAATAAATTATGGGGTTCCCCAAGGTTCAGTTTTGGGCCTTTAATTACTTTTAATTTGTACATGTTGCCACTTGGGAATGTCTGATACACAACTTTACATCGCCATGTTTCCTGATGACCTAGAACCAGTTAACATTCTTTTAAATTGTATTTTAGAGATTAAATCATGGATGGCAGAGAATTTCCTACAGCTCAATGGAGGTCTTAATTAACAGTCCTGAGGAAAAGAGAGAGATCACTTTACCAAAACTGCAAGATTTTTAATTTTCTCAGTGTGTAAGAAATCTGGCTCTGAGCTGGGTTTTATTCCACATATTAGAAATGTAACAAAAACAGGATTTTATCATATTAAAAACATTGCCAGAGTCCGCCCATTTCTCTCTCTTGCCATCATGGAGGTGGTGATGCATGCTTTCATTTCTAGTAGAATAGATTATTGTAATGCCCTGCTTTCTGGTCTTCCTAAAAAGAGCATTTCAGGTTTACAATTATTACAGAACGCAGCTGCACGTGTGCTGACGAGGACCAGAGGGCGGGACCACATTACACCAGATTCAAAATCGCTGCATTGGCTCCCAGTCCGTTTCAGGGTTGATTTTAAGGTTCTTTTATTAGTTTATAAATGTCTTAATGGTCTTGGGCCTCCTTATTTATCTGATCTGCATTTAATTAATGAGCCCTTGCAGACCCTGAGGTCCTCTGGTACCGGCCTTCTAATTATTCCCAAAGTTAGAACAAAAACTTTTGGTGACACCTCGTATTATGGTCCTCGTCTATGGAGCAGCCTGCCAGAGAACCTCAGGGCTGCAGAGACTGTAGAGATTTTTAAAAAGAGGCCCAAGACTTACCTTTTTAGTTTAGCTTATAGCTGAATTTTATCTATTTATTTTATTTCATTTTATTTTAATTTATTTTTTATTTTTTTTGTTTTATTTTATTTTTTATCTAGTCTTTTATTATTATTTTAAATATTTGTCTTTAAATTATTTGATTTAATGTTTTTACTTTTTAATTTGTTCACTCCAGTGTTTTTCCTCATGGGGATCTTTCACACCAGGGGCTTGTGGGGTCGTTGCAGTGGGGGTTGCCCTGGTCGGGGTCATGGGGGGGTCCTGTGCTGCAGCCTTGGCTGTGGTGTGGATGCCGGCTGGCCCTGATCTGGGCGGTTTCGCCCCGGTGACGCCCTCATTGGTCATTGGTGGGGTGGCTTCTGCTGTGGACAGATCCCCAAGATATCCTTCCTTGCCTCAGTGTCAAGCCAGATGTTTATGTTTTATGTTTATGATGTTTATGTTTATATCTTCAGTGTGTATGTGTGCTCTGTGGGTATGAATATAAGGATGTGTGTGAAAATGACCTGATTTTGTGAGTTTTTATATGTTATTGTTGGTTTAATATGTTATTGATGATTTCATTATGAAAATCACTTTGTGCTACTGTGATATGAAAAGTGCTATATAAATAAAGATTTGATTGATTCATTGATTGAATCATGGATTAACACATTAATTAATTAACGGTGACAATTACTTTATCATGTGTTAGTGTGTTTTTTTTTTTTGTTTGTTTATTTTTACTTTGAAAGTCCATTACTCAGAATCTAAACACAAATAGACAAACATGGATTATGGAAAATAAATGGTGGGAAATGAAAAATGGAGAAAAGTACAGTACATGCAGATTCAGTGGCTTCATGTGAGTCCCTGCATTTTTCAAGTTGGCTCCATGTTTGCAGAAGACTTTTACAAACTGATCTTTTTGTTTTTGACAGACAAGGCTTTGTGTAGCCTGGGCCTAAGTAACTCTGCCAAAGTGTCTATTAAGGGTCACATTGCCGGTCGCAAGCCTAGATAAAGTAGGAGGGTTGGATGAAGTGCTAGCAGTTCTACTCCATATAACAGTTTTTTGATTAAATTTGATATTCTAACATTTAACAATATAGGACAAAATTGATTTATTTAATGTGGATCTTGACAAAGCATTTAAGTCATGAAGTTATCTTGAGAAGGGGTAGTCTATTTCAATGGCAAAATTTTAAAAAACAAACCAAGACTCAACAAAAGAAAGTTGATTTGTAGTTCTTAATATATTTACATCTACTTTTGAATGATTATTGAATTTTGTGGGCGACTGTCTGCATTCTCTGCGATAAATTGTTATTAATTGCAGACAGTCATAGGATTAATAGCGATAAAATGTTTAATTATTATATTATATTATATTATATTATATTATATTATATTATATTATATTATATTATATTATATTATATTATATTATATTATAAAGTGTACCCTAATGTCTCTACGACCCTGGTTAGAATGATTCCTGTCGAAAAAAAATACAGACAAATAATGAGCTATTATATTTTAATGAACTCTTGTATAAATGAACTGATGCTGATATAGCGTATGTACAGTTTTGTCACACAGAAAAAGCATGTTCTCTTCAGGTTTTTCCTCATCTATTTTAGAGCGAACTCTCCCTTTAACAGCAGCAGCAGCAGTCCTTGTGCGCATGCGAGTTGCGCAGGTCTTCTCGTGATGACAGCGAATGACAGCCCTGTTCTCTTTAGCAGCAGCCAGTTTAAGACCGCAAACCGCCAACTAACAACCCTTCAGAGTCGAGAAATTTCATGATCGGTTGTGATTAGAGACGCCGCCAACAGCTTGTACAGGCTGGTTTAGATTTGGTAAGTAGCCCAATTCACGACAGGATGTACTGTTGACCACGTTTGGTGTTAAGGGACCTTGCAGTCTGAAGCTAAGCTAATGTAGCTAAGCAGCTAGCGCGTCGTTAGCTCGTGTAGCCTCAGATGTGTTAAGTTGGTTATTTCAGCAGACTGCAGATATGTCAGCCAGTCCACCAGCTTACTCCGTGCTCCACTTCCATATCACTGCAAACCCCCTTTTCTCATGTACTGGTGCCAATGTAACTTCTGGCTTTAGTGAATTGCTTTGGTTTCCTTCATAGCGCTTAGCTGCCCAAATGTTAGTTACGCCGTCGGTTGTTTTGTGAGCCATAAGTCGTCGGTTGGTGGTATAAACCAGGTTAACGGGGCAAGTTGGAGGGGGGGACATCACTTAATGCTAACGTAACCCATCTTCTGTATTTGGCTGTCTGGATGAAATCTTATTTATTACAGGACACCATAAACGTTTTGTCGAATAGTACAGTTATGTTTACATGAAAATGTCCACTATTCTTGTTTCTGTGTTACAACTCAGGTTGAGACTGAAACGACAGCTGAAAGCAACATGGAACTTTAGTCTGCAGCTGTATAGGACTTTGTGGAGGCTAGTGCTATTTACGTAAAAATATTTTCACATACGTTATGAATCTACATAAACACTTTAGAAAATAAAATGTTGCACAATGACACAAAGATAACGTTACTTTGTGGTTAAGGACTGTTCAAACCAAGAGCTAAAACCAAGAGGAGTTTAATGGAAGCTTTAAGAAAAGTCAAAAATAGAACAAAATGCATTAATAGAATTACACTTGAAGATGATTCTTCTGAAAAGCTCATTCTAGGGGTCTTTGTCATTGACAAGCTCTTAGGGCTGGACAATAATTAAACTACAATCTATACATGTTACAATAAAAAGTATTTCAATAATAAGATGACTTTTAAACACTTTTTCAATGATTTGATATTCATCATTATTATTTTGATGGCAAGACATTTATGCATGTTTTATGGTACTGCAATATATCTTGGTTATGAATTTAAATAAAAGGTGAGCACTGATTTATTTATAGGTAAGGGTTTTATGGAGTTGGCAATTTCAGCTTTCATAAGTTAAGGGTACAGTTATCTTTTCTGGAGATTCTTGGCAGTTTGTCTGCCGTTTTCATATTATTCATATTGATATTGGAATTAAATAGTATCAACCAAAATTAAGAAATCTAAATTATGATGTAAATTTTTGTTATATTGTCAAGCCATGCAAGCTCTTTGGCAGTTATTTCAGTTAATGCTTAATCATTTGAAATCATTGTGTATTGTAGGTGAATCAAGCGCTGCCTTGGCCGTATAGTAATAATTTGTGGTTGTTTTTATGTCAGATCAGTAAATGGTGGCAAAGTGTTGCAGAAAGAAATATGTGAAAAAATGAATGCGGAATCTTGAGATGGCCACAGTTAATGCAGCTAGCAGTGCTTGCTGATGTGAAGAAGTTTTTCCTCTTTATATTAAAGTGATACAGATAAATAAACAATAAATATATATTTTTTAACTACGTACATTCTGAGAAAATTTCCTAAAATAATAAAAGTGCAGCAATTAGCTGAGTTTCTAACTGTACAAGCAGCTCCTGAAGACCCAGAGATTCAGCGTTAATCATCCATTGTCATAATCTCATTCTGACCCAGTAGTTTGCTTCCTACTTTGGTCATCCAGCCTTGTCATCATGACACAGTCAAAGATGCTTTATCGCATACTGCACCTGAGTAGTCTCTCCCTCTCAATCATTCACTCTCTTCTGCACTCTTTATGCATGTTTGATGCTGAGTGCCACACATTAATACATCAGACTCATGCACAAGCAAAGAAGAGCACACTGGCGTATGTGCTGATGCAGCTTGAGTTTTTGAGTTGAGACTGTACCGTTGATTTGTGTGTGTGTTTTAGGGAGGGTCTGTTAAACCTCCTACATGACATTTTACTAGGACACAGCTAATGAATACTTAGGCATGTGCTTGTGGACAAATTGCCCAAGTTATAACATTCTGTGGAAAAGACCAAGTCAGCTGTATGTGAAGCTTAGTCAACAGGACTTTATTTCACCACAACCACTGATATAACCATGAGGTGACAGGAAATGCTAGCTACTGCTGCATTAATACATTTTCATTTTAAAATACAAAATTTTTGTTATGGTTATTCCTGACATCCACACTATTTTGGTTGAATTCAACCTTCAAAAAAGGGGGTAAAAAATGATTAGGAGCTTCAACTGTTTGCACATGCAACTGGCAGGGTATAATGTGAATGAACAAACTGAATGTATTTTGAATCAATGTTATAGCTCCATTGATTTAGGGCATGTTTGGTTTTCTGGCTCACTGTGCAACTTTCCCGGGTTCACCAAGCCTGTATCGTGTGACTCACCAGAAGATAATATGGCAACCTTAATGACAGTGTAAACAACAATAACAACATGGAGATGGAGCAGCAAGTGATGCTGACTTTGTTCTTGTTATCAGGTCTTATGCAAACAAAGTCTGCATTTAATAATAATACAACTGTCTGCATGCACACAAAGAAAGTTGTTTTAAAAGTAATCAGCAGCAACAGATGTTTCCAGTGGATTTTCCAGCATATTTTCCTGCATGCATGCCCCAAGAGCATAGATGGCTGTGTGATATGCGTTTACAGTAGTGTAAATGTGGATTGAGATCATTTCCAATACAGGGTTGAAATACAGGGTTGGAGATTTCCTCCAGTGATGTCACACTGTTGTTATTCTATCAGTGCAGCAATCACAAGATTGTTTTCCAAGTCGCCTCCACACTTTAACCCTATGCTCCAAGTTTCGTAGGCAGGATCTGTATGGAGCTAAAAGAATGATAGCTTACTTTGGTAATGAAATCAATTTTGGCATTGAAAAATAAAACTACCACTTCCATGGTAAATAGTCTCTCTCTGCAGCCCTGCCCCCTCAAACACACCCACCCACTCCAAAACACTGACACCTTTTTGAAACTGAAATCTCTCACATTGAAAAAAAACACTGACAGTTTTTTTAAAAATTTTTTTTTAAAAGGGTCAGCACTACTTTTTAAAAAGTGATTATTTTCACTAAAATGTATTTTCAGTTGCAGTGAAACCTTTTTCAATTTCAGTTCTTTTTTTCAGTATCAAAATAAAATTGTTGAAGTTGTATTTTTTTAGTGCCAAAGTTGATTTCAGTACCAAAGTAAGCTGTCATCATTTTAAACCCATAGACTCATCGCTCAGCCTAATGTTTAGGTTCCAGTGCAAGGCCTGTCAGTGAAGTGCAATCGCAGTAGCTTCCTAACAACAGCAAAAACACAGCTGTTTGTCACAGAAGATTTGGCAAATATTTCATGGGTGCAACTGAAATTCTCAACTCTGCTACTAATCCCACAAATGCACGTTCCTTTCAAGCTTTCCAAACAGCATAAGATTTATTGCAAAGAAGCATTTTTACTACAAAGGAATAATCTATTAAGCACAAATTTCATTACCTATTGTGTGCTTAGTTTAGTTTATATAGTGTGTATCTATCTGTCTATCTGTCTATCTGTCTATCTGTCTATCTGTCTATCTGTCTATCTGTCTGTCTGTCTGTCTGTCTGTCTGTCTGTTTGTTTAATAAGATAGTATTGTAAAAACTCATTAACAATTATCCATGAGCTTGCATGTATTTCTTTGTTAATCTGCAGAGTTAAGGGAGACATATGACCTTTTTTATTAAAAGGTGACACAATTTACTGATGCATTGATGTCTGTCACATGCTTTGGTCAAAATATCAGAGGACTGTGCTACAAAAAGATCATTTTCAACCATGTATTTATTTCTCTGTTTCATAGCAGCTGGTTTTAAGGGATGTAATAAATCAGTGAATTGAAAGATTCTCTCTGACAGTCTGAGTTTATTTTGCAGATTGAGCCTCTACTGCATTGCAGTACCCATTTCCAGTGTACAGCAAATACAGCATGATTAGATGAGGGGCTGAGATAAAGCAGTGGAGGCGAGATAATTCCTCTCTCATCTTGATCTGTGATATCAGTGTACTCTGCAAACCTGAACAGCTAATCCAATTATTTGTTTTCAGATTTAGATGGTTTCAAACAAAGATTTAGGGGTGTATTATTCCAGTGTTTTTGAGCTGGTAGGAATTTCAGACTGCCTAATATAAGCTCCTAAAATACTGAAAAATAATTATTTTTCATTTGTCTCCTTTAAAGGAAACACATATGTCAAATAGCTATAGTGCATTGGAGTAAAATATACATTTTCCTTTATTCTTTGGTTGAGCAGAAGTAAATCTTTATATTATACTAACAATTTACTTAAGAAATGAAACATTATAAGGCCTTAGACATGGGTCTCTTAAGTATAGGTTTACCCATCTAGTAGTACAGGAGAAAGAAGGACCAATGTGAGAATATTTCAAATAACACATGAGTGTTTTATCAGAAATAAAGACGACCTTCTGAGATAGAACAGCTGCACTCCCCGCAGCAACTGAGATAGTTTTACCCAGGGACATGAAACATGAATACAGCCAACGTTCACGCCCCACAAATGAGCCAATCAGAGTCGTCAATATCCCGCTGAAGAATCCAGTGGTAACTTCTAAACATTAATAAAGATATAGTTAATATTTTTCTACGGTCTTAAATGTTGCATCAGTTCCCTCAACATAGTTAAAATTCTATATTTTGTACAGGAATGCTTTATTACAGTTGGTAAAAAACACTCTTAGCGAGGCACTTCCAAACTTGTATTCTTTACGTGATGACGTAGCCCCGTATTTTAACGTTACGTGTTGATGTTACCTCACAGTCGTCCAGACACTGACAGAAGAAGCTAGGACCAGGGTTGTTTGTCAGACGTAATCCAGGTAAAATCTTGTAATATAGCTGTGTCCACAAGTGTACCCATTTTTTTAACAACATAAAGCCCACAGGCAGCAAACTGTTATTGAAACCATTATCGGATTTACGCTCTAACAATCGAACCTTAACCAGTTATCTGGGATGCTAACAGCTTGTAGCCTCAAAGTTACCTAAGACCTGCAAACAGAGCCGTGTCAGAGTTGCTTGTGGCGTTGCTGTCTTTTTAGTACAAATGGACGTGAATTATAAAGACGGGCACATTCGATAAACAGCATACTATACATTCTGAAAGCTACTTCTCTCTTGTTTACTCAATTTCCAAAGTCTGTTAGTCCTTTTCAAGGCTAGGACTAATAGACTCAAAAACTGTTTCTTCCCGTGAGGGACCAGGACTTTGAACTCAACATCAAGACTTGATAGCTGCCATGTATGATTTAATGACAAAAACATTTCATAGTCTGCACTTTTTTAATCTGTCTATAAATCTATCTCAGACAGCTGAAGTCCTTTGTTCTTCCATGTGAAATGTATAATTACTTTCGCTGTGAAATTCATTTGATGCCTTTGTATATAATATGGATAGTTTGTGTGTGAAAGGTTTGTTCGTCTTTGTATCTTTCACAGACTAATTTCCAGTATGGCAGTGAGAAGCGCTGTTTTCCGCCTCTTGGTCCACCCTCACAGATGTGGACTCATCTCAGCTTCCAGAGCACAGGGAACTGCGGCACCTGCCAGATACGGTTGGTACACTGTGATACAATTACAACAGCATTGTTTAAATGGAGCTCTTCAACACTCTCAGAGGAATCTTGTCATCCAGATGGTTTTACTTGCAACTGTTTTGTGAATAAGAGTTAGGAAGAATATAGTACTATTATCACCTTTGATGAGTCGTGTTGAGAAGGCAGTACATTTGTATGTACTTGGACAGAGAGGCCTCTTTTCGAGTCTTTTCAAACATACACTACTCAAAAAATTAAGGGTAGTCGGCTTTTGGATATAAATTTCAGAATGCACTATGACATTGACTGGTGAACTTGAATTGACCTTCTCTAAAGTTTTGAATGCACATGCTCAACTGTTCAGTGTGTCAGTACTTATTGCATAACATGTTGTTCTCTAACAACGTGATTAACTGCAAAAATCCCAATTAAATGTTCTTGTTCAGTGACACTTTTGTATTTAAACAGACCTCTTTATTATGCTGTTCAAATTTTCACATTGTGACACCTAGCAATTGATCAGCAGTACCTGGCCGCTGCGAGGCTTCAAATGAGCTGTTGAAGAGTCACAGTTCACATTCACAATGCAATTTTCTGAACAACTCAAATGACATGAAATAAGATTTTTATTTTTTTTTTCTTTCCACATCAGACCTGAGTCACTTTCATGTGTGGTCTTAAATCAGATACGTAACTCATGTTCTTCGAGGCTATTTCAGGGTGAACTGTCAGGTCACATTTCATCCGTCCCTGCCGTCACTGTTATACAACTGATGTCACAATTCTGCATTGGCAGGAGCTTGGGTTACCAGAAACATATGCATTTTGCTTTCATTTTCCTCAGTCTTCTTCTCACTGTAATTTATGAATTTGTCAGCTTCCACTGCACAGAAACTTCAGTAATAAGTCCTACATGCTCGCTGCTGCTGCATTTCTTCTGTATACATGACGTGCTGCATTTCATGTCACTTTATCTGCATATGCGGGTCACTTCAGGTCACATTCAAAATAATAATGTGAACAACCACACAGAAATTCAGATCTTGGAAAAATTAAAAGCTGCATTCTGAATGTAGCCCCAGAGTGTCATCAGCAGGTTGCAACAGAAAGACGTAGAAGTGGATGTTCTTTGGCCTCATCCCATGCTGGTGACCACTTCACCATGATCAATGTCTTGCACACATTTTTTTTTTTACTATGGTATAGCCACCACAACAGTGGTACCATCAGTATATAGAGATGAAGAAACTACCATTGTATGCTTCTGCTTAAATGCCCCACTTTCATGATTTGATATTGCTGTTCCATGAACTTTTTACATTTCACTGCAAAGTTGAATATCCCTAACTTTTTGTGAGTAGTGTATATAATGCTGAGTACACAGCAGATGACTTTGCAAACTTTCAAAAGGTTTTTGAAATATACCCTCACATATCTAAAATACTGTAAGTCAGAGTTTTAAGTTGCAGATTAAAGATTTGGGGCTCATACTGCTATTGGTAGTTAATACTAATTACATCATGGAGTGACACAGTTTGTGTGAAACAAGACATAGACACTTGCAAAGTTATTAAACATGTTGGATTTTGTTACAGTCCTTCCTGCATCCTGGCAGAAAAGATTGCCTATGATTATCAGTTTGTACCCAACACTTTCTAAATCCTCTAAATCATTTGTGAAATCGCCGAGTGTAAATAAAGTCAGAATTGGTGTGTTTCCTGAACACAACAAGCTATTTTGATTATTTATAAAGATGAAAATACTACTTCTAAACACTCACTATTTGCTTTCTCATCTGCTGTCTGTCCTGCTGATGTTCTTTCTCACCCTGCTGAACAACTCAACACAGCACAAGCACTGTTGCCACTACCATAATGTAATGTATACCAGAGCAAAGCTGTGCTTCTCAGCTTCCAGAATCCATTAGAATTACGTCGCAAACACAAACAGTTGAAAAGTTACAGTAATTCTAAGAATGCATGTTATTTTCTGTTGCCGGCAACAGCATCTGTTTTTAATCGATATTTGGAGTCAGAAATTGATGTAGTATATTGTGCAAATGAGTATCGTGATATATCGCCATATCGATATTTTATCAGACTCCTACTAAATATACTTCTGTTCAGTGTTATAACTACATATAAGACATTAGTATAAACTATTTCAGACAGGGAGAAACAGTATTTTGTCTTCTTCATTTTGTCATATATTGATTACATACCATTTCAAACCTTTGTCTTTGCCCATAATAATAGTGATTCCACTGTTTTTATTCATAGATGCTGAGAAGCCTCCACAGACGTCTAAAGCAGGTAGGGGATGGCAGTTGACACATTTTGGAACTATTATGCACCATTTGACAGACATTTTTTTTTTTTTTTTTGGTCTGTTTGATTATTTTTGAAAGTAAAAACATTCCTAATCTAAACATTTGGCAGCTAAGGCCCAGTTTGACTGGCGTGATGGTCTGGACCTTGAGGGCCAGCTGACAGAGGAGGAGATCATGATCAGGGATTCCTTTCGCACCTACTGTCAAGAGAAACTCATGCCCCGCATCCTGATGGCAAACAGAAATGAAGGTGAGAGAAGGGTGTTCCGGTTACTATTTAACTTTATTAGTGATTAACTTTACTTCAGCTAAAGTACTGAATTTATAACTTGAAGTTTAAGTCAAAGATTTACAATTGCTTGTTTTCTTCTTGCTGCAAAGTGCAGTGTGTAATGTTGGAAGAACAACTTTTTTTTTAAAATTAATGCTGCAAATTTAACGCCTTGTTGGGTGTTCAACAAGCGCTTAGTTTTAGAGACTTTAACGTAACATTCTGGTTTACTGTGTCATTTTTCTTTTCAGTGTTTCACAGAGAAATTGTGTCAGAAATGGGAGATATGGGGGTTCTTGGCCCAACTATTAAAGGTTAGTCTGGACACATCTAGACTGTAAATAAATGTTTGTAGTTGCCTTTTCTATGTCGGTCTTTTATAATAAGCTATCCACATGTCTTTCACATAGATTACATAAGATGGTCTTGTGAACACTTGATCTACGTGTGTAGTTTGTTTTTGAGACATTTCTGTGTGGTAAAGAAAAACTGACACCGTGTTTGATGTTTAGGTTATGGATGCGCGGGGACAAGCTACGTGGCCTATGGTTTGATTGCCAGAGAAGTAGAGCGCGTGGACAGCGGCTATCGTTCAGTGATGAGTGTACAGTCGTCATTGGTCATGCACCCCATTAATGCCTATGGGACAGAGGAGCAGAAACAGAAGTACCTCCCTAAACTGGGTAAAATTTCAACTTAGCCATTCATTTTTGTTTATTAACAGTACATGAGGAAGTTCCTTTCCTCAAGTTCCAGAAAGTCTGCACTTGCAAACATTGTCTGTGCTGCAAAATGTGTTTTCCCTTTTATTTGCACTTAGGCTTTTTCTGCTTTTGCATTTTTTTCCCTTTTGTTCTCAGATTATTTTAAAACAACTGTGTGAAAGTCACTGGCTGAACCAAACACTGATGTCACCGCGCTCTCATGGGTGTTTTCCAGACTGTTGCTGGTTAAGCAGCTTCAGCAATTACTGATATCTGTCAGTTTTGTTTCCCAGAAAGAAACCAGAACTACTTATGTGTGAAGATTTTACTCTCAGGAGACAGTTTACATTTTATGGAAGGCAGTTTTATGCTTTATATTTAGCCTCAAACACCACCCACCAGTGGCTCAGAGTTTTACTCTGTATTTGAGAGTTTTCCCTTGGTTTCCTCCAGCTCGCGGAGAGATCCTGGGCTGCTTTGGTTTGACGGAGCCAAACCACGGCAGTGACCCCAGCAGCATGGAAACCAGGGCTAAATATAATCCATCCAGTGGAACCTACAGCCTCACTGGCTCAAAGACTTGGTGAGTATTCTTCTGTGTATGTGGAAGATATCTGAGAGCTAAAATTAAGAAACGACAAACTGCAGACTGATCATTTGTGCAGTTCATATCAGTAGTTATCCACATGGTGGAGCCCTTCGCAGCTAAAGTACATAAACCCACCTTAGTTCACCAGCATAATGTTTCATTTGTTGATGGCTATGCTTTTCCTTCATTTGTTCTTTTTTTTTTTGTTACATTTTACCACTTTATTAAAATATTTAAACAAATCACAGAGAACACAAAAAATATTACAGCTGAGCAAATGTTTTACAGTCATTCTACTGAAGATTGAAAAGATCAGGTGTTTGGTTCTTCCTCTTTCTCTGCCCTACTTTCTTGTCTACTTGTCAACTTTCTTTTTTCTTTCTCTCTTTTTTTCTTTTTTAATTGAGGCCAACCACTGCATGTACTGGTACACATCCCCTCAACATTTACCTTTGCCTCCACCTTCAGGATCACCAACTCTCCAGTGGCAGATATTGCTGTAGTTTGGGCTAAATGTGAGGATGGGAAGGTTCGCGGCTTCATCTTGGAGCGTGGCATGAAGGGCTTCGCCACACCTAAGATCGAAGGAAAGTTCTCTCTGAGAGCCTCGGCCACCGGAATGATCCTCATGGATGAAGTGGAAGTTCCTGAGGAGAACCTCCTGCCTAAAGTTTCTGGTCTAGGGGTGAGTGGATTTATTTATTTATTTATTTTTGTCAGTGTATTTGTTCCTTTACATTTTAGCATATTAAAGAGATGCAAGACATTCACTGACTTTGGTAGTTATTATTAGGTAAGAGCAAAATTTAACACCTGCGTTTTTAACTTGCCTTTTGTTGCTTCCAGGGTCCTTTTGGCTGCTTGAACAATGCACGTTATGGTATTGCTTGGGGCGCTCTCGGCGCTGCAGAGTTCTGTTTCCATGCAGCTCGTCAGTACACACTCGACAGGTCAGGAACCACAGATGAACATAGTATCTGTATAGAACATTTGTGGATGAAGACCAAGATAACGATCGATTTTCTTCTGTTTTATCAACCAGAATCCAGTTTGGTGTGCCTCTGGCGAGGAATCAGTTGATGCAGAAGAAAATGGCTGACATGTTGACCGAGATCACCATAGGCTTGCAGTCCTGTCTGCAGCTGGGCAGACTCATTGATGAGAAAAAGTGAGGAAAACTTTTACCTTATAATGCCAATTAAGATCGATTGAAAACAGTTGAGTTTGCTTGAAACTTGGAAGAATGTTTTGTTTTTGTTTTTTTTTTGTCAAAAAAACAAAAACAAATACAGATTCAGGTGCTTATGGTGCAACTTTATAATTTGCTTTAGATAAAAGCTAATAACTATGCTGGCAAATGTCAAATCCAGAGACGATACTGCACAGACCTCACTGCAAACACAAATGCTGAACAAATGTAATATTTTTGTAACAGAGCAGCCCCAGAGATGATATCCATGCTGAAAAGGAACAGCTGCGGAAAAGCACTGGACATCGCCCGACAGGCCAGAGACATGCTGGGAGGAAACGGCATCGCGGATGAGTACCACATCATCCGCCACGTCATGAACCTGGAGGCTGTCAACACGTATGAAGGTGAGCAGCGGGAACAGATCCAAGCAGAGCTTTAACTTATGCATGGTGGAATGATGGAGGTCTACATTATGATGTTTTGACTGAATAAAGGAAGGTAAATGTATATCGTTTCAGTGTTTACATTGCTCCACCATTGCTGCATAGTTTTGATTTGAAGTTGTTAACACCTGCAAACACCAGTCTGTGCCTCAAGTCCATCTGAGCTGTACATGTTCATCTTGTTTGATATTTTGTCCCCCTCCCCCTCCAGGTACTCATGATATTCACGCCCTGATCCTCGGCAGAGCCATCACAGGGTTGCAGTCTTTTACAGTCGGAAAGTAGATCCAGCCTCTCCCGGCAGTTCCCAGTAAAGAGGACTCAGTGATTAAATCTGAACTCACATGTCATGTCTGCTAGAAGAAGCAGCGTTTTTCTCTCTGGTTTGTTGAGAATATATTTGGGTGCTTTATTTAGAGCGAAATATAAACAAAAAGTCTGTTGATTTAACTTCTGGACTGATGTATATTGTAATTACTTCAGAAGCCATTTTTTCAACTTAAAGAGGGATATTTTTCTATAGCAGCAAGCTCTTACTTGTTGGTTTACTGAAAAGACTGTCAAGTGTGAAGTGTGAACGGTCAGATTGTGGACTTGCTGCTTCTCACAGTCAATACTGAAATTATAAACCTTAAACCACTACACTGTGTAATTACTAGTGAAACTTCATTTGTTTTAAATGTGTAATTCTTGTAAGATATAATCTTCAGTTACAGTTGCTTATACGTATGAGCTGATTATTATTTCTAGCACTTTACAGGCTCTGATATTGAGATTTAATCACTTTGTCAGAGGTCAAAGATCCTGATCAGAGGTTTGAATAAAACTTTAATAAAATGTAATCCAAATGTTTGCAGAAGTATGAATTAAAAATTTGACGAAGCATTGCACATCACAAATGCTGTGACTTTAATCTAAATATAGCTACAACTGCAAATAACGATTACACATGGGTTCATTTGAACTATATCTAATTTATTGATTTGCATAGATTTTTTACATTTCAGGGCAGCAACACATTCCAAAATCAGTTGGAACATTAAAGAGTTGTTATTTCATGCAGCACTTGTTCTTTTGTTCCATTCATCCTGCAAAAACATCACAAGGACTCCAACACTAACTACAGGGTTGGGTTTGCATTTCTTTCTCTTTTTTTTTTATTTTTCCCCTCATTCTTCACTGGTGTCTTTTTCCTCTTCAAAACTCGTGTGTGCAGAATGTATATTTGTACTATCTTGTTGGAAATAAAATAAAACTACGCATGCATGTCCCTGGAAAAAAGGCAGCGTATGTTGCTCCAAAATATCAGCACACTTTATTGATACACCGCCACAGAAGTGTGAGTTTTTGTCAGAGGTGCTGATACATGGCATGCATGCTTCCACTGATGGACCATCCCAGATGCCCCTGAGCCCAGAAATGTTGCTGCCAACTCTGGATAAGGTTAATTGAGGGATTTTTTTTTTTTTTTTGTTTAAACTGGTGTTCCGAAAGTGGGTTCTCGTTTGTGTAGTTATATTAGTTTTAGATAAGTTACAGTCCTTGATGAAGTGCTGTGTGAGCGATCAGTGATCACAGGTAGTGACTTCAAGCTTGCACCTCTTCCCTTTATACCCTGAAGTTCCTCCAGATTTCATGGATAGTTTAATGAGATTTAATGAGACTCTGGCCTATAGATATGCAAATCTCTTGAAGTTAGTTTTTGAGAAGTTCTTTTGAACTTTTCAGTGTTTTTATTATATTTTGTCACCACAGATCCTTTCATCATCTTTACTCTGCTGCTTTTCCTGCACTTTTACTCCAAATTATAAATACAATCACCTGTTGTTTTTTTTCTTACTCAAAGGTTAAGTGAGCCACCCTAAGTTCTTTTTTGTTTTGGGGCGAATGTAATACAAACCGAACAATTTCAGTGAAGATGTTGAGAAAAGATGATGATTGGTTCATGCTGCATAAAGAAAAGTCAAAACTTTTTTTTTTCTTTTTCAATATGATCCACATTTTAAAATCTTGTTAATACTGGGCACCTCTAAAAGTAACTGGCCTTCGTGCTCTGGCTGGAGCATAAGCACAAAGTAGCTCAGTCGAATATGGAGCTATCAGCCTGTTCGTAACTTTTAAAGCCAAGAACATTTTAAAAATAGATACCTAAACTTAACAGGGAGACAGTGGAGAGAAGTCAGTGCTGGTGTGATGTTGTCCCTCTTCTTCTTACTGGTTAAAAGTCCAGCAGCTGCCTTTTGCACCAGCTGTTGGTGTTGAATTGATGTGGTCCATACCACAGGTCATGAATAGGGAGGTAGGCCTTGACTTTTGAGATGAGCTGAGGCTCATCTCAAAAGTGTGTATGTTTGCAACTTGTGAAATAGCTTCAATGATTTGTGATATTTTGTCAATGGAAGAAATGGATACAAACTAATTCCAGTGTTTAGGCATCCATAAGTTATGCAAAAACTTATCTATAAATAATTCTAAAGGGGAACCATGCTTCATTTTACAGATGAACAATGATTTAAATTATATAAAGTGAAAAAAGCCTAGGTGTTTTTGAAGATGAAATGGTTAAGTCCCAAATAAACATATTGTGCCCTTTCATCTCGACTTGTGCTCTTGCTCTTTCATCTGATCCAGGACAGTTAAGAAATAGGGAATCTGACAAAATGTTCTTTGTCAACAGCAGATAATCTCTCTCTCTCTCCCTCTCCTTTTCCCCTTTGCCTCCCCTCCCTCTTTAAATCCATTAAGGTATGATGGATGCTAGAGTGGGCTGGCTGCTGTACAGATAAAGACCTCCATCCTCTTCAGCTTCATTGCATGTGTGACCCTGTCACATTATGGTGAAGGGAATTAAAAAGGAGCAAATCCCCAGCAGTGCATGATGCTTGGGCATGTTCTACATAGTGCTTACATAAGGAAATTACTTCTTTTTTTATGAGCAGTGTCCTTTAATCTTTTGGACACTGCATGTGTAGCTGCGACTCACTGTGACAAACTGAACCCCACATGGACTTTGTTCTCCATCCTTTCTGACAGAGATGATGATTCCCCTGTCACGTTAAATGCACTGAGCTGTGGCAAGAAAAAAGAGCAGCTGCCTCCCTCTCTCACTCACATTTTCCTCTTTAGATATGAGCAGCAGCTACTCTTGGTTAATTAGGAAGCTTTTTATGCCAAGTAATCATCTGGATTATAACCTCAGCCGGGTCAGACGCTGTTGAAATAGATCAGCCTTGTGATGGTGTTAAAATGCAAATCTTTTAACACATTTAGTCTGAACAATCATGCTAATACTCTGACTAAATCTAAATATGATATTATGGTCCATGATTTGGGATTATTGGATATGAGAAGTGAAACCATTGTGGAGCAGGCTGATGCACATGTTCATCATAAATCTGGTAATTAAGGCTTATAGCATTTCTGGTTTGTCTTCATCCTGTCTCTGAGGGACGGAGGCTTCATTTTTCCCCTTCAGTCTTTATGTTTTCATATTTATGAAATTCATGTTAGGTATATTAGAATCCCAGTGGTGTATTCCAGGAAGTGAATTTCATTGCCCTGAATTATTTTAGCATGATACAAAATCCATGAGTCCAACATTATTTGTCAAGCACTTTTGTGTAAGATGTAGAACACAGTAAAATCAGGATAAGGGCAGCAGAAATGGAAAAAAAAGACAGCCTTTGATCACTGTAGTATCCAGCAAGAATTTGCTGGATTGCAAATAGCATTTCAAGTACTAGTTGAATCTACTTTTTGATTTTAATCTGGTACTGAAAAACAGTTTTTGAGGTAAAATGTACTTTTATCTTCCATTTTATTCTACATTTTTTCTTCAATTTCATTATATTTTTATGGAAGATATTTTATTTTCTAGTCTGTTCCATAATCTTTTGTTGCCTTTGTTAGCTTTAAGATAAACATCAACCCCAATGAACAAAATGATAACTGTTTAAAATGCTTTTAAAGATGTTAAAAGATAAAAGCAGTTCTT
This sequence comes from Arrhamphus sclerolepis, assembly GCA_037176975.1. Classification (NCBI taxonomy): domain Eukaryota; kingdom Metazoa; phylum Chordata; class Actinopteri; order Beloniformes; family Hemiramphidae; genus Arrhamphus; species Arrhamphus sclerolepis. The sequence continues at coordinate 13,749,720 of JBAMYA010000023.1, read as the reverse complement.
TCCAACTTGACTGGCTTCTGATGACACACAAAGAGCACTGAATAGTTGGAGCAACTTTTCTAGGAATTTTGACTTCAATGCAAAGATTGTATTCCCTTGAATGCTGTAAATAATTTGCATTAGACAAAAACAATCATTAGATGAACAACAGTAAGCATTTGGAGTTTTTTTTTTTCACTGAAAAAAAAAATCGTGTGGGCAATTCAGTGTACCCCCACGATTCAATAGCTTGGTCTAGATTTAGCAGCATTAACTTATAATAGTGCTGGTGCATCCAGATCTGTGAAGTTTAGTAACCATATTGCATGCTTTTCAATTGTAAATGATCTTTTTCACTGTTGAATGCTGAACTGCAAATTGTTTAGACATAGGTGAAATTGATGTGTAGCATTGTTTCACTATGACCATTGCTAATGTTTTTCCTTCTTGGCATTGTGTTAACACACACTCCAGACCTAAAGGCTGCAAAATGTTCACTTTCATAGAGGTCTGCGTGTATTAGTTCATTATTAACAACACCTGCAGCTGGGTACTTGTTTTTTTTTGTTTTTTTTTTTTTTTTTTTTTTTTTTTTTTTTTTTTTTTTTTTTTTTTTTTTTTTTTTTTTTTTTTTTTTTTTTT
>JBAMYA010000023.1:13734424-13748999 GCA_037176975.1 Arrhamphus sclerolepis | reverse complement strand
AGTGAGGTGGATGGAGTTCAGGCGTTTGTTCTTCCTATCTGGTGTGGGTGGGGACTGGCAGCAAAATAAAAAAAGAAAGAAAACAAATTTATTTAAAAAAAAAAAAAAAAAAAAAAAAAAAAAAGACTAAGCACTGACCAGACCACTGAAACAGACCACTAGGTTAAACTGCTGCTCGGCTCTGACTTTTGAAAATTCCACAGTTGTCATTCTGTGCCCACATGTGCTACAAATACATCAAAAAGCACACTAGAAGCAAACATGGAAAAGGCAAAAGGGCACAAGCTGTCAATCACTTTCTTTGGAGAAGGCTTGAGACACTGATGCAGGAAGCTTGTGCCAATGATTCACATCACAGATGGAGCGATAACAGACTATCTGTACTGGTAATTCATGCTGCCGTCTCCCCTGCCGTAGCCTGGGTTGTGATACTGAGAGTGGTTGGAGCCAAAGCCCTGGTTTCCACCTCCTGGTGAATTGTAACTGGACTGGCTGTTGAAACCTGAAAAGAAGCAGTCTTTAAATTAGCAGAAGGACATTTCCTTTTGGAAAAAAAAGAAGAATAAAATTAAACGTAATTTTCTTAGCAACTGCTTGGAGCTAGTGTCTTTAGGAAAAGAAAGAAAATTCTACGTACCCTCATAACTGTAGTCTTGGCTACCCCCGGCACCTCCCGTCACCTGACTTGGGTAGGCAGTGCTGTATGAGTAACCACCTGCCCCCCCCTGGTTCATGCTGAAATTCTTTTTCGACTGCCCATACTGGTTATATGACCCCTGCCCTGGAGAGCTGCTGGGCTGATATCCTCCTATAGGTCCTGTGTTTACCCCCAGTGGACCTGGAAAGGTTGCTTTTCCACCTTTGTGCATTGGAGGTTTCTTTTTAGGGGGCTTGTTAGCAAGAGAGGGAGAGTAGGCTCCATCGCCTTGGTAATAAGAACCATAGGAGCCCTGCGGCGATCCTTGTGCTGTACTTGAAGGAGGGCCACCTGTGGGGCTGCTAAAAGTCCCAGCTCCTGGATTTGCTCCACCGCTGTTGTAGTAATCTAGGAAATAAAAAGTATGGCACGATGTTAAAAAAGAAAGTATAGAAAAGTCATATCTTAAAAAAAACAAAAAAAAAACAAAAAAACAACAACAACAAAACCCCCCCCCTTCTTTTTAAGACCTGTATATTGTGACCACAAGCTCCAGCTTTGTTGAGAGTACAGAAAATCATTGTCAAACTGGTACAGAAGGTGAAACATTTTCAAGGACGTTCTCTCCCTGTCATTGCATATTTCTCTGAGATAGACTCATCTGAATGCCTGCATGCTAACACCAGTAAATTACACACATATTTTTTGATTGGCTAGCTTCATGTCATCTCTGGCATGCAGCTTCAAAATGATTAAATAGCTCCTCCACCAAATACCAGGTTGAGACAATTTTGAAGCTACTGGTTGTATGACGCTTATATTGTTGTAAGAAAAAAAAAAGAAATTCTGTTAGCACAGTCATGAACATCACATTTATTAAAAACAAACATATAAAAAACAGCTAGAGCAACAGGTCTTCCCTTACCATACATCAGATTTTCTAACACATCTAGTGCCTGAGTGCAAAAGTAAAAGCCAACAGCCACAGTTTATCAATGTCTAATTCAGCTAAAGATGGAATACTGCAACAGCTAAACACTGCCAGAGTAAGATCATCATGCAGTCGGTGCAGTTATGATTCAGTTGTACTAGCATGAACAGAAATGTCAGATTTTACATGAACAATATGGCCAGTTTCTTTTTTTAAACAAACAAAAAACACAGAAAACACAAAATAAGCCTGATAAGTGACAGATGTTAGTGTGAGAAATAAAAAAACAACAAATATTATGTAAATATTTTTTTTCTAAGAGTTCTCATCAAAGCAATCCATATGGAGACAAAGATAGAAAGCAGACTGTTGATGTCTCAACAATGATCCAAAAGGCAGTATGTTGTTCAGCTCCCGCAAGCTTTTACTCAATCATGCTCAAGAAACAAAGCCCTTTCCGCACTCTGACGAATGAAGACGTTCTGTGAATAAATTAGCCCTGCGGGTTACGGGGAGGCCCGGGAGTTCAGGTACGTCCACAGCAACTTGACAGAACACAAGGTATCTTGTGGCTACATGCGTGCAGTGGAAGATCATCTCCCCAAGGTGTCAGGACATGACAAGTTGAATTGGCAAGACAAGGTAGAGGGTTGTTGTCACGTTATTCCCAGGACTGTGGACTTGATGGTGAAGGGAGTTCATGAGGTTGCTGGAACACTATTGAGTATTTTGTCCATTTTAATCTTCTCTATAGGGACTGTTTTTGATTTTCTAAGCCTGGGGAGATCTATGTCGCAAACTCGTGGTAGCCATAGCAGTCTGACACAAAGTCACCTAAAGAGTGAGACAGGGCAGAGAAGGGGAAAAAAATAAAATCAAAATTAGATTTTGCTTATTTTGAATTTATTTTACTGCCTTAAAAAGTTGGCAGGCCAATGACACATTTGGTCAAATTGTTTTTTTTAAACTAGAGGCTCTTTTATTTTTATTTATTTATTTTTATATTTCTCTGCTCCTGTCACGCTCAAGTAGGTCAGTCCTCTATACAGGCTGCCCTAAGAAAGAAAGGGGTACTCATAAGAGGGGCTTGTCAAAAAAACAGATTCGGTCCTGTGGCTTAAAGCAGAGAAATGTAAAATGACTTGACTGGGATGATGCCAGTCTCTTGGATTATAATCTGATCTTGATAGTAGTATTCTAAAGAGACACCGTTTAAAATACACTACTTTCCCAGAGTTCTGCCAAGATGCAACAAGCCGCAAAACACAAAGAGCATCTTTGCCTACACAATGGCACATTTGGTTCAAAACGTAACTACAGACCTCACAAACAGCCAATCCCAAATAGGGTTAGAGGAAAAGAAAAATACTCACTGTAGCCGGAGTTGGCACCATTTCCATAACCATAAGTTCCAAAGCCACCTGAGAAGAGCACAACATTAAATATTCTGATTTCACACCTAAATCCATCCTGATCATCAGTATACACAGCTTTTTACCTCCTTGACCATAGCCTCCTCCATTATTGAAGCTTCTACCTCTTCCACGACCTCTCCCACCTCTCCCTCTTCCCCTGGGAGTACCTGTGTCACCTCCCATCATGCAAAAGCCTGGAGTGTGCTATAAAAGAGAAAAAAAAAAACTAGTTACATTTTGGGTTAAGACTAAAATATCAGATGTAATCACTATTTATGAGATGCTCACCATGGGTGGTCCCTTTTTCTTTTTAGCAGCTTCGGGCACAGAGCCTTCAGGGAAGAGACGCTCCAAAGCAGCCAGGGCTGCATAAGCCTTGGCAACCTTTTTATTGGATCCTGTACCCTGAAACTTTTGCCCATCAATCTCCACTTCCATGACAAAGCGTTTGTCATGACTGCCGCCAGTCTCTGAGATGAGCTCATACTTCAATCCCCGTCGCTTCTCATTCAGCTCCATTACAGGATTCTTGCCATGTTTAGTCAGAATTGGTCCCTGCTGGCGAGCACCCTGATAGGCGGAGGAAGGGATCAGAATACTATAAGAATATTCAGTAGGACACCGAAAAGGTCAAACACGGCTTGAGGAGACATACCTCAGCTGCCTCTGTGCTGTCTGCATTGGGTGCTCCTGTCGGAGCAGTGGTAGTTTCAGTGGGTGTTGCTTCTGGCTTCAATTCCTCCACAGTGGTTGCTACTACTGGCTCTTCCAATTTAGTTGCTGTCTCAGCAGTTTTTAATTCCACTCCAGTGGGCAGGCCCATGTCCTGCAGGACCTGGAATTGTCCACACAGACTTAATGTGATTCTGATAAAACTGCAAGACAATATCCATCTTAAAGGCAGAAAAAGGAATAAAAATTTTTTTTAAAAAATGCTGTGCTCACCTTGACAGCTACGTGTAGCTTGGCAGTGCGTTTAGATGGGCCAGATGCCTCAAAGGTCTTGCCATCAACTTCTACAGCCATTGTGAAAACTGGAACATGAACAGGGCCGGTCTGAGATATCAGTTTATATTGGAGACCCGGTTTCAATTGATTTAACCTCATAAGAGCATTCATAGCCTGAGGGGGTTCAGCCTTTTCCTCTGCAGCTGTTGGAAGAAACAGAATTTAAATATTACTTGCCCAGTGGCCACGATGTACATAAAAAAAAAAAACTGAAGCAGAGTTCAATCATAAATCTTTTACCACCGTGGAAGATAATGTACTAATTACACTTAGACATACTCATTATATTTAATTTTATCCACTATATTCATATTAATGTCACACATTTAGGTTTATTGACTAGTAATCAACAGTTGTGTTAAAGACATGTAAGCCTCAAGTAAGTAAAGAAGACGGTGAAACGCAGGTCACAAGTCAGAATGATCCAGCTGGGGCAAGGAATCTAATCACCACTAGACAACAGTGGCTAATTTACGTAGGCAAGATTGATAACCAGAAGCCAAGCTGTGTCATGGCCAGCACCAAGGTCTCCTGAAGTCTCGGGAGACCCCTGAGAGATGTGTGAAACTGACACGTGTAAGAGAGTCTCATTGTGCTCTCGCTGTTGCTCTGAATGACCGTGACTGCTCTCCATCTTGTGTGCCCAATTTGTATCATTAAACTCTTTTGGTAACAGAAAAGCCACTACACCCATTTAAGTTCAAACAATTTAATGCCACATTTGGGATTACTAAAGTATTTTTCTAATTTAATTCAAACAGGCATAGGAGCACTTACATTTCTTCTGTAGCTTTTTCTTCTTTTTATTAGGACTCTTGTCATCTGTTCCCTCCTCTTCTTCAATGGGCCTTTTCATTGGTGGGGCATATGCTGTGCTGGGTGGGATTTGAACTAAATCCCAATACACAGAATCCATGTGAACACACAAGGCAACTAATACCAACAATCTGCATTATGTATGTCGTAAAGCAACATCTTTGCAGTGATGACTGTGTGAGATTTACCTGTATAATCAATAGGGGTCTCACTACGAGGTTTTTTGGGCATTTTAGAAGGTAAGGGATCCATTCCAAGCACTTTGTGAAGCTGTCCAAAAGCTGACAGCCTTAAGGCATGCTGAGAATAGTGAAAATATGGTGTAAATTACATATAAACTGAAGTGTGAATATACATATACAATTATACGCACTTGTGCGCTTGCTGTGATGTCTTCTCTCTGCTGGTTGTCCAAATGACCAATTGCGTCAGTTGGTTCCTTCTCACATGGATCAGAAATTCCAGGACCGTCTAACATAAAGAAAATGATCGTTTAGAGTCATCTTTAGTACAAGTAAAAATGCTCAAGACACCAAAGTGCAACTGCCAAATGAAATTGTTTTAAAATTACCTGCCATGAGGATCCCTGAAGCCAGACACTCTAAAACTCTCCGCAGAGCTTCTCCAGCCCCCATGGGGCGGTTTCCTGTGCCAATTGCCTTCTCACATAGCAACTCCAGTGGCTGCATAGCAGGAGAGAAGGAGACGCTTTGTTTTTTGTTTGTTTTTTTAAAAAAAAACAAAACAAACAACTCCTCAGTACAACCACAACCAATGTGATCATCTTTCTTGCCCTTAGTTTTTAATATTGTAAGAGACATTCAATCAATCAAATCAAAATTAAATTCAGTTCTTAAATTACATCTTAATGTTTCCCAATCTTCAAACGCCACTTCAGTAACTGTACTTGTTTTTCTTTAACTCACCCAGCCACGAAGCGGGGCCCACGTTGGTACGCGGGCACACAGGTCTCTTAGGATACGAATGACAATCACACAAGATCGCAGTCCATTGGCTCTGGCCTGGAAACACAAGCGGGGAGGGGGAAGGAGGAGGTATGAGGTGGACAAACAGTTTTAGTCAAAATAGAGGACATTTTTGAACAAGCAAGAACGACAGAATGAAAGGAAATTAATAATAAAAACAAATTAAGCCACACAGACTATAACATCTTAGCTGTCGTTATGGAAACATCCACACTTTTTTTTGATGATTACTTTGTAGGAAGACATCATTCATGACCATTCACATACATGGCTAAGTCAGCAGCCAAAATGATAAATGGTGTAGTTATCAGATAGAAGACATTTCTTTTTGAGGTAGTAAAACATGCATGTGACTTAAAAGATCAAGAGAGAAGTAGGAAATTAAAATCACCTCAAACTTAATAATTTGCTTTAATGTGACAAAAAAAGTGAACTAAGCTTTTGCTTACGTGGGTTGTCACTGAAAGTGGTCAGGATGAGGTTAGTTGCAAAAGAATTTAAAAATATAATTCAAGGTGCAATATTCCCACTGATTTTTGGCACGCAGTCACAAAACAGCCACATAGCAGAAGAGATTGAGGCCATATACTCTTACACTTAGAAGCTGCAGAGATGGAGCACTGAATGTTACAGTGAAAGCCGAAGATGACAAGCAACAGTACTATGAGTTATCAAAAGATGGTTGACCACAGGGAACAATTTTTTAATCATTGTTTTACTACTAAATATGTTTTACTACTAAATATGTCCAACAAAAAATATCCATATATATGAAAACAAAAACAATTCATTCACAGCAACACTGAAGTTATAGAAATATTGCACCAAGACACACGGTGAATTAGTCCCAAATCTTTATTGATTCGAGTTAAACGACTGTTGTGGAATATGAGAGAGCACTGAACAAAAGGACTAAAAGCAGCAATTTTCTTTTAAACAAATGTTATTACTATAAAACCTAAGCAAAGCAACTCATCAACAGTGTGATGACAAACACACCCTAAGAAATAAACACCCAAGTCATCAAGAAGTACTACGGGAAGAACACCTCAAAAGAAGAAATTAAGGGGAAAAAAAAACAACAAAAAAAACAAAACACAAGAACTTCAAAAAAACAAAACAAAACAAAAAACAAACAGCATAAAAACTCATAGCTACTTTTGTTTTAGAGACAAATAAAGACAAGATGCAAACCTGGAACCACTTAGCGTGGCGTAGAGATGCCAAGGCAGTAAGGCATTTCTGCCTGTCCAGAACATCCGGGGGATCGTTGACTGAAAGCGTTTCTATTGGCAGGTGGAATAAGAAGATAAGGTACAGTTTGACCAAGGGGAGTTCTGTCAGCCGGCCAGGGGGTACACAGGCAGATTTCCCAAACCACAGGCAGGAGGGGGAAGGGGAGGGGACCCCTCCACTGGAGAACCATCCAACGCTCTCAACCTCCCAGTTAACATGGCTTTTTACGGCCCCGCACACAACAATTACACTTACAACCCACTAGTACGTCAGGGTAGTGTAGTAATGTTAAAAATTCACTTGGTGAATAACAAGAATTTAAATAAATCAATTGACCATATTTTTTTTTTATTTACTACAGGAATATTGGTTGTTTCAAATAGGAAGTTGAATCTCCATAGTTGCATTTCTGCGTCTAAAAGAGGTCCTTTTTTTTCTGACATTGAAAGGAGGTAGAGCCCCTCCCCTTCACCCCTATACTGGGTACACTGCACTTTGCCCCTTCCGAGACAGAGAGCGGCCAGTTGGTCAAAGGTCCAGCGTCCCTAAAAATTGACAAACTAGAAGGCTTGACAGAGAGAATCAGAATTGGAACCACAGGCAGAAATTATCAGATGCACAAAAGGTGGGTATCAAAACAAGTCCACACTGCAGCAAAACTGATGGCTTAAAAAACTAAAACAAAAAAGACCCAAATTGGGCATCTGTGTTTGCAGAGGGCTACGGATAAGGTCAAGGCTCAACCTCTGCTGAAACTGAGATCCTTGCTATTAATCAGAGGCTAAGAAACATAGGAAACTAGAAAATTGACTTTGTTGTTCTCCAGATACAATAAAAGTAAACGATCTAATACACACTTCATGATATTTTAAGTCCCTTATAGCGTTGATCAATCCACTGCATTTAGAGTGTGGTTGAACTTATTTGCCAAATTCAAAGTGCTCATTGTCATTATCTGTAACCCCAAGCATTTTCTTATATAGAACACCAGAGGCAGTCAATAGCCCACTGCCGGGTCTAACAACCAAAGTTTATCAAGTGTTTTGCTACTCATTTTTGCTGCAATGCAAACCGTTCATCATCAATGATAAAACACATGCAAACACAGTGGTCTCTTTTTGTATTTTGTTAAATTCTCAGTAAGCCTTCATTTCATTGGTGACCTGATCTTTAAAGGGCAAGAGAAAACCATGTCTTCAGCACTCAGTAAACTACCTGCCCTATACTGTATATTGGGCCATCAAAAATGTACAATTACATTACATGGAACTATGAGAGTGTCTAGAGAGCTATAAACATAGCAGTTTCATTATGTGACAGAGTACTCTTGTCCCCTAGCTCCATTGAAGGCCCAATAAACAATATCTGCCTAGCCTTGATGCCTGCCTGGCCTCTTTGGTGGAGGAAGGGTGTCACTTAAAGTGACAAGGTGCGGTCCTTGTGTGGGGGTCTTACCTCCAGCAGCAGCCTTCTCCATCTCTTCACGAACCAAAGGAGATGTTAGATGAATTGTCAAGGTGAGAGGGGGCTCCTTTGTGTTTTGGATGACAATGCTGGCTTCTTGTACGTTCTGGGTTACCACATACTTGTCTTCTGTTATCGTCTGTGAAGAAGAAACAGGCTCAACCACCGTTTCATTTACTTGGCAATATATGTGCTGAAAATGAACACTTTCAGTCATTTCTGTGTGAGCTCTGTCAGAGAGATCACTAACTGAAGCAGATCTTCACATCAATGTAGCATGAACAGTGCTAACAAGGGTAAAGGGTGGGAGAAAAAAAATCCATTAAATGTGCTGAAATGTGAAAGTGGACAATTCAAGAGATGCACAGCTGCACAAAAAAAAAACTCTCAAAAACTTGTAATTATGTGAAATAGATGGGCAAAAAGGACCGAACTTGGTAGTGGAATGTGCACCAGCTCCATGCAATTTAAAAGCTAGTGTGGGGAGCTACTTTGCACGGAAGCCCTAAATGGTCATTAATTTTATTTCTCCCGTTTTCCCGTGATAACGACATAATTTTCCCGTGATAACGACATAACTCCGTCGTTTTCTCATGATAAGTTATTTTTTTCTCTTTTGAGATCTCAAGAAAACTAAGGAAAAAAAGTCTCTGCACACTTAGATCCACGCAAACAAGTGTATTTTTCACCGAGCTTTCGGTCTATTGACCTTAATCAGGGCATTGCAATGCCTTTGAGATCTCAAATTAATTATCTTACAATTAGAAAATGGCGGAGTTATGTCGTTATCACAGGAAAATTATGTCGTTATCACGGGAAAACGGGAGAGATAAAATGTATGTATGTATGACTGTTTCGGGCTTCCGTAACTTTGGACTCTACAAAGCTAATGGGATAAAGTAGGTTGGATCAGTCGCCACAGTAGGTACATTCCCGTTAGTGGAGGTTCTGCAAGAAGTAGTTGCAAGAAACAAAAAAAGAAAATCTGTTGTGTTAAAGTGCCCTATGAATCTCTCCAAAAACTGCCAAATTAAGCAAAGACAAAGGGGAACCCTTCATCATCATTAGTTTGTCGTGTTAATTAGTATATAAGAGTAGTGTATATAGCTAATTATCTGACATCCACTACCTTGCAACTAACATTACCACGTGGGTGATGACTAGAAAAGTGCAAGCTTTCTACATGTGTTCTATTATCTAGCTGATGCCACGTTTCCTTTCCACTACTGTAACTGTTCAAGCTAACTACATATTTACAAACAACCTTCTGCCTTTCTGGTGTTTTGAAACCATTGTGTGTTGGAGAGCATGAGTAACATGAGTGTATGGCAGGGAGTATTCACACCTGGAGTGTTTAGTTTGCTTAAAATGAACTCAAATTAATTTCATACACTGGCTCTGACCGTTTGGGCAGATGTGAATACAAGCATTCGAACTATGGTGCTTACCAAATTAGCAAACCCAGGTGAAGAGGGTATTTCGGAGTGGTTCCAAAGAATCTCTGGTATGGTTCATTTCAGATGTGAAAACAGACTGACCTCAATCCAACCCAGTTGCTAAAAGCATGTGTTTTTGGCTTTGACAGGCTTCTGTCATTGTCACGCATTACGGGAAGTGATGTTTTGATAGCTCTGCTACACAACACACACAGACGTATAGCCAACACTAAAAATGAGCCATGGATTCACTTGGAGCTCCAAGGAGACACACTGCCTGTTGAACATCTGGGCAGATATTCATGTAGCACAACTGCTAGGTATACAGCAGGGGTCCCCAACTCCAGGCCTCGAGGGCCAGAGCCCTGCATGTCTTGCATGTTTCCCTGTAACAACACATCTGATACAAATGAACATGTTAACATACTTGTGCAGACCTGGATGACAAGCTGATGGTGATCCATTCATTTGAATAAGGTGTGTTGTGGCAGGGAAACATGCAAGACATGCAGGACTGCAGCCCTCGAGGCCTGGAGTTGGGAACCCCTACAGAATGTTCAGAAAACGAAAGAAGGAGAGAGGACTCCAGCGGTCTCCTGCACAATGTGACGTGAAAGTTAAAAGAAAAACTTTGCCAAAATTACATTAAGGTGCAAGATGCTCTAATCTTTCCTGCTTTACCCAACCCCCCCATCCATTGGTTGAACGACCTTCAGGACACGTGTTTTTGTTTTCAAATTCTGGTCCACTTGCAATAACACAATGTGAAAGTGAACGGCACCAAAGAAGAAAAAAACAAAACAAAAAAAAAACCCAACATTTTATTTGGTCCAGACCAAAGCAAGTGAACTAATGGACCTTCCTGGTGTGAATACCAAGTGACACACTCAATGTGCTCCCCAATATTGCATTCACAGAATCTCTGATCAGTATTTCTTTCAGCTAATAAATAATGGATTTTAGAACTAAAACTGCAGAAACTGTTGTATCATGAAATGTATTCTGACAGTTATTATATCATCAAATCTAACACAGGCCCAATGTCACAAAATAACTCAAAATAATGCACCTGATTCTTCCAAAAAAAAGTTTTGCCTGTTCATTCTGAAAGTTGTTAAAATGTTTGAAATGAAAAATAAAAAAAGAAATGATGTCCAAAATGCATTACCAGTCTGGCTCTGATAAACATTATCAGAGCCGGTTTAGACAGGCTTTTTAGACTACATGGTTTTATCCCGTTTATTTATTTTTGTTTTTACTTGATTTTATCTGTATTTTAGGTTTATAACACTTTGTGTTACCCGTCTGTGGAAAGCGCTATACAAATAAAATTACTTACTTACTACTATTATCACATTTTTTTGTGTACAGTTAAGCCATGCTCTCACCTTTAGCTGTGCAAGAAGGTTGTCTGACACTTTCTTCAACAGGTTGGTGTTAGGTTTTTCCTTACAGAGGAGTACCAGTTCAAGATCCAGGTCCCCCTTCAGTAGCAGGCCCTTAGCAACCAGACCCACCCTCATGACCCCACGCAGAGAGCGAGTGGCCTGATCTTTGGGATCACTTTGAAAAGAGAATGTAGAAACCACACAAAGGTTACAGGTGGATATAAATATTATTTACTAACTGCCCAAAAAGAATGACCTCACTGATATCTCCTCACCTTTCCTTTTCAAGGTCTGTGCCATCAGAATCAGACTTGGAAGTCCCCTTCTCCTGTTTGTCCAGCCAGTCAGAGACAGCCTTGAGGGCTCGCTCTGTGTGAGACACCATGTTTTGTACACTTTCCAACTCCTCCTGAGTTGGATAGATAGCAGAGTGTTTGGCCATAGCATGGCGGTCATCATTCATGAAGACACGCATCGATCTGTGTCGCACTGGAGGAGCCTAGGAGAGAAAAGAAACAAGACTCAAAATGAAAGGATCTAGAGTTTTCCTGCAATAACCAGTAAATGCTGAAGCAAAATGCATTCCTTATGATGCCATATTAGACAATGTGTGATAAAAGTATTGCAAGAGGGAGTTAACACCCTTTGTGGTATGTCTGAAATATAATTCTCACATTTGAAACTGCATTGACGCCTAACACCTGGGCTGAACTATGATCACTAAACAAATATTTTCAAGTTGTGGGACACATTATTCAACTTTCAGCCATGTTGTAGATAGATCAGAATAGTTATTAATTTTTTTTTAAACAAATGCTACTTACTGTGAACCTTGAAAACATTTATTAAGCTTAAAGGTGATTAGACTGTATAACATATTGTCATGACTAAGAACACAGCACATGTTATGGTCATGTAAATTTGTGAATATCAGATTAATGAACATAGATCACACCATGGCAGACAAAATGCAATTTAAAGGGGTGATGTGGAAGCTGCAGTGCATCACCATAAAGCCCCATGCAAACTGTAATGATATGTTGCCACCTGTCCTCTGACTTAAATTAGATGTATGACAGTTACGTTAAAACATTACCATTATTGTTCTAGGGGCAGTGATGACTTGCTATGTCCAGTGAATGGCAGTTTTAAATAGGTCTTCTTGAGAGATGACAATGTTGCTGTCTATGTCTGTGGGAGAAAAACAAAAATCAAATGTCAATGAGCAAAAATAAAGCTAATTAAAATAAAATACCGCCTTATTATTTTGGGGGATTTTTCTCAATCACTGTGGTTATAACGGATTTTTCTAACAACAGAGTAGCCCCTGGAGACATTTTTTTGTTTTGTTTTATTAGCTCTAGAATGGTGACACACTAGAGGCAGCTTTCTCTAGTAGTGTTTTGTTTATTTGTTTTATTTAAATACTAGTTAGGATGCTTTGTTTCTGCTGCCTAACTGACTCTTACTGGGAACACTGGTAATTTTATTTTATTTACAGTTATTGTCAAGAGCAACGTGGTAACAGGAAAAGTCTGGTTTAAAGCCCAAGTAAGCCTGAAATAAGACCCCAAATCCAGAAGAGCTTAAGAGGAAATATCATAGATGAAGCATTGGAGAAAGAAGGAAAGGGAGATTTAAACCATTTCCTTTCTAAATCACTAAGGAGAAGGTGAAATCTCTGGCCAATAAAGTAGGCATGCTTAAAGAAATTACTACACTGAGGCATGGCTGCAGGGACTTACTGCACAGTCCTAAATCCATGCAGATTTCAAGACAATACAGGCAGAAAGACCGCAGAGTGATAGACGTCCATGTAATAAAAGATTACCTTATTTTTCCTTCAAGGATTTATACTGTAATGATACAATTATAGTAATATTCAAAAACTTAAAAAGGGACGGTCTCCATCTGGAAGGCTACTGACTCAATCTTTAGACCTGTCATGCATAAGTGTCCTTGAGCAGGGCACTGAAACACATTGAAGGAGGAAAAAAACAGCTAGTGCAAGGTCACAAGCTTGTGTTCTCTTAAATACCAGTTCAAAGCACGAGTAAATGGGAGGGCTTTGTAAGAAAAGGTTTCTTACATAAAACCTATGCCAATCAATATGTAGAACATGATGATCTACTGTTAATTACTTATTCAAGAACTTGAAGTAATGAGGTGGTTACCAACAACACCATTGTCTTTGGCAGAGCAACATCTGAGACTAGACAAAGTGCTCATCATGAAAGAGAATAATGCTCATTATTTATTTTTCCAAACCCTTTTTTCAGAAACAAAGCCAAAGGTTTACACTTTACTTCAGCTTGGATATTGATAAAAGGATGATTATGTTGGAACTGTCAGGCAGCATGCCCAGAGGAACACCAAAGAGATTTATGAACGTGGTGAAAAGGGACATGAAGTTAATTGGTGTGGGAGAAGAGTATAGGGTTACGGCTGATTTATACTTCTGCATCAAAGTGATGTTGTAAGTGTGAACCCTGCACTGCCATACCCTGATGTGCAACTCTCCCCAAATGCAACTACTTGTTGTGCTGAAGCAGACCGCAAGAAATGCAGCTGGTTTATTTGTTCTTCATTTTCGTATTTCCCACCACTACTACTTCACCATTTCAAGTTGTGTAGAATGACTGATGCTCAACTTTTACCAGTACCAACTCTGGTAAAATATGCTTCATTTGCTCCACTGCTATGTCTGAAATACATACAGTAGGTAAACCTGTGCTATATACAGCACTGCAGAAAGAACCTGCTCTGTTGTCTCGTTTTTCACCTCAACAATAATCGCCAAAATGTAAATGCCAGAGATGGGGTCCCTGCATAACCTGCGTGCATAGCTGTTGCATAAGCATAAATCAGCCTTTGGATGGAGGCAAATGATTGGTTGTTGGTCACCTGACTGGTGACCCCTGAAAGGAAAAGACAGAAGGAAAGGAAAGGGGGGAGGAGCAAGTGATCAATTAAAGATGCAACAAGATCATGAGAGATCTTGTTCATCTGTGTCAAGTTGATATAAATGTACACCATGTTAACAGCATGTCATTATATAAGTGAAACAGTGACTCATTAATTTATCATGATACACCCAGACCCAAAATCAGATCAAACTGTCTTTTTTTTTTCTAATGCTGTTATAAGATGTGAATGATGGGAGACATAAGCGTGGAAGGTGGTTGTGGGGGGGGGGGGGGGGGGGGGGGGGGGGGGGGGGGGGGGGGGAGGGGGGGGGGGGGGGGGGAGAGGGGGGGG
>JBAMYA010000023.1:13696428-13734324 GCA_037176975.1 Arrhamphus sclerolepis | reverse complement strand
ATAACTGAATGCTCATCGGCATGAAAGCAAAATGTGTTTTGACATGACAAAACTGCTAAGAAAAGAATTAGAAAAGAATCAAATATGTTGCCTTTTGTCTTGAGAGTGAAGAAGGCTATGATTTCAAAAGGTATTTTTCATTTTTTGTGGTCAAAATTCTTTTTACATTCCAATAAACAGTTACATAAATGTTCTGGGATTAATATGAAAAACATCTGTCTTCTGTGGAGGTTGAGGTACTGCGAGATACACACCCAATTATTTTATTTAGCAGCAACAGCCAAGAAGAGAAAAATCTAGAAACTACAAAAAATTATTAGCGGAGTTAATATTTGTGTAGCGTTTTCTTCATGGCAGTGATTGAGGCGGGACTGAAGAGTGATGGCTGCACTTCTGTTGTACAGGAAATTGGTTTTTCATTCATTAATTCATTTATTTTTTAACAGCTTCTAAATGGTTTAGGCGGTTTAATGAGTTGCCACTTGTGATGAAACAGGAGGAAGTCTTCTCACTGCAGTCAGCCTTTCTGCCTACGTTGTACACTAAACGAAGGCTGGACTGGATCACACATTTAGCTGCAGTATTTGACTGGTAGCCAGGTTTTGCATATTTTTCTGAAATAAACAGTCAACTAGCCACTAAAATAATGAACAAAGAAAGAAAGCAGGAACTTGCAGGTTGAGTTTTCATCAGCTGTGGTAAATTACATAGAATTACATGAACTGAGAGGACTTGTGTACTGTGATGCGATTTATGATGACACACTTTCAGGTCTGGGTTTTAAAAGGTGAAGTTAAAGGTGATGGCTCTCAGTGGAGAACGGGCTGGTCTTTGTAGCATGCTGCAGATGGTTGCCAGTTCCAGTTGTCTTGTGCTTTTATCTTTCTCTCATTTTACAACGTGCTCACTTAGCTACAAGGTGTAGAAATTGTGTTTTAAGGTGGAAAAGGTTAAAAAGGTTTAAATGCTTCCAGCTGAGCCTTTTCCCATCATTTGGTGTGCTGCATGTGTATATTACGTCAGGTTTTATGCAGTGGTCCATAGCTGAGATGCTCTTTTGGTTTGTTTTCAGATTTATAAGCCAATTACAATCATTCTTCAAGACATTTTAAAAAAGAAAAAGAAAAGCGAGATGACAAAACGTTGGAAACACGATGCATGCAGGCGTGTAAACCTTAGTGAGGGCATGCTAGCTTCACTTACCTCTGGGCAGGCGGACATTCAGCTCACTGCGAGCCACCTGTGCTTGAAGTGAGAGGCCCCCAGAGAGGCGCGACAGGCTGGGACTGCTGCGCCTGTGCCTGATGGGACCTTCCTGCAAGCTCATACCAGCTTCATCCTCTGCAGCTTTGGAAGAGCCCTGGCTGGTGTTGCGGCTCAGTGGGCGAACCAGGCTTACAGGCAGAGAAGATGACCAGGAGGAGGAGGAGGAAGTGGGGGCCTTCTGTGATGAGATTGGGAGGATTTGATCAGAATCTGGCTGCAGCTCTGTCCATAGCTAACTCCAGATGTGAGCCAAAACAGAAAGTTTTGATAACAAATATCGTTTCATGGGAAACTGCATGTGCTAAACTGTCTTCTGAAGAGGCCTCCTGATCAACTCCCACATCTACGGCAGAACAGACGGCAGCAAACTGTAGCTGTACAGAAAGGAAACATCGGTTTTGCCATCCAATTTCAAAAGAAAAAAAACAAACAAACAAAAAAACCTTCTCATGTGTAAATATTTCCCCGGGTGACGCTGAAAGAACTAACTAATGTAGCTTTATGAAGAGAAGCAACTTGAGATTTTTGGTACTAGATCGTCACTGGCTCACGTACCCCTTTAACTTTCCATGGAGCGTTAGAGAAAACACCCTGATCCATCTGGATGTTGGTGTCTCTGTCTGATCATCTCCTAAAGAAACTGCGTTCATCAGTTTTAAGTTCTTGTCCCGTAGCTCTGGTGCTCTCTTTCAGCGTGAGCTGAGGCAGCGTTTGACCTCTTAGGTTTTAATCCTACAATGAAGTTTTTGTTTGTTTGTTTTTTAACCTCTGCAGGGTCCTGTGCTCTGAATTTACCTGTTGAATTACTTTTTTTTCTTCCATTTAGTACGTTTTGTCCATATGTTATTTCAGAAATGAATCCATTACGTAAAAACCTTTTCCTTTAAATGGTAAAGGTTGATTTATTCTTTGTTGTCTGTCCTTCATGGTCATATCTGCTTAGTTGCACGCAGACCGTCTACATGTAAATGATTAAGCAGGGGAGTGTCCACATCCATTCAACGAAGAACTGGCTCTGTAATCAGGCTCGTTTATGTACAACAACATTTTTGTAATGATTAAGACTTATAAAAGAGAACAATATGAGCGTACTGCTTTGAAAATCTGCTAGAAAGGTGTGTATGAGCATTTCTGCACTGCCAGACGTATGCATGTGGCCCAACCCGTGACTCCAAATGAACACGTATGACTGCACAAGCACACCAGTAATCTACGAGGCTTTGACAAAGAGAGTTTAGATATGAACACTTAGACTCGTATCTGCAGGCTACAGCAGGAATGAGGCGTCTTGCAAAAAGAAAAAAAAAAAAAATTAGGATGTATATCTTACTTTGAAGCATTCAACTGCATCATAGGGTTGTCAGCTGACCTCTATGCAACTGCATCACGTGAGCATCAGCTGAGAATCGTGCACGTGCAAATAATAGCTGGATAACATTTCTTTTTTAAGTGGTGGAATAGTCCATCTTTATTTATTTATTTATTTTACTAATGAGGACAATGACATTTGAAAACATCAAAGGGACTCTTGAGTGGAGATTAATTTTACAAAAGTAAAAGTTAAAAGGGCAGACACCAGCTGCAGGCTACTTTGACGTAAATCTGCTGATTGTGTGTTTGAGTGTGTATTTATGTGGCAGCTGCTGGCTGGGAAATATTCAGACGCATAAATCCCATAAAAGCAGAAAAGCTAAGCTAACTGCATCCTTGGATGGATTATGCTGTAAATGCAACCGCTGCATCACCCGTCATGAAATAAATATATAAGTTGCCTCTCGTCAAATGTTACTCAACTTTGAGTCTGAGGTTTTATCCTAATATCATCATTGTTTTATATGGCATTTGGAAACTGTGGAAGTCTAAAACAAGCATGTTTCACTAAATAGCAGCAGATCTCTGGCTGCAAATGCCAGTTTAGTCAGTTGAGACACAAACCCCGGAAAGAGGCTGGTTTCTACCACAGGACAATGAGGCCAACAGGACCATCCACTGTGATTTTGGAAATACAAGCTGAGGCTTTTCAAGAGGCCTTCGCATCAAATAAAAGAAATCTGGCACAGTGAGAATGGAACACGGCCAAAAATGTCTTAGAATGAAATACACAAGACAAAAATTCAAAGGCTGAAGGCCTCTTAGATGGTTACAAAAATATCTTCTAAAGGGATGTCACCAAGTAGTTTCTTGTAATGGTGCCCAAACTTTTCAAAAGCAGTGACAGTTGTTCATTTTTGTTTTCAAGACCATGACATCAGAAGGCCCATTCACACCGTCCAATTCCTGTTTGCCGTTAGGTTTGCATTTACTACATTTGCAACGAGGGTGTAACCACTTCTCTGAGGGTAATTCACAGCATCAAGAGCTACCAGAGCAGTCTGTCATCAACCACGATGCATCCTGCAGCCCTGATTTTTAGTCACATTTGACAAACATTCATGGCAACTGATTATAATAAACATAAACGGAATATCCTAATAAATGCTGACTAAGCATGGGTGTTAAAAACCTGCACGAACACATGAACACTTCACGAATACTTTGGGAGAAATGAAGATTGCCGCATGCAGTTATTTTGATTTCAAGTCCACATTATATAGTTATGTCGAGGATTATAGCTGTGGACAGGAATTATCGCCAGTGGGGGTCTGTATTGTTTAAAATCTGATTTCTCTGGCTGAAGAAACCTTGATCACCAATTTGAAGAGGATGTGCAGTGTTGGCCATTATGTTTTGCAACTTTATACCAGAGCAAGCATAAGTGGCGCCACATTTACGTGGCACCTAGACGCCGTGTTGACTAGTTCAACCTCTTTGATGCGTCAACACGTCTGCATTAAAACTAATAAAACTGACGTAGGAAAACTGCACTTTTACAGGATCAACGGCTTCCAAATTTATGTCTCACAAGTGATTTATTTTAATTTTACAAAACAGCTTTGCCCTTCAGTGACCTGGAACCTCAATAATTAAACAGTTTAAAAGAATTGTGGGCACTGATGAAACTCATCATCAGGCTCGTTTGTACTACTTCTGATGAGGCCACCTGTAATGTTATCTCATATGTAATCTGTATGTCGAATGTGCACCGTTTTACATTGCCCACACACTTCTTTTATTTTTCCAGATCATACACTTGTATAAGCCTAAGAGAGATTTTAGTTGTAGAACAATAAAGTGTCACAACATCAGTAACTGCCTAGAAACAGAACAGGGGATAGGTGCACACAATATTTAGGAATATATAAATAACAGAAAACCATAAAAAAAAATGGCTTGTGCGCTCCCAAGATGCCATGACGCAAAAACTTGTTTTTCATTTGCAATAAAACACATTTTGCCACAACACAGCAGAGCAATTCCTGCAGGAACAAGGGACCAATGCAGCATCTAAGTATTAAATATCTTGTATGCTGCACTTCCCGAATGCTGATTTAACTGCACTTACTTTGTAAATTACTAAGTTACTGTGGCCTGATTGTATTTCCTCTGTTGTAAGTCGCGTTGGACAAAGCATCTGCTATATGTAATGTAATAATAATAATGGCAATATCTAAATTCACTTCATTTTCACTTCATGCCATTGAGAGTTGCAGGATTCCAGCTGTCACAGAGTGAGAGGTGGCTCTACACTGGACGGAGTGGCAACACAGAGACTCCTACGACCAACGAAGACTCAACCTGATGTATGTTTTTGGGAGGAAACAGGAGTACCTGAAGAAAAACCCAAGCAAACATGGACAAAACAGCTCCAAAGCCAAAGGCCCCAGGTTTGACCCCAGAACCTCCTACACCATCGTGCACATAAACTAATAATATTAGATCAGATGGGTTTAGTACTATTATTACTATTAGTACTAAACATCAAGTTACGGCTCCTGGAACACAAAGACAGCAAGTTGAGCAAACTGTAAGACAGATTACTTTTCTTTTTTTTTTTTTTAAATAGCATCTGTGGTCTAAGCAGGGTTGTCTTATCTTCTTATCTCGACCTCAAAGGTCTACCGTAGTTAGGCAAGACTGTTCATTACATCATTTTACAATAACCAGTAACTGAAAGCTGTGGAAATGGAACAAAAAAAAAAACAAAAAAAAAAAAAAAAAAAACAGTGTTTGCTCCACAGTAAGGAATGTGAGACTTTCTCCTACTCGCATGTGAATTTTATCATTCCTATTAATAGAGAGGTGACATCACACTCTTCCAAGCAAATGTGCACACAAACACCCCAAGCAGACGTGTAATCAGCTGGAACCACCACCTCTGGTGCTGCGCAGGGCTTTAAGGAACTTTTGAGCATTTGTGGTCTATACAGACCTTGTACATAGAAATAACTTCTCAAATTAAGCTCCTTCCATATTACATATTTTTTGATCAGTAACCATACATACTGAATAAGTTTAGATGTGAATAGACCAAGTATCACTGGTAACTATGCGCAATTACTTCTGAATGAGTTTAATACGATACCACTGATTTCCTCCAGTATTTACATCATTTCATAGTAAAATGAAGGAATCAACATAGCTATGTACTTTTTTTTCTTTTAGCTCATCTTACACCGCTGAGTTTGAAACAAAACTAGAAAAAAAGTTTTAATTACTCTACTCTATTTTCTATTATTATTTTTCTCAAATCCCTGAAAATAGAGGAAAATACCTGTCAGTGCTTTACGAAAGAACATCATAAACAATTAACATTACAATAGTTGCCAATTTAACATGTCTCTCTGGACAAAAACAAGTAAGATTATTTATAATCGTCACTTTCTATTTGGTCCTTAATCCTTTAAGTTCAAAGCCCTCAGCTTAGTTGGTTTTACTTCTACAGGATAATATTTACTTCTAAATACGTTTACAAGGACATTCAAAAGATGTTCTGCTCTGTATGTGTGTCACATAACAGCTCAGGGAAAAGGTGCGACAGTGACGCAAATGCACCAGAAACTAATTCAGGAGGGGGGAAAGAAAAAAGAAAAAAAGAAAAGAAAAAAAAAAACAACATACATTTTCTTCCATCAGCAGCTTGCCATAATTTATCTGAAGATGAAACATAAGCTGCCAGGCACCCCGGTTACTATGGCAACTATCAAGTCAATAGCCGACTTGTTCTGGCATCTGTCTCCACAGTCATTTTTCACTGAGCGAAAAGACACAGTATCTACAGTAAGGCTGGAAGCCGCCAGACGACACGTCTGAAGCTTTCCAAGACACAAAATGTCTGTCATGCCACCAGCTGGGGTCTGTTAGATCTTAAAACATCTCAAAGCGGAGGATGGGGAGTGTGTCAAAAAAAAAAGAAAGAAGTAACACAGTGAGTTTTGATCTTTTGCCGAGTAGTTACTTAGTGTTTGTGGGAGGAACAGATTCTTCCAATTATTTTTTTAATTTTCATTTTATTCAGTTGAAAAAGAAAACAAATACAGTGGTAAGATACTACCGAGTTAAATAAAGCCAGCAATGTTCATAAATGAGACGCTTATTGCTCTGTGGTGCATCATCAACATCTGACAGGCTCTACTCACCTTCTTGAGGTTGGAGCGGTTACCCTGCATGTAGCTACGTTGCATCTCCAACACCTTCTGTGGCCTGCTGCGCATCCAAGCGCTAAGCGTCTCAATAGGCGATCCATTTACACACCACTCAGTCACGCCGAACTGCCTCAGGTGGGCTCGCGCATGGCTGGCTAAAGCCTTTCTGTTCTCAAAGTAGAAGCCACACAGCTCACAACTGGGGTCTGAAAAACACACGGAAGAAGAACAGGTAGGATCACTCTAAGGACTCGGGAGATTCAGGATCGCGATGAGCTTGAATTCAGCATGAATGAATAACTACAACTCACCCCGGTTTACAGGCTTATCCGGGGAGGGTTTTCTTTTGAAGGAGAACTCCTGTGAAAGCGGTGAGAAACTCTTCAGCCGATGTGGTGATGAGTGGGTAGTCTCCACTGACTTGGCCTCCTCAGATAAAGGCCTTTTCCCTAGTGGGGACATCCTGAAAAACTTCCCTGCTAGTGGGGCGGCAGATGCGTCCACAGACCCCATGCCCTGCTTGTGGAACCTTGATCCGGACTGCAGCAAGCTCAGCGGAGATTTATGAAATTTGGAGGACTGGTAACCGGAAACACCAAAGCTCTCCGAGCTGCCAGCGCCGCCCGCGTTTTCCCACGACGGACTGCTGGCTCCTTGGCTCGCCTCTTTCTTCACTCCGTCTTCAGAGTGAGCGGCGCTTCCTAGCTCTCTTTTGTGCATGACCTCCCTCAGGGTGTCGATGGGTGAGCCATTGACGGACCACTCTGTGATGCCCATTTGCCGCAGGTGTGAGCGCGCGTGGCTGGAGAGGCCTTTACGATTCTCGAAATATTCCCCACAGAACTCGCAGCGAATGTCCCTTGTGGGCTCCACTTCATGGCCTGTGGCTACGGAGAGACCAGAAAAAAAACAAAAAACACTAAAGGTAAGTAAGATACATCAAAAATCTAGTAACCAACTATTCCATTAAGTTGTAATTCTCTGTGATTTCCCAAGTAACATCCACTTAGTGGCCAATTTACTAGTTATAACTGCTCATTTGTGCAAATGTCTGTCAATCATATGGCAGCACTTTAACACATTTAGGCATATAGACATGGATAAATTGAGTTCATAATGAGCATCAGAATGGGGGGAAAAAAGGCAACTTTCAGTGCATTTCAGAAACTGTTAATCTTCTGGGATTTTTACACACGACCTGCAGGTGCCACCCCTAAGAATAGGAAACCGAGGCTACAATTCAAACGGGCACGCAAGTACTGGATAACAGAGGTTACGTGGCCTGACCACTCTTGATGTCTGCTACTATTTTATGACAGAAGGGTCGGAATTTGGCATGACAAATGTGAAAACATGGATCCATGTATTCACTGTTCAGAGTGTGGAGAGGAGATGAACATCGAGGGAAGATCATTTAAACACCACAGTCTACATGAACACGGTGGCCGACACTGCCCGTTACCTTTATGACAACAGTGTCTGACAGCCTCTTCCAGCAGGACAATGTTGCCATGTTACAAAGACCAAATAAATCTAAAACTGGTTTCCTGAGCAAAACAATGAGGTCAGATGGACTCCAAAGTTAACAAATCACAATCTATCAGAAAATATTTGGGACATCATGGAACATAATATTCACTCTTCTTTAAAGTGCAGCCAAAAACATCAATACAGACTTAGATCTCTCTGGAATAATTACAATAACTTGTTAAACTAATAACTAATGATGTGGTCAGTGACTGCACGCCTGTACTACTGATGTACAACTCTATAAGAGTTTTGTCAACTGCCTGTATTAGTTTCGTTTTTTTCCAATGACAATTAAACAAAGGAAGGAAAAAAAACAAAACAGTCAAGTTACCCAGGTTGAGAGGAAACACATTGTCAGAGCTGCTCCAACTAGAATTTAGAGACTCAGAGGAAAAGCCTCCTGATCTCCCCACAGTTCCAGGGCTGGTGACCTCCAGCTGCACCGGTTCAGGCTTCATCTTGAGTGTCAGGCCGTTCGAAGATGTCGGCAGAGCTGAGCTGGACTTGGACACCGCAGACTGAGGAGGACTAGTTGGCCGTGCAAAGGCAAAGGGCAGGCGACTGAAGAGAGTAGCTGAGGGAGACGAGGAGGCCGCCACAGGGGAACGAGGGGGTCCTGGAGAGGAGGGAGGTGGGGTTTTGTGAGGTTTTAAAGGAAGGGCACAAGGCAAGCCCCGCCTTGTGATGATCTCCCGCAAAGTGTCAATTGGGGAGCCATTGACAGACCACTCAGTAATGCCCATCTGGCGCAAGTGGGAGCGGGCGTGACTGGAAAGCCCTTTGCGATTCTCAAAATACTCCCCGCAGAATTCACAACCTATCTCCTTCGGAGGCTCACCTAAGATCAAAGGATTAAAACATACTGAGTCAGTGTTCCAACAGAAAACTACATATACATGAATTATGAAAGCATTAATGACAAGTACCACTTCATGTGAAGGATTCACTTACTGTGTGGAAGGGCCATGAGCTCCCCACTACTAAGGCGGAAGACCTGCATGGAAGAGGTCTTTAGACGCTTGGCAGGGGGGCCAAGTAAAGCAGAGGAAGAGGTAGCTTTTGATGTTGACTCACCCCCAGGTGTGGTCACCTTGTAGAGGAGTGATGAAGATGAAGAGGAGAGTGTCAGCAGGGATTGCTTAGGGGTGGAAATAGGTGCAGTGAGACCCAGCGGCTCTGTGTGACTGTCAAGCTCCAGCGTACTGGCTTTGTTCTTAAAGTCATCAGTATCAATGAGCTGGTTCAGTAAGTCAATGGGAGAGCCCTTGGACTCAGAGTACTCCACGCCAAAGTGCCGCAGGTGGGCTCGTGCATGGCTGGACAAGCCCTTGCGGGTCTCGAACCAGGCGCCGCAAAGCTGACAAACGATATCCTTATTAGGGTCCACCTCTAGTGCTACAAAAGGAGAGAAAATCAATACTGAAAGATTCAGAAGAACACTGAACAAGTAAGACCACTGCCAAGGACACTTACCAAGGTTGAGAGGAGCATCGTTCTCTTGCGGTGCCCATAGAGGTTTGGCTGTTGCAATTGTGGATGTAGCGGAGTGGTTGGAGGTCAAGCCTTTTCCTCCTCCAGTCTTGTTGTCCGGGGAGCGTAAAGGGGAAGACACAGGCAGCAGAGAGGAAATGGGGGCTTTCTTCACTACTGAGGAAGGGGAGCCAGAGTGAGAAGGAACTGGAGAGGCACCAGGAGAAGACGTGGGCGTAGGGGAAGAAGAAGGCAGGGGTCCCACTTTTGCTGCCTTGGTCAGGATGGAGAGAGGAAGGAGGGGCTTCTCGTCTAAGTCCATCTCTTCTGGCTCTTCATCTTTCAGGGGAATAGTCGGGGACGAGTCTGACGTTAGCGGTTCCAGAAGGGACGGGCTTATTTTGCCATCTATTTTGCGCTCCTTGGCAATTTGGTAGAGGAGGTCAATGGGTGCACCACTCCTCTCGGAGGCGGTGATACCCAACTGGCGCAAGTGGGAGCGGGCGTGGCTGGACAACCCACGCCTGCTCTCAAACTGAGTATCACAGACCTCGCACTTCAGGTTGTGGACTGCAAAACAGGAATGAACGGCCGGTTAAAGAAAACACTGCAAATGTGATAGCTATTTCTAGCTGTTACAGATCCCATAAGAGTCTGTGTACAGCGACAGCTTCTTTTAGAGGCCAAAGATGGCGCAGAAGAGATTTAACAATACACATCAAGGTCTATAGTCATGTGCGAAGGTTAGTACCTCCATGTGCTTTTATGTTGCAAAGTTTATCTGATCATAGCAGGTTTTGGTATTAGTTAAATAAAACGTCAGGCAAAACACTTTTTTTTTTCCACCCCTGTGCCACCAATTATTTAACAAAAGTTCAACCAAAGCTTGATCTGTCAGACAGTTGCCCTCACATCTGCCTCTACTATACGTGTTGGCTCAGTCACTGTAAGGTGTCCAGGCCCTGCGACTTCAAAACAACCATAAATCATGAGGTGTTTCTGCTGAAATGCTGTAATCGGTATTCAACACACGATGCTGCACATTGATGCCAAACAACTCCACTTTGGTCTCATCTGTCCACGGAGACACTGTAGCACAAGCACAACTAAGTTTGCAAAACTTAGTTGTGCTAGTGTGCTGTGTTCTTTTTAGAAAAAGAAAAAAAAAAATTAAAAAAAAATTTACTCCTGGCAACCCTTCCAACTAAAGCACACTCATTCAGTCCATTTTTAATTGCGCTGTTGTGGATTTTAGCATGGTCAGGGTGTCCAGTAGAATCTAAGATGCAAGTATTGGTTGTTTTTGTTTGTATTTTTCTGAGGATTGCACAGTATAACCATAAAGTCATCTTACTCAGACCCCCAACTCCAAGTAGATTGGAAACGATTGAATACTTTCCACTGGTAAATAGCTGCTTGCTCTCAAAAGCTTTGAATGGAGGTAGCTGGACTTCTTTTTTGTTCTTGAAGAAGTTTCACCTTCCTCCCAGGAGGTGAAATGTCCAAATGGACAAATAGTCCCCTGGAGCAAAAAAAAAAGAAGTCCAGCTGTCTCGATTCAAACCTTTGAGACTTACCATGACCTACATGCCTGAGAACTTAAACCAGAAAGTCGTTCTTACTGTTGAACGCTGGCCCTCAAACTGTTTAACAATTGTTTCTCTAATACACTCGCTTACATCTTTACCTTGTGGTATTGTGTTGATACCTTAATGGTTTAAAACAGCAAACGTCCGTGGCTAGAGCAGGCAGCTCATGTATAGAGGCTACAGTCCTCCTGCAGCATTCGCAGGTTCAACTCCCAGCCTGCAATCTTTGCTTTGTGCTTTCCTCTCTACATACTGCTAATAAAAGGCCACAAGAGCCAAGAAATACTAAAAAAAAAAAAAGAAGCTAACTTTCTAGAGGTATTCCTGCTGATTTTAAATTCATAGAGTTGATGATGATCTTTAGCGCTGCTTGTAAAGCCTCTGGCAGGGTGCAGCTAAGGAAGTACGGAAGTACTGCCATCATGATTTTTGCATGTGTTATATATGGCCGTACATCTGAATTTGCTTACTGCTAAGCCCCACAAAGATCAGATAGGCTGTTTTTTTTGTTTGTTTGTTTTTACACCAAAAAGAAAAAAAGGACTAGTAGCTCTTGTTTGTGCAGTAACACAAACAGTGTGAATGGTGCTCCAGTTCCTAAATACACTGATAAACATCTCAGGTTTTCTCTACACACAGCCCACTCTTTTCTAAAAAGTCACCACCTCAACACAGACCTGCGGTCAGTTTCACAACTTTTCCCTCTGACAGCTATGACAGGGCTCGGCTGTAGCCAATCCAAACTTGTCATCAACATTTCCACGTTTCGCCCTCACCCTTGGCGTCCGCATCTTCTGTGGAGGAGAGGCTGTCGGCGTTCCTGCTGCGCAGCCCAGCTTTCCCAGGACTGGAGCTCAGACCATCCAGAGCTGAAAACTGCAGACGCTCCTCATCCCCTTCTTCAGCAGCTTCCTCATCTTCACCTAAAATTAATTATTCATAGAAATGCAACAAGTTCCATCTTAATTAGGTTAATTGGTGATTAAAAATGACAAAGTGCCTTAAAAGAAATGAGGATGCCCATGGAATGCAATTAATGGGAAAAAAAAAAGTCTCCCACTTTGAAGCATTTTGACTTAATAGAGACAAAGGCTGCAAGGTGGGGAGGGGGATGTGTCAGTCCTTGCACGAGCAGCATATTCTATTCTGAAAAAGCAGAAAAAGCAATTCCTACAGCATAATGAACGCATGTCAAGAAGAAAAAGTAATAATAGTAATACTGTGAACCAAACATGGCAGTCTTGGTTCCCCGCAGTCAGGCATGCCTGGGACAAAAGTGCCATTTTCTGCGACAAAAATCGGTAAATCAAGAGAGACGTGGAGACAGACAATGCTTTTTGTCTGGTGGGCGGCTCTGCGCTTGTCAGTTCATCTCCTGACTGTAAAAGAGTGACACCTCGGAGCGCAGCGTTTTTAGCACCATTTATCTTTGTGGAGACAATGAGAACCCGTGAGCAGACTGTTGGTAAAGACCAGAGCATTTAAGTAGCAAAAAACACACAACTTGACTTTGTCTCCATCCAGGCAGAGAGACGCGACACTCGTAAAGTAAAAGTGCTACTTTCATTACACTTCGCCGATCCGGATAAGTTGGAATAAGATCTCAGATTACACTACCGACACTTTCGGTTCACAAAGTTGCAGCGTCTTTTTCCCGAGAAATGTGTCGGTCGGGCTGTGTTAAAACACGCTTGCAGCTTGAAAGCACAGCGTGTCCTCTATCAAAAATCAAAGCGGACTAAAATGGCGAGGATTGGGCAACTGTAGGTGAATTTAGAGACCCTGCAGCGCTGGAAATGCTTGGATGTCGCTCGAGACGTGTGCAATAAAGAAAGGCACACGTCCCGTTTTAACAATCTTACAACTGAGAAAAAAAATCATTACAGTTTATGTTGCAAAGCTGGAGCTCTTCCACCTCCAGAAACAATAATAATTTGAGCTCTTGACGTGCGCGTCACGGGCTACCTGCATGGCTCTGCACGACAATGATTTTCTTTTCTTTTTTTTGCTTTTTTTTTGTTTGTTTGCTTGTTTGTTTTTTACATGGTCTCCCATGATAAAAGAGTTTTCTAATGGCTGTTGTCTGGACGGAGGATGCGGTGCGAGTCGTGCAGCGCTACGCCACTGAGCGGAGAGGGCACGCGGCGGTGCACGAGGACCCCGGCGCGCGGTACTCACCGGTCCGCAGTGCATCGGACTCCCGGCAGCTGAAGCCAGACAGTTTTTCCGCTATTGTTTGGGTCTGCGGGGAGGTGGAAGCAGCCATTTTGCCCCCATATGCACCGCCAAGCTAAGGCGTGACCAATCGAGTGGAGGCGGAGGTGGAGATGAATGCACCGAGTGAGTGCCACATCAACCGCGGGCATCAGGGACACAAACACACACTCTCACTCACTCGCACACAGACACACATCAAACTAGAGAAGGATCAACAGCCATCATCCTGCATCCCGCACTTCACACACGACATTACTGTCCCTGAGATCTGGCTTTTTGTATCGGCGACAAAAAGCAAGCAGACATTCTCTCCTTTCTCTCTTGTTTCAAGCAGTGACCTTCTTCATTCTTTAATCTTTACAGAGTATCTAAACTCTTCTGACAGGGTCACAGTCATGTGCAAAAGTTTGTACCCGCCTTTTAATCCATCCGATGTCATCTCACAGTAGTTTAAGTGTCAAACATTGTGCTATTATTAACAAATATGAAGCCAAAAAGAAATATAGCCTATATATAGGCCTGTGTGTGTGTGTGTGTGTGTGTGTGGGTAATGCTAGGTGATAATCAGCAAGGATTCCATAAAAGCAAAGGTTTCAGCAGTTTGTTAAACCAGAGCAGAAACAAAAAAACAAACAAAAAAAAACGGAAGAAGAAGGAAAAAAGATTGGAGCAATCGAGTCTGTGTTAACACAATGCAAAAAGGGAAAGAGCAATAAACAAAGGTTTTGAAAAGGCATCTGGGAAGTAAAATACAAAATAATCCCTTAATAAATAACAAAATAAAGCAAATGGCCTATATGTAATAAATAAATAAAAAGATAATAACATATACACATAGGCTATATAAATAGACACACACACGGCTATTGCTGCTTCTTTTTAAACTTCATTTTTGTTAAATGACAGCATGTTAAAAAAAAAAAAGTTATATGTTTCTGAGGTATTTGTCTAATATTAAGATACACAATAACCAGATGTTTTTTTCTGTATTTTTGCACACACAAACACACACACAGACAGACAACAAAACAGACAGGATTAAGAGTTGGGGTATTAACTTTTGCAGGACTGTATCAATGAAATCCACCACCAACAAACAAAATAACCACACAGCCAACAACTAAAAGGTCTGACACATTTCTGCTTTTAAGAATGTATGAATAATGTAAACTTACCTTCACAGTCTTCTACACCAACCTCCTCCTTCCACCGCCGGCAAAATGCTGAAGGCACCGCATCAGAATCAGTAGCACTCGGTGTCCTTTTGCTCGTCTCCCCTTCCAGCTTTACCTGGATGATTTCCTCCCCCTCTGAGTTTTTTTCCTCATCATCCTCTCCGTCCTCCTCTGAAGAGCTGCCGAGACTCTGAGGGGGTGCTGTGGGGATTACCAGGTCTGGCCTGCTGGAAAACAGCTCCCTCAGAATGTGGATCGGTGACACCGTTACATCCCAGTTAGTGATGCCAAAGTCACGGAGGTGGGCTCGGGCATGGCTGGACAGGCCAGCCCGGGTGTCGAAGCCAGCACTGCAGAACTCACAGTGCATCACGCTGAATGTGTCTGGGTCAAAGTTGGCAACTAAGAAGAGAAGAAGCAAGAAACATTGTAGTTAAAAGGTGACTCAATGATGCTTTGTGCCAGTTTTGAAAGGTTTCTTTCCCTTAAAATTACAGTAGCTTCAACTTGTCGTGTGCATGTACTAGTTCGGCTTAAGTCTGTGATACAGAAGCATCACATGAGAGATGGCAATGCTGATCCATCAGTCCTTCTGCAGCTTCAGGACTTCCATCCTAACAACTGAACAACTGATCGCCATGACACTTGGGACTTTCATGCTTCCCAGAGGATGAATTCTATTAAGCTGAGCAAGGGAGAGGATTCATACCAGCACTCCTCATTAAAACAGTGCACGGAGTTGTTTTTGTGTGGGTGTGTTGTTTGCAGTTAAAATACAATCTAGTAGGTTCAGATTCCAAAGCACCTGAATGGACAACAGTCGTTGACAGTAATCCTGTTTACTTCGGGCATTGGCATGCATTTGGGCGATGCAGCTCTAAATGTGTATGTCATCTATATAAATGCTTCTAGGGTGACCGTCTGCAATAGAATTATCAAATCTAGACTCATCCCAGCTGTAACTGAACACAAACTAAACATTCAGGCTTTTATCAGGAAAATAACCATTTTTGATCACTTTAGCCAATAGACATCCAATGAAATATTCAAGAAGTTACAAACGTAGAAACAATATTCTACAAAAATCCTCCACAGTTATTTTTTTTTTAATTTCAATTATTTCATTGAGTGGCTTATAAGAATTACCAAATTCTGTTTTTTGGGGGTTTTTTTTGTTGTTTTCTCACTAATACATAATGTTATGATCAATTACCATCTTACACATGACGCGAGGCTCAAAAAATGTGGTACAATTACAAAACATCTGCTTTTCAGGGCGCTGAGAGCGCTGCATGGCTCGAGTGCTTTCCATCGCAGTGGATCTGAGAGTACTTCTCATCAAGGATTTTGTTTTTGCGCCTTGAGTGGTCCTTGGACCACAAGATGTCATGTCCGTGGCAGACCATGAATCACAGCAAAGGTTTTCTTTTTCATAACGCCTCAAGGAGGGCAGTTTTCAGAACAAAGCCTGATACACAACTGGATCCAGAGAAAGACTAAAGCTGAAAGTCAGTGCTGTTCCAGCGCTACAAAGTTGGAAGTCTAAACTGCAAATAATCAAGCTACAAATGATAAACTGCCTATGTTGTGTAAACATTGTAGACGCAGTGACCATGGTATCAGAGTCACACGCTTACGCTGTGTGTCACACTGGCAATGGAGCAGATTACACTTACGTCCACGTATCTCACACAGAAAGTGGTCCATTTTACTATTGTGGCAAGACTGCATCCACTATGAAGTCAGAAATAGCAGCCAGAACAAACAAACACACACACACATATATATTATTCATATATAAATGTATGTAGACGGTGAGCGACTCAAACGTAATATAATCCATAATGTTACACAAAGAATAGCACTGACAGAAACAAACAGCCGTCATTTTTGTCATCGCAGTTGGTTGTGTTGTCATTAGGTAAAAAATATTAATAATTAAAAAAAAGGAAAAGTTCCTGGCTCCTCTCATCTTGCTCAAGTGTCATCAAAAATTGAACAGTCAGTACACTGAGCTGGTGTTTGACGTACTGACCGTATGCTCTCATAGTCAAAGCTCAGGCAGGGAATCACCAGCTCTCTCCATCAATCATCCTGTTACGTCCATCCACATCTGTTGAACATGTGTAGGACCATAATTGGGGCCATTACCTTATTATTTTGGGACATTATTTAGTGAAATTATCCTTCCTTAATATCTCAATCAAATTTTGCTTTGGATCTTAATGAAGGTTTAATGAAGGTAGTTTGCTTGTCGTGATGATCATTCTTTCAAATGGGCTTGTAACTATCAGGAGAATTATACCAATCAACGTAGGTTCAAATAGGATCTATTTAATGAAGTGCTGGGCTTTTCTTAATATGATCCTGTTCTGATTGTTTTACACTTAATAAAGAAAATGTTCCCTCTTATATTTGACACCAATCTGTTTTCCATCTCTCAGTGATTTATTTGTTTCCTAAATATCATCATTTGTGTCCAAATGATCTAATGTAACATGCAGGGCACTTCCCACTCAGGCAGCATGGTCACTGGCAGCTCAGGCCTTTTCCTGTCATTCTTGAGTTTGTACTTCTCTGGAGAAACCAGTTTGTTTTGTTTTGTTTTTTTTAACTTGTCGTCGGCTTATCTATTAAGGAGGAAGTCCTTGGCTGTGACATGGCACATATCTGGCTTGATTTGGTTGAGTTAGACCTCTACAAAATCTCAGCCTGTTGCAGAAAACTGCTGGAATGAGATCACTGAAGTGTGGACACATGCTTCCCACATCACACTCAAGACTCACTGCTGATGAGATCACTCAGCACACATGTTAATGCCAGAGGTGGCAGAGCAGAGGTGCAACGAGTCACCACCGGGCCCCAAAGCAAGATGGTCAAAGTGGTTCCCTGTCTGCTACCAAGCACCCAGTTAATGAGCTCAATGTTTGGTCTGCAGCCTGCATGCCTCTTCCCTTTTGTCCCGACTGCTGTCAGTGCCATTACATAAACCTGTTAAAGCAGATTAACCAGCGGTGACATTCAGTGCAATCTCACAAAATATATCTGAATGCTTCCAGAAATATCTCAAGCAAAATGACCAACAACAGAAAAATGCTTTGCAATATTAAAAAAAAAAACCCACATCTGCATGTGGAAAAATATGGTGTGGAACAAAAACCCAGTTGGTGTGCCGTGACATGCTTTTTAGCCCAGCCTGCTGTATATCATAGTCATTCCAAGCAGGTTTGACCCAAAGGCAGTGAGTGAGAGACATTTTGGGAAGCACAGATAGCACGTCCACAGCCCGAAGAAACGCGTCGTAATAATCACTGACCTTTTTTTTTCTTCTTCTGATAAGAAAACTTCCTTTCAATCGCATTGACTTCCTCGGGGGATATGAAGTGACGTACATTGTAGCTGACGCCCACTCGGTTCAGGTGGCCTCTCACGTGATTAGCGAGCCCAATTCCATTATGAAATCGATCGGGGCAGTACGGGCATTTCCTCTCCACGGTCTTCAGCACCTCAGCGTCCTCATCGATCTCATCTTTGTCTTCATCTGAGGTGGCCTCTGACAGGAAACGTCGCATGCTCTCCCCATCAATGTCATCGTCATCGTCATCATCATCACTGTCAGCTTGTGCAGGAGCAGCGGTAACCCTGCTGCTCCTCCTCAGAAAGAAAACTTTTCTATCTTTCTCCACGTCACGCTTGTCTTTGCCTTTTACGCCCTTCTTAGTGAGAAGTGACGTAGCATTCTGCCGTGGAGAGGAGTCATCTGTGACGGGGAAGAAGATTAAAAAGCACAAAAGAACCATCAGAAAAAACTGCACTACACCTTAAAATAATACTCTTAGCAGCAACTAAACCCATGAAAATGACATGTATACTTATATATTTGTACATATTTCATTGTATTGATGGATTCTTAGCTCAAAACAGTTTTGATGCAACTCCGTTTTATCTCATTTAGTATATGCAGTGTGTTACTACTCAGCTTTAACCATAAACCTATTTGTTGCTACATGTTAATAGTAGCATAATCAGTCCACTATATTCAAACCTGAAACATTTTTCTGAAAGAGACACTACAAAAAGCTCTCTTCAAGTCAACGCATTTCACACATCTCTCTCCACAATGTTAGAAACCTGAAGGTCAAAGAGAAGATGAGCTTTGTTGCGTCTGTGTGTCTAAAAGCGTCGCTGGTCTGCAGGAGTTTCAGGATGGAAATGCTCATTTATTCATCTTTAGCTCGTGATTCATCAGGTTAAAATTTTGATTTTCATCTTCTTTGAAGTGGGCATACTATGAAAAGAAAAAAAAAGGTCTGAGGGCATATGCAACTGAAGAGGCTATGAACTGAAGAAGTATGAGCTTACACAAAACTGTCTCTTTGGTTCGGCGCCCCCGAAGCGTGAAAATGTATCTTTATTGGTTCGGATTTGCAGGACAGTGTGATGCCACCGAACCAGATTGCATGAAATCATCCAGTCTTTGAATCTTTATTTCAGACCATTTGTACTTCTTTCTGCATTTTCTGCAACCTCAAAAGTGTGTGTAGCACAAATCTGTGACACTGATTTCAAAAGAGGCACACCCTGCCTCAAACTAGTTACTCTGAACAGAACTGGAGAGCCATGGTTGAAAAGAGAGCTTTTGTGACAAATGTCTTTTGTGTCACAAACAAAACCGTATCATGTATTAAAAACAAGGCCTGCTATATACCTTTTAAATACCACAAAGATACACATGTCTAATGTTTTTTGCGCCAGAGCTCCTTCTTCAAGCAGAAATCTTCAGTCAGACTTCAACCACATCTGAGCACTTTACAGAATACAGTTCAGCAATATTACTGAGGAATCCATTATTATCACATGAAATTGTTTTACATGAGTACATTATCAACTATTTAGATTTAGTCCACTGGGGAATATATGAATTGACCTCTAACTCTCAGTTTTTCTTTCCTTCACTTCCTACAGAAGCTATCCAACTACAGCAAGTGACAGTTTTTGGGAGCATTTTTTTTTTATTTTAATTTTATCCTTGGCCTACTTGAGCAATAACTTCCAGAAAATTTTAAATAAATACGTGAAAGTACAGCTTATACATCTGAGTCGTTACTCTGCCTTCTCATCTCACCAGTGTTGGCCTGTGCTCTGGTGTGTGGCTTCTCTCCCGCCGGTGAGTTGGCCTCTTGCTCAGGAAGCTCAGAGTTACACTCCCTTTTCTGGTCGTGTTCCTGCTTCTCCTCTCGACCCCCAGGTGGCATGTCATCATCCATCTCGGGATCAGGCTTGGCCAGATCAGTCCAGGTCTTCCCTCCGGTGCTGAGTCTCCTGTTCCCAATGCATTTCAAGACCACCTGGCCTGTGGGAAGAGCTGCAGCGCTGTCTGGAGTTGTGCTGTCTTCAGAGGCAGTGATTCCTTGCTGGCTTTTGCCTGGAGCTCCATCGGGAGGGGAACCGGATTCGGAGCAGCGGTCAAGAACTGTGGAGAGCTTTGAAACCTGTGCATCCACGCTGGACCTGGAACACTGACCTGTCTCACCATCCTGCTCCCCAGGGATGGACACCTGCTCTGGGTGAACAATCGTCTGGTGTTCCCTCAGTTTAGTTAGACTTGAAGTCAGGAAGGCACAGTGACCGCACGCCAGGGAAACGGATGCCAAACTTGGAGGCAATCCAGGAGAGGGGGAGTCAGGCTGGAAAGAGGGTTTTTTTCTGTTGTGGGTCTTGGAGTGGTTAGTCAGAGCCTGGGGTGTCCTTGTGCTGAAGTTACACTTTGTGCAAACAAAGCGGCGGCGGTAAGTAGAGACAAGTCGAGCTGGGGTTCTAACTGAATTTGGTGGAGTTGTGTTTAAGTCAAGGACTTCTGGGTCTGTGTTTGGTCTTGAAACTGAAGCTGGGGATAGAGGTGGAGATTTGACTATTTCTGGGCCTGACATTTTGCCTGAATCCGAGGCCAGGCCTGCATGTTGTGTAACAGCTGGGTCAGCTCGTGCAGGCTTCGCTACTTCACTGTCCAGTGTCTGAAACTCTTTTGCCTTTCCATTTTCATTCAGCTTCTCTATCTCCTCCAGGATCTTCTGACGGGACTCTTGGTGACTTCTGTGATGGTCTGCCAGGGCGACTCGGTTTGGCAAGTTCCATCCACACTCAACGCACCGAAACCGGCTGGCCTTTCCTGAACGTCTGCCACCCCCCGCACCACTCTGACAGTGCTCAATCATGTGCTCCTGCAGATGGATCTGCTTTTTGAAGTAAATGCTACACTCAACACAGGTGAAAACGTCTGTGCCCGGCTCCATCTCACTTCCCTCTTCCTCTTTGTCCCTTTTCTCAGCTCTGCTTCTGGACTCTGCTGCTCCCTCATCAAACCTGACTTCCTCAAAATCAGAAGCTCCTCCCCCTTGATTCAAAGGCTGTGTCTCAGGGGTTTTGGACTTTTGAGGACTTGGTTTTACCAGCTGCTCAGTCTCAGGCAATGTGCGCTTTACAGTGCCAAGTCCAGAGAAGGGCCTGAGCAGCACCCTCTTCTTTCTGCACCGCTGAATAAAAGTGCAATGAGCCCAGGGAGCAGGAGGGGGGCTCTCTGGGTCGGAGTCTCCGGGGAAGGTGTAAACATCTCTCTCAGGCTCCTTGGTTTCCTTTCCCTTAGGCATTGTCTCACCCTCACTGTTGTCTGCCCCCTCCTCCATTTGGCAACCTTCCTTTGGTTTTACTTTGGACAGAAATGGCTCAGCTCCCTCAGATACATTCCAGACTTCACTGTCTGCCACTGTGAAGAAAGAAGTAGTATTCAGAGTGAGGAGAAAGATTTTTTAAAAGAAAAAAGAAGAAGAAGAGGGGTATCAAATGTGCAAGCAGATTTAGTTTCGTGCTTTTGGTACTGACTCTGGCCAGGCTGAGGTGTATTTGGCTCCTCGGTCTTTGTGCTCTCATTGTTGTCACTGTGCCCGTCCACAGGGGTACGTGTGTCTGACTTATGGAAGTGCTGCAGTTTCTCAGGCTCCTGGTAATCTTCCCTATCACGCCTGCAGGGGAACGGAGAGCATTACATGCCATTTGTGAAGACTTCGACAGCATCGCTTCCCATTTCTCATTCTCAGAGCTGCAGGATACTGCATCATGTCTTCAATATTATCTGGGGACATTTTTAGGATATAAGCAAACTAAGCTAGTTGTACTTTTAAAAATATATGTTGTCGGGAACATTTTGTAAACACACAAATACTTGTAGACGATATTTTACCACTTTCGGTAGTTATTTAGGTCAACTAAATAAATAAAACATTCTGAGTTGTGGGAACGTGTGAAATACTTTGAAATCCAGCATCACAGACGTCTTTAAAAAACAGCTGTAATGCTACGGATTTATTAAAGAGCCCATACTCGGAACATTTATGGGTACACAGTTCCATTCTGGGGTGTACGAAAATGAATATGTTTTCATGCTCTCAGCAAATTTCTATAATTTTCTCCATAACATGCATATTTCTTCTGTCCCCTTCAGTTTGAAATGCTCTGTTGTATTAAAAGACTTTTTTTTTTGGTCTAATGAAAAGAATAGGACATGCTTGGCAACAGAGCTAATAAATGGATATTATGCAAATGAATTACATGATGATGTGCAAATCTATAATCAGAAAAAGGCGGGAATGATGTGGAGTATGTTTTTAAAAATGCCACGACTCTAACACTTATTTGGACTTTTATGTCTCTGCAAACAGCATAAACCAAAGGTATTTTGTGTTTTTTTTCCTGATCAGTTACATTTAAATAAATCTGCTTTTGTACTTCAGGCCTGCGACACGTTGCACAAAAGCTTGTATGAAACTGTTACTTTAACACAGGTGGTTCCAGCAGGTGATCAGTGAGGTGATTTGGTGCCAAAGCAGCATCCAACATCTACTTCCAACAAACGTATTAGAAGCAATGTTTCTCAAAGAAAGACTGGAGTGGATTTGCATTTTTCACCTCCTAAAGTGATTGCCAAACAATTCAAGGAATCTGGAGGAATTTTCATTTACGCTGCTGTGACGGCAGCGTTCATTTATTCACTCCAGAGCAATATGTGCTGCCCCTCAACATGCGTGCAAAACCACATTCTGCACACATGATAAAGGCACAGCTGAGAAAGACGGTGCTGGTACTGGACAGTGCTGACCAGTCCCCATGACCACCCCGTACTGGCGCCCAGGTAAAAATGTGCTTACAGGGAACCTTTCATTGCTTGCTATTCTCCATGACATAACACCTTTTGGTTGTGGTGAAAAGGAACGGCAACATTTCAAAGTGATAAAAGATTTCTTGTCCCAACTCAATTTGCAGTGGAATGAAGGCTCAAAATGCA
The DNA here is from genome assembly GCA_037176975.1 of Arrhamphus sclerolepis. Taxonomy (NCBI): domain Eukaryota; kingdom Metazoa; phylum Chordata; class Actinopteri; order Beloniformes; family Hemiramphidae; genus Arrhamphus; species Arrhamphus sclerolepis. Next base: position 13,711,217 of record JBAMYA010000023.1, on the reverse strand, counting down.
GAAATGTGTGTACATCAAACATATGAAATATCTTGGATTCATGCCCTCTGGAAAGACCTGAATCTAGACTTTGGGTTTTTACAAACCTGCACACGCTTCACATGCACTAATCAGGATGCAGAAGTGAGGTAAAAGACAGTAAATCCCCGTATCAAGGTTTAATGCGTCCTCTTCAAACAGCATGACACTTCCTCCTCACCTGAGTCCAGAAGAGGGAGATCCTGGGCTGTGAGCAGCCAGACCATGAGGGTTAGAAAAGTTCTGTAGCTCCTCTTCTGACGCATGACAGCACACAAAACACACAACCACAGAAACATCACTTCACAGCAACAGTTAAAATCCACAGGTCAAACTGCTATTCATACTCAGCTTACACAGAGAGCGAAATGATGGACTTCTGACTACAAGCAGACCCGAAAAACACTTATAACTTTAAGGACACCACGGTGAGAAGTACATTGATCCATCATATGGTGTATTAGTTAAATTATGCTACTCTGGGGATGTGTGCAACAGGTTTCCAATAAACATTAAGCCATGTGTTACCATCAAGTGTTTCTTTCTCTGAGTCAGAGTCCCAGCTTAGGGAGGAAGGAAAGGCTGAGGACTTGAATCTCCTCTGTGCACTCCTTCCTGGCTCTACGCTGGGTTGAGGACCCTCATTCTGGTTGGAGCCCTCCTCTCCAGCCGCATCCCACGCGCTTTTTGCAGACATCAGGCCATCTCTCAGACGTGGAGAACCCGAGGACTAACAGGTGAAATAAAATACAATAATAATAAAAAACATGCACATTTAGTTAATGATGAATGAGTGACCTCGGTAATCATAACAGTAATCTATGTCTTACCTCTAAGGTGCAGTTCAGGAAGGCTGGGCTATCAGGATTTTGTGCTGAATTGAGGGGTGGGGGGCCATAGCTGGTCCCTGGGGTTAAGGGTTGCCCATCTGGCTCCATGGTCCCCCAGAGAACAGTATGGAGTCCCACTGATGAAGAGCCCGCCTACATTGTGCAGCCTCGTCTTCCTCTGGAAACATTCCCACATGAACCCGCATTTCAGCTTATTTAGTAAAACTTTTGCATGCAAGTAGCTGTAGAATTATACATGTATCTATAAGAACAGCCAGCTGAAAAAGATATATATAAAAAAAAAAATCTGCAGAATCTGTCAAGGTTTGTTTTTTGTTGTTTTCTTTTTATCTGCAGTTTTAGGACCGTCTGACCTATTTACACAATATGCCTGGTCTTTAAGATTTAAATAGGGCGCCTGGATGGTTACATAAAAAAGTAGCCTTTATATTCAGGCCCATGTCCTCCCCTGCTGCCCCTCTGAAAGCAGGAAAATGCCCGGGCACACCAAGGTGTCCCACGGGTTGGGCTCTTCTGCCTCGGAGGACGTGGCTGGTATCGATCCAGCGGCTGTCAGGTGACGGGAACACCGTCGCATCCACGCACGTAGTCCTTTTAGACCACAAACGCCTGTAAACCGCAGCTTTTTTTTTTTGCTTTTGCTTTTTTTTTTAGGACAATTACTCACTGAAATCGGCCTGGTTTGCGGGTCGCAGGGGAAGGCTGACGGTTTAGGCACCGTTCGTCATAGTTTCAGGACTGAGCTGAATGTTTGAGCCCCGCGACGATGCAGGCGGGAGGCTCCGGGTGTTCCCGCGGAGAAAGTCGCTCTTTTAACCGCAGCTCGAGTCCTTTTTCGCTGGGATCCATTGGAGATGCCAGGCTGAAGACTCCATGTTATTTAGCTTGCAGGCACGCCACGGCAGCGTACGTAACGTCGACGGGGAGGGCGACGGGAAGAGTTTCGAGTAACCCACCAGGACAAGTTTAATAAGTAAACTTTTACTACTGCTGCGGTTGTATACTCATTTAAATACCGTGTGCGCATTTACACGTGAATTTAATTTAATTTTTTTAAACAAGCGAGTACTCGTCATAACTACACTTTGACATAGCCATAAGTAGGTGAGCTACGTCAACGAATAAGGTTTTTCTTTTCCAAATTATACGAATTATTTCAGGTGAGGAGGTAAGCTTTTATCAGTTGAGTCGTTCTAGATCCAAATGGTCATTTTGAACCTGCGCGTCATAAATTAGTGAGTGTTTTCTTTGTAGCATATTATAACACGCATGCTTCTCCCCGCCTTTTTAAAATAATATTTGATGCTTCTGGTTTGCAGTTATTTTACTGAAAATATTTCCATAAATACTGGGACCCACTCCCGTAACCGTCTCACTAGTTATTGGATGGACATTTGGCGACCCCGACTGGCCTTCAGTGGTACTGCAAGTCTTTGAGATATTTTTATTTATTACTTTCAGGGTTGAAATCTTCTGACAACTAATTAAAAATGTAACAACCCCCGGTTAAATGGCTTCAGCCAGTAGGCACAAAAGGTATTGAAGCTTTGTATGAGCATATCAAAATTTTCAGTTATTCTAATGCGTGAGTGGTAGCGCCCCCTATGAAATGTGATGTACTGACTTAAGGAGCTGCAACACTAAGAATAATGGGGGCAATAGAAATGTGATTTTTAAAGCCATTTGATTTGACAAAATATCTTTAATCAGGAAATAAATTTAGTCTTTCTGTAATGTCTCACTCCCCAAGGTGAGTCAAAAATCTGCATTTGCTAATTATACTACTTCCTGTTGGCTAATTGGTTTCAAACTTGTCACGTTCCTTCCAAATCCTGTAATTAATAAGCCTGTCAAGTTTCATGAACTGTCTTTTTTTCTTTTTCTTTCTTTTTTTTTAAATAATGGCTTCTGAAACTGGAGTGGTTAAGCAGCAATTTGAAAAGTTGCCACATACACAAAATTTCACAAACGTTAGCATTTCTGAAGGTTGTCATACTTATTATTACCAAGTTCTATTGATTTTTGAATTTTGTTAACTTTGAATTATAGTTTAGTTTAAGTGTTTTGAATGGAAATTGACCTCAAATTATTCTACAAGTCTTTTACTTTAGTACAAAGGTGTTGCTAACTTGAAAGACCACAGTGTGTATTTTATGAGGCAGCTGGTGTAAGTGAAACTTGCTTGACTGGTATTCCTTCATGGATCAAGGAGGGTTTCGTCATGTGATTATTTGTCACTATATAGATGTCCATAATTTGCATGTCTAAAGATTAAGTAAATGAAACTGAGAAAAGAATCTTTGTGACTAAACCTCTGCGTCTGTCACAGCTTTAGTTAGATCCACAGTTGTAGAGGGGTTGCCAGGTTTGGAGCAAAAGGCTGTGGTTTGATTATTCCTGTGACTGAGGTTACTGATTTATTCAATTTTAAGAACAGATTTAATAAATTGTCAAATGACTGTACTTGAATAAAAACATCTTCAAATGGTATAGATATAAAACTCACCCTGATTTACTCTGGTAATCCCAGGCACTTGGGCCCAAAATTAGAGCTTTTAAAACAAAAAGGGTGTCGAAAAACTTAGACTTTCATCACTGAATTTGCTGGTACCTCTTGCAACAGTTGGTATCAAAGTGCAATCAGGAAGAATTGCAAAATGTGACCTGAATGGCAGATGTGACAAGAAAAAAAAGTCTTTGAGCAAATGAAAATGACAGTTTGATGAATCAGGGATTTAGCTGTTTGTTATTAAACATATTTGATGTGGACCAAAGGCCACTTTTCCTCAAACCTCACAGTCATTCTGGAGCATGTTATTGGAGCTGTTATGGTTTGGGGTTGCTCTGCTGGCTTAGGTGGTGGACAGCTTGCAGTCACTGATTTAAATACGGATTCAGAATCATGCCGGAGAGCTTGACGATAAGACGTGGCTGTCTGTCTAAAAAGATTCTTTTTGATGACATCTTTACACTTCAGATTTCCAGTAGAAGTTGGAGTTCTGTCGTACACAGAAATACCCAGATGACTCTGGTTGTAGGGTGTATCAGAGGAGGGTGAGTATGGAGAACTGGTGAGCTGCTTTGTTGACTGGTGTAGGAAAAGGTGGAGGTGGTGGAGTTCTCGAGGCACCTGGGATATCTTTGACTCGGACCACAAACTGAACAGGAGATGCAACAGTGAGGTGCTCGACAAGAAGAGACAGAAGACGTTCCACTTCCAGAAGAAGGTCTTAAGTGTTTTCAGCAGGATGTTGCATATTTTTAATGGAGGCAGTCGCATCAGAACGACTCAGAGAAACTAAATAAACTGGTAAAGAAGTATGGGTCTGTGCTGGGTTCTCTATAGGAGTTCCTGGAACTGTTGGTGCAAAGAAGAATGTTGCAAAACATGGACAACTCTCCTCTACTAAATTAACAATCAGAGACATCTTCAGGTTTAACACTTTGGTGATCGTTACACTCACAACAATGGTGACTTTAGGGAGTCTGGCTAGTGTTTTACTCCGAATAAGTTTTTAGAAATTAATAAGTACTATTGACTTGAAATATAGTGAAAATAGGAAGTTGCATAAAATGTGAATGTTCAGTGACACACTTGAATAAATACAGCTGAAAAACTATTTAAAAAAAGGCACATAACCTTTTTGTTCTGTTTGTCAATAAATCAGACTTAGCTGTTCCTGTTTTAAGTGAATTAGTATTACCAAAATAATTTCTATTTGTTAAATGCCAGAATAATGAGAGAGATTTCATTGTTGCTTATTATTAATTTCTTCAGAAGTTTAAGATTACTATGCCTTTAAACAGTTTAGGAAAGCCAAGATGATGATGTCATGGCTTTAGATGTTTCTGATAGGTTATATACAACATTTGAGTTAATTGAGGGCACATCTGTGGGTGTATTTTAAGACACAACTCAAACGCACTACTTCTTTGTGTGACATTATGGGGAAATCAAAGGAAATTAGCCAAAATATCAGGAAGAGAACTGTGGACCTCCACAAATCTGGTTCTTTCGGCACAAATTCCAGATGTTAGAAGATGCCACGTTCATCTGTTCAAACGATTATATGCCACATGGGAATGTCCAGCCATCATAGCACTCAGGAAGGAGACGGGTTGTGTTTCCCAGAGATAAAACCCAGAATAAAAGCGAAAGCCTTGTGAGGATTGCGAGGACCAAAATTCTAGGAAACTATTTGGACAAACTTGTAGAAAGAAACACTTCACCCAAGTCATACAATTTAAAGGCAACAACAGCAAATACTAAGGAAAAGTGTGCAAACTTCTGACTCTGAAGAACGTAATCTCCTTCTTTATTCTGGAATATATCAAATATAAATAATTTTGGTAATCCTACTTGACATAAAACAGGAAAACTTTAGTCCAATTTAGTGCCAGACAGTGATAAAAATAAAAGGCTGTTTATTTTCATACAGTGTATGTACATTTCTAATTTCAAGTGTAGATGAGAAAGACAAGATTTCTTCCATCACAAAAGCATGAAATCAAGACAACATTTATTGTGTGATTTTTAGCTGAGCAAAGACACTTTTCCTCTTTTCAGACAGATCGTTCTCATTTCTGGACCTCCTAAAAGAAAAGAAAAAAATAAATGTGAAAGGATGTGACTTGAGCATTTATGGTGGTTGAACAAACAATGAGACATTTAAAAAAAAAAAAATATATATATATATACAACACTGTAAGCACTATTACAGTATAAATAAATGTTCTGTCTGTAGGGACTTCATGACTTTACTTTTGTCTTAAGCAGACTGCATGTCTTTCTGTACCATATCCACACAGTTAAGTCTGCACATTTGAATCTGTTATAGATTTTCAAACATTTCAAGGGTATGTGTAACAAACAGGATACACCTAATGACAGTAAGGAGCATGTGAATTGTGCATATAGGCACATAAAAGGCAAAATATTAGGTGGGTCCTATGTTATAAGTAAAAATTCAGCAACTCTAGACCCTGTGTTATTGACAATGACAACATCTAAAATCAGTGATGAAATCTTCAACCCATTAAAGTACGCAGAAGGTAAAGTGAATATTCCAGTTTGATTTCTTTGAGCATCTCATTGATCTTCCAGGTTTATTCTCATAAAACACCCATGTGTATGTCTGTATTCCTACTTACACCAAAGTGTTCCCATCCTTTGATCTCATTGTAGAAGGCATCTCCAGGACAGGATGTGTTCACCACCTGTCTGTGCCCCTGCAGGGTGAAGTTGGACACCAGTCGCCCACCACCTACAGCGCAGGATGCCAGCTGATCTCTCACCAGCTCCATGGAGTGCTGAGTTGGCAGACTGTCAGAGTAGTCCCCAATAAAAGAAACGCCATAGCCTACAGAGTTGTGTCCTAAAGTGTGGGCTCCTTGCCATTGCCACCCTCGGCCCTCGTAGATGTATCCATCAGAGCCAGCAACGTAGCTTTAGGAGCACAGAAGATCTTACATTTAGCTGGGTGTAAAGTTTTCATGAACAATGACCAGAAGAGATAGACCTGACCAGTTTGTTATTTATTTTTAATTTATTCATTTTTTTTTTACCTGTATCCAATGTCATCCCAGCCTCTGTCATCTTGGTGGAAGCGCTGCATGGAGCGCATGTCTGCAGAGCATTGCTGGAAGGTCAGGCAGGGTTGGCTCGGTGTGGAAGTGTGGTGGATGAACATGAAGGACAGAGGCAGAGTCAGGTTGGTGGGCATTCCTCTGTAGGGCTCTGCGCCCCACATGCACCGAGGAATGATGGGTGGACAATCTGAAACACATTAAGAATGTTGCATGTTACTGAAAGAAATTTAGATTTTTTTTTTTCCCTTTTGGTACAGATTGTTCTGCTGTTTTCCAAATTCTTTAACTTCCTCTGTGGTTTGGCCGTGTGCTCACCCATGTACATGTGCACAAAATCTTTCATTCCGTCCTTCACCACAGTCATCAGCTGCTGCTTCTGCTTCAGTTCCATCTTTGGATGTCCTGCCAGTCTCTGCTGCAGCTCCATCGACCTCACCACCCGTTTGGCCAGAACTGGAGGGAGGACCAGCCCTTTGAAGTTCTCTCTGCGACGACGGCTGATGAGGCGCGGGGCCCCATCCAGTCCCCGGCTGTCCAGATGGTGGCAGTAGTACTCTGTCAGCAGGCTGCTGAGCTTGAGCCACTGTGTGGATTTAGCAGAAATCTCCATCCCCAGCACCACACCATCCATTGCTCCATTGACCTGAGCTGTGGTGAGAAGGGATGGTCCATCTGAGAGGGTGAAGACTTCAGGAGATGTTAAGCTGTCCCAGCAGCCATCAGGTCCAAGATGCTGTGTGTCAGGGGAGCTGTGCTGAAGAGAAACACTGAGATCTCTGGCCAGGGTGAGCTGGACGAGGCCTCGAACTTTTCCTGTTGTTTTGGAGAGGAAACCAGTCTCTATGCCCAAGAGGAGCGGTTTGAGGGCAACGGTGGTACCATCAGGAGTCAGAACCACTCCTTCTTCTCTGGTGTCTCCCACAACTCTGTGATGCACTGCCTTGTGAATGTAATCTGAGAGGTTAGCATCCAGTGCAGGACCACTGGAGTCAGCATCTGGAAGGAAGTGCTTAATGAAGTCATCATTAAGGCCAGCTGCCCTGCGCAGCCTCTTCAACACAGCTGCTGGCTCTGACCCAGGCTCCTGATCTTCCACCTGCTTTACTGCCTTAATGAAGTCTTCCATGTGGCAGGAAAAAGGGGCTGAAGACAAAAAAAAATGTTATTTATAAGTAAGAAGAAGTCCAATGGTGAGACTGAGAAACCAGAGCTCCCTAAAAAATGTTTTTGTAGAAAATGAGCTAACACATTTTTACATAAAATGGCTAGCAACGATCAATCTGCTGATAAATGAGGTAACATTAGCTTGAAGGAAGCATATTAGGTCTTTTTTTCACAATAGTTGGCACAGTTTCTGGGAGATTAATGACATTTGTGACATGTGCTGGTCAAAATACCACAGAGATTGATTACAAAAGCTTTTCTTTCAACTAGGTCTTTTCAGCTCTGTACATTAGCAGCTGGTTTAAAAATGAAGAAAGACAGTTTAAAACTTGCATCTTTGAAAGTCAGTGTGACAATTTTGAGCCTGGCAGTTCAGAGTTAGCTGCAGTAAATGCAGCTAGAGGTGAAATTATATGAAACCAAAGACTGAGAAGCAGGATAATTCTGGCTCCGTGTCGCTGTATCCAGAAAGTCTATAAAGTATAGAATATTTTTCAGTCTCAGCCAACCCTAAACTGAGGAACAAGACTGTGATGTCTCAGACTTTTGGATTTGAAATTGTCTTCAGACACCCAAAAATGCGCTCACAAGCAGTATAACATTTTTGAAATATTATCAAATATCAAATCACAGTATTAACAGTTGTAAGTTACAAACAATGAAAAATGCACAAGATACAACCTAAGGCCTTGAATCTATTGAGAGAAATAAAAATTTCAAACTGATTTTTTTTTCAGTTTTGTCATGTCAGATTGTGAAGGCCCACTTGTCTGCACTTATCAGTTGAAAGTCTGTCACAGGGATTGTATACACATGGCATGAATAATCTGTGCATCTGTGATGGCACCACACAGCTGAACGCTATGTGGAGGCTTTTGGGAAACATAATGTGGTGGCGAGGTGTGGTTCTGCTCAGCTGCTGAGGGGAGGTGACTTGGGGGCTCAGGAGACAGCGCCTGGGAGGGACTGACTGGCACACCCACGCTGCATGTGCCAGTCAATGTCCCGCCATTTAAGCACCATCGCTCTGTCTCTTGGGGGAACCACCAGATCAGCTACGGCTGTGTTTGTTCATTTGTGTGCGTGTTCAGTAATAAACAACCCGAAACCTGACAGTCCAGAGTATTTTTATGCTGAAAAGAACTCTGATAGCTAAATACCTGCTACACGTATGCTGCTGTCCAGATGATTTCAGGGAAGGTCTTGCTTATTTCAGAAAGACAGTGTAGAATATACCTGTGAGCCGGAAGTGTTGGTAACGATATGGCTAAATTGGGGTGAGTGTGTGTGGAATATACTGCACTTCACAACAGCACTTGGGTTATCAGCTGATTCAGCAATGCTGGCTTCCTGTGTGTATGGACACACTGATGCGGTGCTGAGCTGCCTCTTTTTTGGCTTGTGTGAATTTCCGATAAATAAGGCTTTAAAGAAGTTTCTGACTTGATACAAAACAATCTTCTGTTTGTTTGACTGACAGTCAAACAGAACAGAAAAAGCACATGACACATCAAAAGTTGATACTTACGTGACCTAAATGCTTGCATTACTGGAAGCTGTAAAGCATCTCAAAAAAACTGATAAAAGCAAAGGAAATGAGATTACCTTTCGCATATGTGCTGACAATGAGCACCAGAACAGCCAGAGTTAGTTTCCAGCAGCCTTTATCCATCCTGAGTCACAAACACATACAAATCCAGGCTTCGAATGTGTGCACCTTCATGCCTGCCCCTCGTTTATAGGAGTTCGCATGCAGACAAGTGTTTGGTTATGTAACAGCTGTAAGCATTCTTTAGATAGGCTACGCCTGTATTTAATCATTTGTACCCAACTAAGCCATGTGGGAAAGTGGCACCTGTAATGTGAGCAGTGTGTTGTCCTTACCGCTCAAGGTTTTCCTATGTGACCAACACGGACATTTTCGAGAAATTCTTAAGTTCTGTAATGAATTACGGTCTTTGCATATGTGTCATTAATACATTTGCCACTTGTGAAACAAACTTTCTGGGACTAATATAACCCATCGCCAGACTGTCACCCACTGTACAAATCAATGGCACTCCTCTCTGAGGCAATGTATATGTTCTTGTTAATTATGAGAAAATATAAAGCCCTGCTTCAAAACTGAGGAAGTCCCAAAACCATGAATCATGTGTTCTTTTTGGCAGTTACAGAAATATGTCAGCACACTGAGGCTTCCACATATTTTCACGAAATACATAACTGAAATATTTATGCTGTATATTGTCATAGATACTGCTGTGACCATTTTAAAGATGGAAAAATCCCACAAAGGTTCTCGCAGCACGTAGATGATGAGAAATACAGGAAGTGGGTGTTCTTTGAGTGGCATGGGAAATCCACCGCAGAGTCTAGATGCAGATAACAAATGTCAAATATGTGATGACTGTAATTTGTTTTTAAAAAGGACATTTGGTAGGGAGGAACCTGAATTATAAAGTGAGTTTTATAAAAGTAAATGTGTCACTTCTGAGGAAAAGAGGTGCTAATAATCTGAAACGTTGACAGGCTGCCCTGTTAAACAACAGGTGTTAACAACAGACACTGATAACTGCTTTATCACAGTGGCAATTGGATTGGTGCCACTGTTAAGGTTATAAAAGTTAACTGTACTCCTGTTATGCTTATCTTTTTCTCTCTTTTTTCAGCAAAAATGTTTTGTAAGCATATATTAGTTTTGTTTTGTTTTTTATTGTTTTTTAAATGAACTCCATATCAACATGACATGTAAAGACCAAGGAGTAAAGGAAGGAAGGAAAAATGAACAGCAAAATGTCACTAGGCAACAGCAGGGCAGGGCAAGGCTAGTTTATTTGTATTGCATATTTCATGCATGAAGGCCGAGGAAGAATATGACGGAGTGTCCAGACAGGAGCTGTGGTATTGTATGAGGAAGTCTGGATTTGCAGAGTAGTATGTTAAAAGTGGTGCAGGACATGTATGAGAACTGTAAGACTGTGATGAGGTTTGCTGTACGTGACAGAGGAGTTCAACGTGGAGGTGGGACTGCATCAGGATCAGCTCTGACCCCCTTCTTGTTTTCTATGGTGATGAACAGGCTGACTGATGAGGTTAGACAGGTTGGGCACGTACATAGGACGGACAATGAATATATTGGTAGAAGGATGATGAGGTTGGAAATGCCAGGAAGGAGGTCTAGAGGAAGACCAAAGAGGAGATTTATGGACATAGAGAAAGAAGACATGAAGTTAATTGTTGTGAGAGAAGAGGATGCAGAGGATAAGGTTAGATGATGGCAGATGATTCATGGTGGTGAACCCTGAGGGGAACAGATGAAAGGAAAGAAGAATTTCATAAACAAAAGCAACACAGTATTTTCCAAAGATATTAAGATGAAAATATTTTTTAAATGATTTAATGAAAGAAACATAAAATGCTAATAATATATATAGTAAAATCACAAAACATAGATTTAGAAGAAAATGAGTGAGAACAAACTTACTGTCAGTAAAAACAGCGTGGTTCCAGGTGCGGCACTAGCGGCTCCGGGACACCAGGTGGCGGAGGACATTTAAATCACTTCTGTTAAAGCCTCTATGCAACCGGAAGAGGAAGTAGAAGAAGTCCCGAAAGAGTCTGTTTCATCTTGATAAGGTGTGTATATTTACAAAAAAAAGAAAAAACTTGTTTAAAAAGACTTGATTAATTTATTAAGAATGTTTCTTAGTGTGTGTATGTTTATATTATTTGGTTCGCTCATACACAGGTATATTGAGAGGGAAAAAAGAAGGATCGGCTTAGCAATGCTAGCTGACTAGCTAACGGCTTTTATCAATCAGCTGTTTGATTAATTGAAGTCATAATAATAGAAAAAAACGCTCAGCGATTCCCATATATATCTCCTGAAACTGACATATGGTATATGTAGCATGAAGTGACATTGAAAACGAAAGAAGATGTCTTGAATTTGAAACAGATGCGGCTAAATGGAGCATATCAATAATCAATATCAACAACGACTAATTATTATAGTACTGATTACATGGTATGGCATTAGTTTAAATGAGTCGTATATAAGGTGAACTTTTGCAACGTTTAAGAGTATAATGATGAACTATAATGTGATTTGATCAATGTTTTAATGCTTCCTCTTTATTTTTTATTTTAATTAATCTATCGCATTTGTTTTATTCAATAAAATGATATTTAACATTATTAGCACTGTTAGCACACAGATTGGCTATATGTGCTTTTCAGAGACCCAGAATATGACCCCCTGAGCAAAAATATTAAGAAGCAGTGGCAAGAAAAAGGGGGAATGTGTAAAAAATAATAATCCTTTTTAAATAAATAAAGGGAGGGGGGCTCCTGCTGAAGGCCTGCTAGGTAAAATGAGAAATTTAAATAAATTGCAAACATTACAAAGGAAACACTATATTTGTATTAATACTGAACAACATAGAGTGCTAAGAATTCAATATTATGACTGATACATTATTTAATGTACTACACTTGTGATTATGTATACAGGGGTAGGCAGTAAACATCGCGAGGGTCGGACTGAAGGTCAGCATGTTGCTCTGAGGCCTGTTTTGGAAAGAAGGTTCAACAAACTGGGTTTTTTTTTAAAAAAAAAACAAGAACAAACAAACAAAACAAATAACTCAAGAGTCCACAAAGCCTGAGTTGAGAAACTCAGTTTCTAGCTTTGAAAAACAGATGCTGGAGTTACTTCTGTCAACTCCAGTATGTTGACTCTGAGTTAACATGACTATACAGTATATAAGACATCATCAATGGAGCTCCATTACTACAATTCAACGTGGCAAAGCCAGGTAAACGTATTCGTTGAATTAGAGCTTTTATTCTAAACTGGTGCTTTCTGCAGAAATGTAATACAGCTGCAGCAGTGAAGTCATTCCAGGAGCTTCAATGGGAATGTGGGGAAATCTAAAGGATCCTTTTAAAAATGTTATTTTAAGTAATTTATATCAACTTCTAAATCACATTGGCAACCTGAAATCATGTGAAATTGTAAAATGGAAAAAAAAAAAGATATGCTATCTGAAAAACTGGATTATGGGGGAGGATATTTGTAATGCGCAGAAGGATAAGATCATGGATACAGGTTATGTAGCTGTGAAAAAATGAACAAAAAAAAAACAGCTTAGACCTGATGCTCTAACAAAATTAAGCTAATTTTATGATCAGTCGTCTAATTTTAAATTAAACACATTTCAGTTTTATGAAGGAGAGGAGATGAGAAAGCAATGGGAAAGTAAATCTTCTCTCAACCCAGTTTAGTTCTGTCACAAAATTACATACAAGTATATGTAATACACTGATCTAACTATTTTAGATTACTTTAAAAATAAATAAATAAAATGACTGTGGATTCGGTGCCGACTACTTTTATTTTGAAGCCCCATTCAGTGGCAGTGCTCAGAAACGAAAATGAATATTGGTGAAGCTTCAGTGATGCACGCAAGTGTCGACTGTTACCAACTGTGTCTTGAACAGAAAATGGACACGCGGTTCACTCGAGGCAAATCCACCATTTTGGAGCGGCCCCTGACCCGACCCAAGACTGAAGTGAGTCTGAGCGCCTTTGCGCTCCTGTTCTCAGAGATGGTGCAGTACTGTCAGAGCCGCGTGTACTCCGTGTCCGAGCTGCAGACGCGCCTCGCAGAGATGGGTCAGAGCGTGGGAGCCAGCATGCTGGACGTCCTGGTGTTGAGGGAGAAGAACGGGAAGAGGGAGACTAAATTGCTGAACATGCTGCTCTTCATTAAGGTGAATATCTTCAAACAGGTTAAAGGAATTTATTATCTTAGTTTTATTATTGGAGCTAACAACTTTCTTTCGTTCCTTTCAGGTTAATGTGTGGAAGTCCTTATTTGGCAAGGAGGCTGATAAACTAGAGCAGGCCAACGACGACGACAAGACTTACTACATCATAGAGAAAGATCCACTGATCAACACGTACATCTCTGTACCCAAAGAGAACAGCAGCCTGAACTGCGCCGCCTTCACCGCAGGCATCGTGGAGGCCATCCTCACTCACAGTGGCTTTCCTGCTAAAGTCACCGCCCACTGGCACAAAGGCACCACGCTGATGATCAAGTTTAACGAGTCGGTTATAACCAGGGACAAGGCTCTGGATGGCAGATAAGAGGCTGCAGAGAGACGACACTGGCATGAGTTGGTATCGATGAGAAGAAATCACCCAGGTTCATCTAGTGTTCACTCGTGATGAGCAGCTGAATTGTCTGTGGGAACTGATGAGATGGAATGACTTTGTTAATGGATGACTGCTGTACTGAGATTGTGTAAAAGTTGGTTGTATGTATCATCACTGTCCTGTTTTATCTCCTCAAGTGGTATGAAGCTTTTATTTTCTAAACATTTACATCAAACGTGGTTCATGAACGATAAATATGAGCTTAACCTCATATTTCTTTTTTTCTTACATTTTCAAGGACGGCAGGTTACCAACTCAACACCATTTTATATTGTTTTTGTTTTTTTTGGCATTAGATCAAAAAAAGACTTATTTTATGTTAATGAAAATTCAATAAAACTGATAAAAGTTGCAGCTGAACTCTAAGCTCTGCCCAACAAAGTAGTTGATTCTTATTTCAGTAATGTTAATAAAATAACCATAATACTTATTAATTTATGAGACATTTGATCTCTGAGGTCCAATCGTTTTTTTCTGTTTCATTCCTGTTCAGCTACTGCTTTCTTTTCTGTAAATTTGGCTCATTGACTGGTTGTGTTAAAGAGTGTCGGTACATGACTTTTCTGTTTCTTTTATCAGGGGAATGTGAAGCATTTACAGCATTGAAGTTGACACCAACTTAGGAATGGTTGATGTTTTATGTTGTGGCTGTTTTAATGAGGTCAGAGTAATAGAAGTTTCTTGATTTAACCTCAGCTGGTTCTGGTGATGACAAATGATGCTTTGATCCACTTTTCCACAGTTCTGGTCAAATTCCACCAACAACTGATGAGACTGGCTCTGATATGCATCCATCCATCACCTGAAATCACTTCTTCTTTTTCAGGCTCTGCTGTGGCCTATCTCAGCTCTCTTGTAAAAGCTACTGTTATTAAATGTTATTATTGTTCATGTGTGTATAGGTTACACGAAGCTGTAACAACAGTACTTATTAAAAGCGACAG